>VOQZ01001440.1:0-33828 GCA_008079305.1 Phytophthora palmivora
CAGAACGTCACCGTCGCGAAGGTAAGGGCTTCTACCCGAACAGCAGCGTCGCAGCGGCCATCGGTAGTGGCAATGGCAACATCTTCAGCTGGTACCCGGTGTTCGCCAACTCGAGCGCGAGCGTTAACGCCAACCCAAATGCTGACTGGCGATGCAAGTTGTCAATTGCGCTTGACGTTGCCATGGGGTTAGTTTACCTTCACGCCAACAACTATGCGCACGGTCGTGTTTGCGCGCGCAAGGTTCTGGTGAACGAGCAGGGCGAGGCCAAGCTCAGTGCGATGGATGTGATGCTGCCTTCTGATTTCACGGCGAGCAAGGATGACAACAACCACATGGCGGACGACTTCCGCGGCTCACTGAGAGAGAGTGCTCTATGGACGATGCAGAAGATCACTGGCATTCGCCCGACCCGCGCGTCCAAGGCCCCGAAGCGGCAGACGTCTGGGAACCTAGGTCGCAGTCGCTATGCGAACAACAGCGGTGAGAGCGATACAAGTGGAGTGAGTGCGGTCAGCAGTGTCACGTTGGATGACAACCACAGCCAGAGCGGCGACAACCCCGCATTCGACGAAGAGTCTGACGAGTTCGATGAGAACTCGCTCAAGTCGAGCGGTATCGGGTCGTCCATTGTGGCGGCACAGCGCGACGACGTGTACGCTTTCGGCACGTTCCTATGGGAGCTGGACACGATGATTGCCGTGGAGGAGGACCTGGCCAGCTCGAGGATCCCCGCCGGTGCTGGTGGCAACCCTCACCTGCTCAAGTTCTCAGCGGATTGCCCGATGGACTTGCAGGAGTTGGCTCGTCAGTGCTGGCACGAGGTGCCAAGTGAGCGCCCGGACGCCATCGACGTCCAGGAGGAATTGGTACGTGTACTGGAAGGCCGTCTTACCACTACTGGCCAGGCTCCACCCAACTGGACGCGACCAAGTTACCTGAGCTCCACAAGTGCGCTCAGCAGTCTGTCGAGCTCGGAGTTGTCGTCCAACCTGTCGTCACTGCCGAGCTCGTGCTCCGTGATGGCTGTGTCTGTGGCCGATCTGTAAATTGGCTACAAAGACGCAAAACAAGCAACGCGGAGTGGTGGAGAGAGCATTTTGATGTATTTATTCGCTTCCGCGAGGAGCACAATTTTGTCAGCACGTATTCGAGTGCATCTTCGTGTGTGAACCGGATCATCGTCACTCGGAGACTTTCGTCCCGAGTATTTCAATTGCAATGTGGAGCGTTTGTAGCTAGAGGCATCCTCGACAGGAAGGGAAGGAGCTACGAGCGTCCAGCATAGATAGAAACTATAACACCGTAACAAGTGAGTGACTTCAACTTGGTCTCGGTTGTCGATGTTGTCATCGCGACGACCAGCAGACAGAGCAACTCTTGCGTCAAGCTTTCCCTGCGCGTGTGCCCTACACGTGCAGCTCTTGTCGACGTTGCTTAGCTTCATTGTTGCGTCGGAAGATGACGGCCGGAGCGACGTACGGACACCTTACGCGTTGGTAAGGCAAGTGGATGCAGTCAGCTGGTCGCGCGAAACCTGCCGCCGTCCTGCGATGTGCAAACCTTTGGGCCTGTTGAAAGGGGAAAGCCCGTTCGTGAGACCAGAATCTCTGGCCTACTTTGCGAGCCAAGCTGTCACGGAGGAAGCGCAGCAACAGGCACATCAAGACGTTGTACTTCGACCACCGTGAGCCAAGCTCTACGTCTCCAATGCCATGTTCCAAACCATGAAGCACCGTCACCTCCTCGCACCATCGTGCTGACCACCCACGCGGCTCAAGTGACCGGAAATCCACTCTCCATGGAGCTCAGCGCCGTGTAGCGTCGAGCATTTCACCCATGACAACGAGGCGAAGGTGCACTCATACCATCTGGCGCACGCTGTCATCTCCAACTGGTCTCTGTGCCATACAAAGGCGCTATGTACAGTGACAGACTTCTCCACTTGGCAGCTCGCTCTCTCTGCTCTTGGCGGCTCTTATCCCCCAGTCTCAATTGAGCTAACCACGGGCTAATCGTCCGGTTCGGCTCTGAGCGCCCGACAACCATTTTCCAGACGCTGTTGCGCTCCGTTGACGGAGGAAAAGCCTCCAATACTTCGCGCGGCATGCGTCGAGGAGGTCCGACGGGGCACGACAGCATGGGTCCCCGTCCGACGTACGGCGCGGCTACTACGCCCCGGTCACAGCGTTCAACGGCGGCCACCACGCCGCGCTCTCAACGTTCCGGTTCGGCCGGTCACGGCACTATTCTCGTCAATCTCGACGGTGCGTCACTGCTACGCGGGACTCGTCTTCCGTCTGACTAACCTCCTATGCCCTTGATGCAGTGTTCATCCACCGAGCCAACATCGGCCGCGACATCAGCCCGACCGATGAAGACCTGATCGTGCTGTTCCGTCGCAACAGCAAGGAAGTCACGTCCGAGCCGGCACGCTGGAGCGCCGAACATTGCGCCGTGTGGAACCAGCACGTGGGCATTCAGACGTCGCTACTTAAACACAAGAAACCGCAAGGCGGGGCTTCGGCCACCGAGTTCCTCAAGAAGGAGTACGAGATCGTGCTCGTTGCGGTGAGTTGTCTTCGTCCTCTTCCACGGACGCACCATTACACCTGGCGACAGGCGCCAGGTGGTGCGTATGGCTAGTGGACCTGAACTGCAGACGCCATGAAATGGTCTTCTCTGACTCTCTCTGTCTTGCGTGTCTTGTTGATTGTAGCTGCCCAGCCATTCCGCTGTCGCCCTCTTCTCGCTGGACTTCGCCACGCTCGTACAACTGAACGCCAGTCCTCAGGAGAGACAAAAGTCGTTCCGCATCTCACCTCTCAAGTGTCGAGACTTGGCCGCCAGCCTCGAGTTCGACATTACGTGGGACTTGGTACAGTCTCCTAGCAGCTCACAGGTCAATACGGCTGCCAACATGATGATGCATCCGGGTAACAACCCGCACGTCTCGGGCTTGGCTGGACTGCCGCCGTCGTCCACACTCTTAGGTAAAAGCTCACATGCACCCAAGACGCAGACGCCTAAGGCTCAGACGCCGCGGTCTCGAGAGGCGAACAAGTCTCGACGTGCTACCAACGACACGGCGTCCGTGTCGACCCGCCGCACAACTGCTAGTTTGAGCTCGGCAGGGAGCGAGCGTGAATTACTGGAGGAGCTTTCCTCCTCGAACTGCACCAACTGTCGCTCTGCCAAGCGCAGACTCGATCGCAAGGAGGTGCAGGTTTTGCAGCTTGAGTCGTTCTTAAAAGAGTCACAGAAGCGCATCGATGCGCTGTCAACGGAGAACGAGGAGCTCATTATTCGTGAAAAGGCCGAAACGCGCAACGCAGCACAGCAACGTGCGCTGAGTCTGCGTCTGCTGCAGGAGCTGGAAACGGCAGTACAGCTTTGTAATAACCAGATGCAGGTGCAGGACATGACGTTGCTGCCACAGATGGAGCTGATTGAACGGGTGAAGAAGCTCCACGAGGAAGCTGACCCGTTGCATGAGGAGACTTCGCGCACATCTCAAGGCTCTCATGGATCGACCTTCGACTTCCGAGCTGAGACGGAGGCCGCGTTGCAACGCAACCAACGACTACAGCAGCAACTTGAGTTCCTGGGCCGCTCAATGGACTACGACAGTGAAACAGTAGAAGGTGTCACTCGGTCTCATCGTGCGGCCACTGACGCCTCCGGCACCACCATCTCGTCGGCCCACAGCGGTAGCGTCACGGTGGAATGCGAAGCTCGACCTGTGGCACTTACTATGACGCAGCAGCTCAATAATCTCGAGCGAGAGAACTTTAAGCTGCGAGCAGAGCTCGAGGGTGCACTGGCCAACGCTGCCAGCGCTCTGAAGAAGCATTCTGGTGGATTCCCGTCCGGCTTGACTACAGGTCTATCACTAACAGCGGAAGTTTCGGAGACGACGAGCAACTCCAGCCGCGAGGACATTGAGGAACCGGAGAACGAAGACTCAGCACTGCTCTCTCGCATTCGCGAGCAGCACGAATTTGAAGCTGGTCGCTCGGCTGCCCTCGAGTCTGAGCTAGAAAAGGCAAAGAGCGAGATTGAGAAGCTAAAAGACCAGCTCGAAATTGCTCAGAACGAACGTGCATCAAAGGAGGAGAAGGCGCCCGGTTTCTTGGACAAGATCTACGCTGACGTTGGGAAGGCCAAGTCGGTTCTGGAGGAGCGAGTGAAACAGCTCGACGAGATGCTGGCGAGTGCTACTGAAGAGAACAGCCGTCTTCGCAACCAGATCGAAGAGCTACAGAAGCAGAACGGCGACAATAAGGGCAGTGCGACCGCCGCTGAGACCGATGCGCACATTGCTGAGCTTGAAAGAGTACTGGAGTTGCGCGAGCAAGAGGTGAAGTCGAAAGAATCAGAACTAGCTCAAGCCAGAAGACAGCTGCAAGACGCGGAGACTCGTGTCCGTACAGGGGAGAGGGTGAAGTCTGAGCTCGAGAGTGAACTTGCAGGTGTACGTCTATCGCTTAAGATGGCTCAAGAAGCCGCGACGCAGCTAGAGAACCAATTGGCTATGATGTCTTCCAATGCAGCTCCTGCGACGACGACATCGACATCGTTCGTATCTCACTACTCGGCTGCGAGTGACGCTACTGCCCACAACGACGAATTGGTCGAGGTGCAGAAACAGCTGAAGTTATCGAAACAAGAAGTTATGCAGCTCCGATTCCGCAGCAACCAGCTCGAGAGTGTTCACGAGCGCCTCGAAGAAGCTCTCAAGGAGAAGCGCACTCTAGAGGTGAAATTAACGGCATTGGAGGGGCAACTTTTCGAACAACGGAGTCGCACGATCAACACTGACAATAACAGCTTCACAGCTCCCTCTCTCGATGCCAAGAGCTCAGCTATGCTGACAGAGATCCAACGCGAGTTGGACCAGAAGTCGGCCGAGCTGATGATTGCGCAGCGCGAGGTTGAACACCTTCGTAGTCAGGTCAGCGATCAAGGTGGCGAGGTCAGCAAACCGGGGAACATAGAGGACGTAGCTGACAAGGTGAAGCAGTTTGAGAACGAGATTGCGCGTCTGTGCCAGCGCAACGACGAACAGGCCAGGAAACTGGAGAAGCTCGGAGCTCGCGTGACAGTCGCCGTTCGCGAGCGCGACGAGCTCGAGGTAATCGTGCAGCAGATGGTGACAGAGATGTCGCTCCTGGGCAAGGACGTGAAGCTTCCTGTTGGTGCTCGCAACCACCGTACGCCGTCGATCCCTGAGACCGACGAGATGGAGGAGAAGTCACCGTCGTCGATGCCGCGTCGCCCGCCGCCCGTGCAGACTGGCAAGATCACCGACCGCTACGCAAACGCCGTGGCCTCCAGTTCGTCTCACACGCCGAGCTCGGCACGCCGGGTGTAACCAGCAGCAAGGTGGCGCAGCTCATGAAGAACTTTTCTGCCCAGAGCAGCGACGACGGCAGTTCAGACGGTTCCCCGAGCGGTGTGGCGTTCAAGCGGCCCACGAAGCTGGACTTCCGCAACCGCAAGGCGTCAGCTACGAGTCACCGCAGCTAAGACGACATGACGTGGCCGATACAAATAATTATTGATGTGGAATGAAGTAGCAGTAAACGAGGAGATCAACCTGTTAGTCCAACACAAAATGTGCAATGAAGTTGTTGTTGACCTAGATCCACGTATTGTGTGGTAAGTTAGTCGGGCGGAGAATATGATACGGCTGGGCTTCATGCTCCTCGTTAGCCACAATAAAGTCGTCAATAGTCTGTAGCTCGACGTCGTACGCTCGGATCGCCGGTTGCAGCCTCGGGTCGTCAGTGAACGGCGCTACATGGTACACGGACTTGAGTGTCGTCTCCTCCGGCCGGGGTCGATTGAATAGTGCACTGAGGAAGACCATTGCGGGGAAGAGTTCACGTGGCTGCAAGTAACTATACACGTCAATCTTCGGGTGGCCGTCGCGTTCCTTTCGGTTGGGTAGCGGCTTCCAGAGTGCAGCGGCACTGAAAGGCATCGCAACGGTTGTCCACGTCACCTCTCCGTTCATTGCGTGGTGCTTGACGACACTCTGGAAGACCAATCTCGTCAAGAGTTGATGCAGTCTCTCTTTGTCTTGGAACGCCGCAGGGAAATCGTGTAGATGCGGAATCTTGGCACATGCTGCCGCCCAGTTCTGCAGCTCCACGTCCGTCTTGACTGCCTGGTTGTCTGCGTAATAGACATCTAGAAACCTCCTGACGAAGCTGGAGATGGCGTCGGCGTGCATCTTCCCGTACACTGCGTATTTGTGCGGTAGATGTTGAATGCCTCGCTCCTTCACGTCGCTGTAAACGTCGTCAAGTAGTGAGATGCGAGTGCGTGCGTCTTGCAAGAAGCGGACGCAGCCTGCAGCTCCAATGCCAAAGGTTTGATCTAGTGGCGTGGACGTGTTGAAGAGCACGACACCTGCCTGTTGCTCCAAGCCAAAGTCCAGAGCGAAATGCCGCATCAAAAGCGCTCGGACGGGGTGTTTCTCGGCAAACGCGCGATAGAGTTCCACTCGAATGGGGATTGACAGCGTGTGGCTTTCCGAGAAGTGCTGCATCTGCTGGAACGTGACTTCCGCAGCATTTAGCGCGGTTTTTGCCAGTTGCCACTCTTCCGGTGCGTCAAATGGCGTGTAGGTGATGCCGGAGTCTACGAGGTGAATGGCCAGAGGCAGAAGTTGCTCACTGAAGCAGAAGTAGCCGATGACGGACGGCAGAAACTTGTGAACGGGACCAGGAGTAGCCTCAACTTTGGACACCGCAGGGTCCCCCCACTCTCCGATCGTGGCCAAGTCCACTACAAACAGTTTGTTAGCAGCGCGTAGTGACGCGATGGACGCCCCAGGGCCACAGACTTTCTCCACATTATCAGTCGTGAGCGTCTCGTCCTGTGGATCCTCATCCGTATCTCGTGTGGCTCGTAGGTTGAAGCCTCGAAGACTGAGACGAGAAGCACCGAAGCCCACGTCTCCATGGTCTACAGAGTCCACAGGGACGTCTACAATGGGGTGGAACAATTCGTAGAAGCGAGTATAGGCTTCGGTCGAGTTGAGTTGCGGCAACCAGTGCGTGGCCAGCGCCGCCATGAGCTCAGGCGTGTCTGGTTTCAAGGCCCTGAGCTGCAGCAGGTCCTGCATCTGCAGCTTCTCGGCTATGGAGTTTGGACGAGCGACAGGCCCCATGTAGACTGGGAGATCGTGACCGTCGATGGACCACACCCGGACTTCGTTCTGGAGGTTCGTGGCCATGAAGTCGATTTCAGACGCACGGTCGACAGTGTGGACGATGCTCAAAGTCTCATTGCATGGTGAAGGTGACGTTAGATTGGCAGCACAGACATCCAAGTCTTCATCACTTGACAAGAGTGGAGTAAATTCATCGTTAAAGAGAGAAGTTAAGTAGAAGACGCTCTGAGTGAGTGTGACAGCGACTCCCATAGCGAGAAAGAACTTCATCGTGCCAAGGTGGAAATTGGAGAATGAACAACGGGCAAGAGCGAGCAGTTCTTCTTGCCTCATCGACGGACACTATGGTGGACCTTGCATCATCGACTGTGCCACAAGTGGTTGCCAGGAGTCGACGGAACTTGTTGTTACCGAAGAAATAGAAAATAAACGACAGTCTCTACGCCATAAGCTTGACGTTCTACGATACGAGAAGCGATTCCGCTCTCTTGCATCGTCTTGGTGAAGTCCATCAAGATTCAACGGTAGTTGTTTAAATCTGCTAATGTACATACGTCCAGCTTTCCTTGCACCACGAGCTGCCAACACTGGTTGAAGATTAATGTGTGAATACAATAAGGAGCATCTTGATATTATGCACATCTTCAGTTTTCGTTTCGCGCACCAGCTGCTGAAATACAATGTAGACGGTCTACGGGAAACGGGAAAGCACATACACACGTAACAGAGTAATCTCCAAGTAAGCAAAGTGCACATGCTTGGCGTATTAATACAAGTGCTTCGTACTTCTGAATTACCATACCATCTTTGGCTGGCTTTGTCTGTCGAGTCTTCGATGCGGAGATGCTAAGAGGAATTTGGGCTCGTCGAGCCTCGGGCGTTAGCAGGAACGGCAGTGCAAGCAGCTTAACGTAGCAACGACAGGGCTAACATGTAAGTAATACTACAGTAAACAATTTGGAAATTTCGGCAGCTTGAGTTGAATTGAACACCATTCAACTTTGAAAGCATCTCCAGACAAACGAGTGTCTAAACGTTTTTATATTGCGAAGGTCGTAGTTCTCATCTACCAGTAGTTTGCTTGGGTGTATACATACCATATTACGATGTCTTGGTAACGGAATCTTTGACTTGCTTGGCCTTCTCGTAGACCTTGTCGACGATAGGCAGTTTGACAACTACTTTGACCAAAGAAGCAAGCGCACCCTTCCCTTCAGGCTGCAGTTCTCGTGTTGCGTGTTTGGGTTCTTCAACGCGAAGTTGGGCAGCATTCACATAGAGCGTCACTATAGTGAATAGAACGAAGATCCTCATTATACTGGAGAAGTTCATAACGACGTCAACTGGAAACAGGTTGTGTACTTGATGGGGTCAATTTGCGAATGAAGAAAAGACCAACGGCAGCAAACAGATTTTGCAACCAATACACACCAACCAGATCATTTGCATGCCACAAGTACTCATGTGATACGACATGGGATACGCAACAAGTGGACACTGTCAACAATTCTCCATTTTCTCGCCACTGAACAAATCTTTATTTTCTCGGGATCCAATCTCAGCCGGCATCACTGCATCCCAACCTAGATCATCAACTGGTCTGAACAGTCCAAGCACAAACACCAGGTGCTTACGACATTTTAAGCTTTCAAAAAGATAGTGAATAATGAACATATGAGAGTATGATACTAAAGCAAGAGTGTACTTTTGAGGAGTGATGTTACTGCGAATACCAGAGGCGTTGTTGGGACACTGGTTTGAGGGCATTACATGAATGCTAGTTCAAAACCTAAGCGAATCTGTTACAACCATGAAGCTGACAAGATAGTTACTCTAATAATGGTAATTAAAACAATCAAGATTTTAATAATGGAGCTGTTGTCACAATCACTATTTGAGAATACCCCAATATTTAAGCAGTATATTTCGCGATCATTGTTTCGTTGACCAATCTCTTGTTTACTTGATCTAGAAATCAGGTTCGACCCTATTTGTTCGAAACAAGTGTAAGTCCATGACAGAGTCCATGTCTGGTCCGGCATGCTACAACTTGTAGCCTACAAGCGTACTCGTCTTGCTACTTGTACGAGTTGTGTATCGCAGACGCTCGAGATTTGAATGGCTACAGTAGACCAGCACCGCACGTAATTACAGGTATAATCCCGGGGAAAATCTCCAACTTGACGTGTCAAGCAAGATGATGTTCGCCAATGAATTTACGAAAACAGGATGGATCTGATCTGACACCCACTTAGAAACGTTTCTAAGTAACTTCTATTTGTTAGCACTGCTAGATAACTTCACCTGAAAATGGATCAGATAAAATTCATTAAACGAATTTGGCAAGAAAGTATTAAGTCAACATGAATTGAGAAGACTAGCGCCCATAATGTTCAGTTGTTGCTGCTACTGACAATTGGATACATATGAACGAGTAAGACGTCTGCACTGGAGTAGAATCCTTGTAATAACTCCTGTTGGGCCATTTTGATGCGTGAATTCTCGTTCGTGTTGGTAGTTGCCCAACACGCACATGGATTACCAAAATTGGGTGTCTGGATCGCTTTCCTGTTCATCGCTAATTTGTACGTGCGATGCAAACACACATCGTGTATTAGTACTTACAAATACAGTGCAGGCCAAAAATACGTAGCGACCAATATTTTGGAGCTAGTTAAGCCAAAACTGCACGAATAAGCTTAAAACCCCGTACTTAAGCTATTCAAATCAAGCGCTACCAGGACATACCATTTTTACTTACAGACGACTCTTGGTTGTCGAGCACCAGCAATGACCATCATTCTGACTCTGGACAAAAGTACGTAGCAGCTCACATCTTGCGCTCTTGTGAGCGTTCTACTGGCATTTGGAAGGCGTCTAATGGTTAGTTTTCTTACCTTTGGCTTCTAGAACGTCGCTAGCGCGATCAGGCATTGATTTCACCAAGGATCGCAGCCGTGATAGCTCCAGATTCTCCCATGCACCTTGAATTGCAGACTTGAGGTCTTGAGGCGTCATGTACTGCTTCCCACCGCGATAAACCTCTCGAGCTAAGATGCCCCATACATTTTCGATTGGATTTAGGTCTGGAGATAGTGCAGGCCAGTCGAGAACGGTCACATCACAGCTCTTGAGAAAGTCCTTTGTGCTGTGTGAGGCATGTATGCTAGCATTGTCATGTTGGAAGATGTACCTTCCAGCATGAAAAGCCTCACCAAACGGTAGCAAGTAGTTGGTAAGCGTTTCCTGATAGTTAAACGAGTTTTGACGTCCCTCCAAAAACGCTAACTCAGTCTTGCCTTGTGATGAAAACCACCTCACACCATAACGGATCCACCGCCATTCTGGCGGCTAAAATACGTCTCTTTCTCGCACCGTAAGTCATGCCAGTAGTACTGTAGACCATCCGGACCGTCGAGATTGAATTTCTTCTCATCCGAGAATACAACTCGATCCCAGTCGGTCCGGAGTTGCACCATGGTCCTTGCCCACGTTCGGCGTGCTACTTTATGACGGGTCGTGAGTTTGGAGTACGGTTGCGTTTGACGTAATTCATGTGCGAGGTGCGTTGAAGCACTCGTCGCACCGTACGAGACGAAATCTGCAATCCCAGCGCCGATTTCACCCTATTTGATGAGCTTCCCGCCTTCTTTGCCTCCAGAACAATACGCCTCTTGCTCCGGTCGCAGACTTTCCGTGGCCTTCCGGACCTCTTCGTCATCCCGTAGGTCTCCTTATTCCTCCAGAACTTGCTCACACCAGCCACAGAGCGTCCAATGTGCTTCGCAATCGCTGCGAAGGACCAACCAGCATCTCGTAGGCCTATAATCTTGCCTCTCTCAAGAGGGGTAAACTCAGTGCCCTTAGGCATGCTTACTGAAGGACTACGTAAAACTAAGACTGACAACAGCTTCGGCATGAACTAGTCTGTGACTTAAGTAGTGTTTGGGGCGTTAGAATGTTCTAGAACTGTGACGGGGTCACACGAGCACCTTGCTTGAGGAAGCGTGCTATTAAGAGTATACAAACTCTAAGTGAACGGCAGTTCACTAGTCCCTGGTCTGAGGGGACTTAATAGCCAGTTTAGAGTAGATTTTAGACTGATTTATTTATAGTTAATTAGGTCCATTTGGCCTGTAATACAAATTACTAATTAACTATACTTTAACGTAATTATGCATATAAAAGGTAGGTTTAATGTTATTGGTTGGCCCTCAGCCACCGAACCTACGTGGCAGTAGTGTGGCTCACACCACAGTGTGGCCCACACCACTCCATCAGAGTATTAAAACAAATACTCACAGAAGTATATCTACTTCTAAAGGCGGTACCCTTTCTGGGGTACCCCTTTCATGTAACCCCGTTACATCCTCCCCCACTTAGGTTGGAAACACCCCCAACCAATGAGGAGTTAGAAAGAGAGCTCCGCTCTCTTTCCTGTCCTTTGTCGATACCCATCGACGAGCCACCGTTGTGGCTTAAGGCTTTTCATTCAGCCTTTTCGCGCGTCCAAGACACCTGGAGGCTTCCACGTCAGCCTCCCAAGATGCCTAAGAAGGCAAGCACCCGCGGCGCTTCGGTGCCTTCTAAGTCTAAGACCGCGAGGTCGAAGACTGCTAAGGCCAAATCAAAAGACAAGGCCGCTCCGCGCAAGGAAGTCCGCAAGGCGGCTTCCGAGGCAGGCAGCAAGCGTACGGCTGCTGCTGCCAGCCAAGAAGGGAGTTCGCGACGCAGTCGCTCGCGCTCCCTGTCACCCGACGACAGGCCGAACCCTCGGTTCGCCTATCGGGACCACAGTCCCGGATCTGAATCCCCGGAATTTCATATTCCGATTATCACGGGATCAGAGTCCGACGGGGACTCTCCTGGATCCGCTAAGGATCCATCTTCTTCTCAGGATGCTCCTTCACAGGATGCTCCTGCACAGGACGCTCCTTCGCAGGACGCTCCTGTTGATGATGCTGAGTCATCAGAGGCAAAGGCAGCTTCGACAAGCTCGCCTGCCAAGAACCTTACCTTGACCGAAGGTAAGGCTCGAGCCCAAGCTGCGAAAGCAGCGTCTCCAAAACGGGCTGGTGAGGGCGCTGCTGCTGCTAAGAAGCGCGCAGCCCCTGGCTCTCCTACGTCAGAGCCTTCAATCGCTAAGGGATTCAAATCCCTATTCGACTCCTCAGACGAGGAGGAAGAGGAGGGGGCTGTCTCCGAGCCCCGAGAGATCTCCAATGATCTCGATGAGCAGCAAGAGCGTTACCAAACTGCTCAGCTGCAAGGCACTCCTGTGCCTCCCACGCCGGCGTATCCTCGCGGATACTACCCACCGGATGCGGGGTCCGGGTCCCCAATGTTTTTGGAGCACCTTAAGGCCCCTCGTGGTCTAAACCATGGGCGCACTTCGCGTGGCGCCTATGAGCGTGCCTTGGTTCAAGTCGAACCTCTCTTTGTCAACGACATTGAGGCCGCTAGGTGTGTGCTACTTGCACCACACCGAATTCCTCTCAAGGAATTCACAAGTCTTCGAAAGAAATCCGAAGACCGTGGTGGGCTCTTCCCCGTGTGGGGCTACCCTTGGGTACAGCCCGAGAACACCACAACCCAGACCCAGGCAGAAGACCTGTTCTGGAGATGGGTTTCTCTAAAGAACTTTACAGTTCAGGAGTTGAAAGAACTCCGGGAAGATCGCCTGCTGTCCTATGTCTTGGACCAGCGAGATCTTCGAATTGAGTTTGCCCACTTAGTCGCTAAGCGGCAACTCCACTCCGTCATGGAGGGACTTAGACAACAGTCTAAGTCCAGCGCTCAAGATGAGCGCGGGTACGGTTCCGTCAACCCAGGGACCGTACACCGTAAGGCGGCTAAGAAGCCGCGGACTACTTACGCCCCGGCTGTTGATCCCAAATCTCAACAGCCTTCGGGCAGTCAACCCGGAGCCGGTCTTCCGGCTCCCACGAGTTCTGTGACGAGGGGTAACCCCGCCACTTCACAAGCAGCTGGCGCTTCCCAGAGCGCCGCCGCTCATGGACGACCCGCTCCACATGATAGTGGAGCTCGCCGTTCCGGTCAAGGAGGGCAGGAGGAGCTCTCGCACGCGTTTGAGTACGCGGCTCCTTCTCAGCCTTATCCTTCTGGACCCTCATCTTCGGGTCGGGACTCTGTGGGGTCCCTATTAAGTGACGAGGTCCGTCAACTTCGAGATCGCGTCTATGCGATCGAGATAGCCCTTGGGCTTGGACCTGGTGGTCAGGCTGCCGCTCAGGCTGGCAAGCCGGGGACCCTTGAGGTCCTTCGCCAAGACTTGGACGCTCTTGGTCGTGAGACTCATGAGCTCCATGGGCGTGTTGACCGCCGAGCTCCGGCTGCTGCCGTGAAGGAGCTCCGTCGAGGCTTAGACGTTCTAAGCCATGAGGTGCATGGTCGTATGCCCTCTTATGAGCCGCAGGGGTACTCGTACCACTCGGCTTATGGGTATAGCTCTTACCCGAGCTCTTCCCATTCGGTACCGTCATACCCTTCGTATGACTCGCGTGGGTACCAGCCTGTATATCACTCACAGGCTTCGACACCGGCAACTCCGGTTGTCCAGAGAGCTCAGCCTCGTTTCGAGGAGGTGAGTTCTCACCTTGGTCTTCCTCCGTCCGAGAAGGAAGACCCAGCGGATCGTGATACCGCTTAAGACGCCCCACGTAGAACGTCGGGTGCGTCGCCATTGACTTGGGAGGTCAATGGTATACGCCGCGCCATGTCTGGCCAGGACCGCAAAGGGTCCGATGAAGCGGTGCTTCAACTTGTTGCTCTCTACAGAGCTAACCACCTTTAGCGGTAGGTTTTTAGTGTCTAGTAGAACTAGGTCACCAACCTTAAACACGTTTAAGTTTCCTCTACTTGTTTTGTCAGAGTACTCCTTTTGTTTGTCTTGGGCTAACGCCATTGCGTCTCTAACCCGGCTGATCAACGTCAGCCTGTTGTCGATAAACGACGACAACTGTCTTTTTAAAGACTCGGGCTCTATTTCAGAGACCTGGGAGGAAAAGGCTTTCCGAGCCTCTCCCCCACTTACGATGGAGGCCACGGTGCCTCCCCGCAAGGTTAGCGGCACCTGGGGGTGTCGTAACCCATTCAAATAGAACGGGGTAAACCCCGTTGATGCGTGTACCGCATTGTTGAGTGCAAACTCAACCATAGGAAGCTGATCCGACCAGGATCGAGGTGCTTCCGCACAGATACTACGCAGAGTATCTTCGAGCACGCGGTTGACGCGCTCCGTCTGACCATCCGTCTGCGGGTGGTCTGCAGTTGACATCGTCAACTTAGTTCCCAGCAATTGGAACAGGGTGTCCCAGAACGCACCCGTGAAACGCGGGTCTCTGTCCGAGACTATGGTCTCTGGTAGACCATGATAGCGAAACACGCTATCTAGGAACAGCTGTGCAGCTTGTTTCCCGGTGACCTTGTCACGTACCGGAGCAAGATGTACCATCTTGCTCAAACGGCAGACAAACACCAATATGCCGGTGTTGCCCTTGTCATCGGCCGGCAGGCCGAAGACGAAGTCGAGACTCATCGACTTCCAGCAATCTGCTGGTACAGGTAGGCTCTGCAGTGGAGCCGAGGCGTGGCCCGAAGGCTTCACCCTCTGACATGTTTCACATGTCTTGACATAGTGTGCCACCCACTTATACATGCGGGGCCACCAAAATGTCTGAGAGACCATTTGGTAGGTCTTCTCCCGGCCAAGATGGCCACTTATCGGCGCATCATGCGCCTCTAGAAGTATGTCATACTTCAGATCCTCGTCGTTTGGAACGACAACCCGAGGAGGATCTCTAGGGTCTACTCTGTAATGGAGTAACCCATCGGCCAGCTCATAGCGATGGAGCTGCGCCCGCTGTCGAGGCGAAAGCCTGTCGACTTTGGCGTCCTTGCCATCGGACAAGAACTGCACCAGTGGTGTATAGTTCTCGTCCTCCTGATACGCCAAGCGTATCCGATCATATAGATCTGTCGTGACCCGACTGACATGAGCTAGCTCATAGTCAGGTCGACGCGACAAAGCATCGGCAAGCACGTTGAGCTTGCCCGGCTTGTATTCAACGCGGAAGTTGTATTCCGCGAAGAATGACAGCCACCTCGCCATCCGCTGCGACAGATGCGGCGAGTTGGTGGCAGTCCGCAAGGACGCGTGATCCGTATAGATCACAAAGGGCCTCGTGCCCAAGAGGTGAACTCTAAATTTGACAAGAGCGTACTTCATTGCAAGTAGCTCCTTGTCATGAACGGGATAGTTCCGTTCGGCAGCCTTCAGCTGCCTGGACTGGAAGGAGATGACACGTTCGTGTCCTTCATCGTCCTTCTGCAACAGCGCACAGCCTATTGCATAGTCAGAAGCGTCACAGACGACGCTAAATGACTTGTTTTCGTCCGGCAAGGCCAGGACTGGCGCTTGCTGTAAGCTCGCCTTGATGCTATCAAAAGCATCTTGGTGCTGTCGCTCCCAGACCCAGTCGGCATCTTTCTTTAAGAGATCCGACAAGGGTCGAGCAAGTTCAGCGTACCCTGCGCTGTACTTATGAAGATAATTGGCTAAGCCCAACCACTTCCGGAGGTCCTTCTGCGACCTCGGGGTTGGCCAAGCCGCTATGGCCTTGACCTTCCCTGGATCGGCGCGTACGCCGACCCTGCTGACAAAGCAGCCGAGGACCTTTATCTCCTCAGCTGCAAAGACGCACTTGTCGATGTTGGCATAGAGCTTGTTAGCTCTCATGACCTCAAACACTCGACGGAGGTGCTTCAAATGCACCTCCATAGCCGTCTGGCCACCTTCGGCACGGCTATGGACGAATATATCGTCAAAGTACGTCTGAGCGAACGTACGCAATGGTCTAAACAGTTGTGTGACCAAGCGATTGAACGTCGCTGGGGCATTCGATAGCCCCTGTGGCATCACTAGCCACTCCCAGAGCATCCCGCTCGGGGTGCTCACTGCGGTGAGAGGAATGTCACTCTCCCGCATCAGGATCTGGTAGTATCCGTCTACCAGATCCAGGGCACTGTACAGCGTACAGCCCGACATGTTGTTCAACAACACATCCTTGCGAGGGATCGGCGTCTGTGCCGGTACCGTCGCATTGTTCAGCTTGTTGTAAGCGTGAACCAGACGCCACTTCCCGTTCGGTTTCCGAACGCAGAAGGTCGGCGTCGAGTGCGGGGACTTTGACTCCCGCACCATGCCCGACTTCGCCTTCTCGGCGAAGAAGGCATCTATGACCTCGCACTGCTCGCGAGGTAGAGGCCACTGCCTCGTGACACAGTACTTTGTGCCAGGCACGAGGTCAATCTCGTGCCGAACTCCCCGATCCGGCGGGAGTTGGGATGGTGGGTGCTTCGACACCACATCCGAGTATTCCTTCACAAGAGGATACACTGGATCCTCCGGGTTCTTGAGAATCTCAGAACCCAAGCGCGTTGCGCGCTGCTTCGTGAACCCCTCCAGGACGTCCTCGTCCATTACGGAGGAAGAGTTCAAATCTTCAGGAGAGGTCTCCGGCTTCAGGAGCACCATCTCCGCAATCTCTCCGGCCTTCAACTCGGCCAGGAAGTCCTTCATGGACAATTCCTCGAGGTTCAGCAGTGCTGACACCTCTGGCAGTGCCTCCAGATGGACGGCACCTGCCCTAACTTGACGACCGGACACGCCGTCGAAGACATGGCATTGCTCTTCGACCGGCCGTGCCGGTGGAGTCTCAGACTCCGAGTGTGGTACTTGGTTATCCACACGGGAGGTGTTCACCGACACCTCCGCACTCGTACTGGTCTTCTTGACCCCGCGTGGAACTCTGTTACCCACGCTAGAGACGCACGCTGCGCTCTCAATCTTCTCGGTCTCCTCGACCTTGTGTGGAACTATGTTACCCACACCGGAGGCGCTCTCGGCGCCCTCCCCAGCAGCCTCAGCTGCTTGCGGACCTATGTTACCCGCTTGCGGACCTACGTTACCCGCCTGTGGACCTATGTTACCCACTTGTGGACCTATGTTACCCACACAGGAGACGCCTTTAGCGCTCTCCTCAGCAGTCTCTGCTGCTTGCGGACCTATGTTACCCGCCTGGTCAGTGCCGTCCGGCACTGCCACAGTCGAAGCCCATACGGCGCGACGACTCTCAGCGTTGGGACTTGCCGTCGCGGCAATCCCACACGCTTGGCAATGAGCCTTGGTCTCACGACCGGTTGCGAGGCTCATCGCAACATCTTCGTTGGAGTCCGTGACTCCCAATACTTCTTCGGGCGCGTAAGCGCCTTGGCGACCATCTCTGGCGCCCCAGTCCCGGACAGAGGTGGGAACATTACTCACCAAAGCTCTGTCGGAGACTGCAGGCCGGCTAGCCCCAATGGCTTTGCCGCGCCAATCGATCCAGGGCTCGTGCTTTTCGAGCCACGGCATGCCCAGGATCAAGTCGTACTTGTCCATGTCTAGGACAAGAAACGACTCCGTGCTGTCAAAGTCTTCAAACTTTACAGCCAGGTCCATACGGACCCCAGGTACGTTAACCACTGTACCATCGGCCAGTCTCACCGAGACCTGGCCCCTGCCTTTGCTTTCTCTCAAAGCATCGGCATACTTGTCGCCATTCCGCGCGACCGTCTGGCGTCGAGCAAAGTTCGTCGACGCCCCAGAGTCAATCAGGACTCTAAAGGGATCTCCATATCCCCGTACACTTGCGTGTACCACGAGCAGTCCGCCGCTGCTCTTTCTCGTCTCGAGAGCACCCAGGCTCTCAGGGGCTAAGCCTCCATGGCGTGCGCCGTCCGCACTCCTACCATGGGGACTTAGATCTTCCCCAGTAGGGCGCCCCGCCCCTACTGGTGACCCCAGTTCCCCTGGCTCTTGGGTCGCGGCTTCTGCCACGGGCCCCTCGAGCCCCTAGGTTTGGAAGGGAACTTCCTTTGCCCTCCCGCAGGGCAGGCACGTTGCATGTGCCCGAGCTTCCCACATCCGTAGCAACGGATGGAGCTCTGTACGGCCGTACCCAGTTCCATGGGTACCGGCCCGGTGCTAGCTCCAGCTGCTGGAGCTCCTTGCACTGCGCCTGATGACGCATTGTGGCCTTGCCACACCGACGTAGGAGTACGAGCCTGTCGGTGGCTGTACTCCTCTTGGAGGGCGATCTGTATCGCCTCCTCCATAGTGTTCGCATGCACGCGGAACAACTGTGTGCGGGATGGGCCCACCTTCAGGCCATCCATGAACACTGTCACCTTGATGTGTTCAGGTAGGGGGTTCCCCACCAGAGATGCAGCGAGCACTCGCATCTCTTGGATGTATTCGTGCAGCTCACGCTTCCCTTGTTTACAGGCAAGGAAGCGCGAGCGCTGGCGATACTCGTAGTTCGCCGGAAGGAAGGCGGCTCTAAGCTGTTGACACAGCTGAGCCCAGGTTGTGAAACAACCCGGCGTTGTCGCTTCGCGCGTGTACGCCCAGGTCTTCGCCCGACCTCCTAGGTTGGACAGGGCGAAAGCGACCCGAAGTCGCTCGGTCGAGATCAGAGCCGCGTCCATCGCGAGCTCTACCTCTCTGACCCAGAAGTGGAGGTTCTCACCCTCCTTTCCCTCATAAGGATTAACCTTAAGCCTCAACGGCTTAGGTTGGGCTGGCTTCATCTCAGCCACGGGGGTCTGCAACCCCTGTACGTGGGCGATTAGCCCTCTCTCGTACGTGTCGAACGCCTCGATGCGTTCGACCTGCTCGGCCGGCGTAGCAGCCGCCAAGCTTCGGAGGGCATCTCCTCCAAAGATGCCCACCATCTTCCGGACCGACTCAAACTGAGAGTCGGTCAAATGAGGGAACTCCCCTCTATCCATCCTGGCTTACCTTGTAGGAGCCACAGAGGATTCAGGTAGTCAATCTACCCGCGTAGGTGTGGATTGACTACAAGTGCTACCAAGTGTGACGGGGTCACACGAGCACCTTGCTTGAGGAAGCGTGCTATTAAGAGTATACAAACTCTAAGTGAACGGCAGTTCACTAGTCCCTGGTCTGAGGGGACTTAATAGCCAGTTTAGAGTAGATTTTAGACTGATTTATTTATAGTTAATTAGGTCCATTTGGCCTGTAATACAAATTACTAATTAACTATACTTTAACGTAATTATGCATATAAAAGGTAGGTTTAATGTTATTGGTTGGCCCTCAGCCACCGAACCTACGTGGCAGTAGTGTGGCTCACACCACAGTGTGGCCCACACCACTCCATCAGAGTATTAAAACAAATACTCACAGAAGTATATCTACTTCTAAAGGCGGTACCCTTTCTGGGGTACCCCTTTCATGTAACCCCGTTACAAGAACGCTCACAAGAGCGCAAGATGTGAGCTGCTACGTACTTTTGTCCAGAGTCAGAATGATGGTCATTGCTGGTGCTCGACAACCAAGAGTCGTCTGTAAGTAAAAATGGTATGTCCTGGTAGCGCTTGATTTGAATAGCTTAAGTACGGGGTTTTAAGCTTATTCGTGCAGTTTTGGCTTAACTAGCTCCAAAATATTGGTCGCTACGTATTTTTGGCCTGCACTGTAGCAGTCACGTAAGGTGGATAGCCGAACGCAACCTTCCCTTTGTGTGTTGGCCGCTTACCAACTATTTGAGATGATACGTGACCTTCTATTTGATTTTTATATGTCTTTTTACTATAGAAGCGTGGAATTTTGACATAACAAAGTATTAGATTATATTATTTTTCTGGCTGTTGGTCGATCTCTTACCAATTATGGTTGGCAGGATTTAATTTGAAGTCCCAGTGATAACCACAGTCTCCTTTGCTTCTGCTACACGCATTGATGCGTGCCATAGCGACAGCCACTAACATCATGGTGGTCATTGAGAAATCCTGATCTTCGCGTTGTTTAAATACGATAGCAATTCAACTCCAAGCATGCTACTTTTGTGTTTGGACGGTGCATCCAGAGTTGAATCAGACTCTTCATTTGTTGACGACTGAGGTCGGGATGCAATAATTGCGATCGAGATTGGATCACGAACAGAATCAAGATTTGTCCAGTCATCATCCGCTGCGATATTTCAATCAAAACAAGAACTTCTTGAGTAGACTAGGTATGCAAAACGAGGCGCCCCTTCTGGGTGGTTGGTGTGTGCTGATCACAAACTTCCTTTTGGTGCCACCAACATCGTCTTCATTCTCAAATTTACTCCACCAAGTGCTTCAGCTCGCGTCATTATGGGCTTCTCAAGTATCACGAAGATCCTCATTCTATTCGCTTCGCTGACGCTGTATGTGAATGCCACCCCAAACCTTCGGATTGAAGCACCTGAACACGCGACAAGGGAACTGACGGGCGGCACGCTCAGCTCTTTGGTTAACGTCGCTGTCAAGCTGCCCATTCCTCGCAAGGTCTACGAAAAACTCAAGCAAATCAGATGGCACTCAACAAAGACGCAGTAAAATGGTATGCACTTAAGCTCTGTACTACTGATGAGACGTACGATTCACGCAATATACATCCATTATTCTCCAACGTGAAATAGGAAGTTGTGTTGTATTTTACTGATATGAACCACAATTGATCATTTAACCCAGGCGAACAAGATTCTGTCTTGGGATTTGGAAGATGCGTCGGATGGACAAACATGGGGCGCCAATGGTTTAATGACAATTTTCCCCAGCATTCTGAGGTGTTCATTCATATTTTAGCCTCACACATGATGGTCGTCTCTAGTATCGTTAAGCTCCTCGTAGTCTTTTCTCTTTTGACACGCGGCGTGGCGTCTGCTGCCCCATGGTCATCTCGACGTTTCCGCATCGAAGACTCGGTAAACATCGCCGATACACCGCCACAAAGAAAATTACAATCGAAGTTCGGGTGGATGGCATGGCTAAGCATTATCAAGACTAACATGAGATACCAACCGACTGGTGACAGACTGTACGATCAGCTCCGACAGATCAAGGAGAAGCTTCAACGGAATGACGGATAAGATGAACATGAACTCATACTGCACTTCATTAATACTGTACAAACACGCTTCAAGCCCTTCTTTCGGTGCTTAGCGTTGCTACCTGCTCTAATCCAGTTCCGAGATGGATGTACTCGAACTGGAAGACACGTATTGCTGATGTCGATAGCGAGTGTTGGCGTTCATCTTGCTCGTGAACTGGTATACAGATTCAGATTTCATCTGTAGCTCCTGCATCCTCCGTACCAGATCTGCTTGCGAGCTTCCCACATTTGCTGACTGCTGAGGTGTATACGTGTAAGTGATCTCGGGTTCTTCTTCGACGTATTGCGGCTGATGTTGTTGTCGGGGTTGGTAAGGAGTCAACTCGAAGCTCAACTCCTCCTGACTGCTGTCTCGGTCTCGTGGAGATGGCAACGTTGAAGCAAATGAACTGAAGGATGACTCGAGCTTTGTACGCGCTGTCGAGTCTGACCAATTTGACTTCTCGCTATCCATTCTGCCGATTAACACCTTGGGTTTGACCACATTGTCTGGTTGCTTGCCTTCTTGGAATGCAGTACTGTCGGTACCTGATGCCCTCGCTGCAGTGGTTCGCTGCCCGTCTTCACTTCCTCGTAGCTTAGCTGCGTCAGTACCCGGAGTCCAGAAGCGCATTTGACTTGGAGTGTCACCTGACTTGCTGCGCTCAGACCCGAGCGAGTTCCTAACTTGTTGTACTGGGATCTCAACGCCCCCTACTGGAGCTGTACAAGCAATTTCGTGAAGAGCGTAGGCAGCATCGACTTCTCGACGAGCCATGACCCGAGCATCCATGTGGCTGGCATTCATCTTGCAGTTTTTACAGAGTACAGCAGTAACACAGCTCACTTGGCTGTGGCCCTCATCCCAACTTCTGCTCTGGGTAATAGCTGCGTCCGACCGCTTCACGAAACTGATGTCGCGACTTACTCGGCACCGCGAGCACATCTTGACATGGCAAAGATTACACGAGTACATGCTATTCAAAACGCCGAACTTGCGCTCGCAAATTCCACAGCGGTTTGAAGAAGTTTTCGACTCTGGTTGCATACGTCGGAATTCAGCCGCTGCCCCTTCGAAATTCAGCAGCCAACTCATCTTCTTGCTCTGACCGCACGAAGCAGCTTCGGCCACTCCAGCAAGCATCAAACTTGCCATCATGTTCGCTGCCTGGTAGTCCTGCATCTTACCCTTAAAATCCACGAAACCTCGAGAAAATACGTCGGTCTGTGTCGAGCTGCCTTGTGTCGGGATGAACAACGAACAGGTCGAGAGCCAACCTCTAGTAAGACCTTGACTTTCCAGTTCTCCACACTCTTGCATCTCTACTGACTGGCACAAATAATAGCCGATCTCCTGGGTCTTGTGCTGCACTACCCCTGAAGCTACCAAGACTACGAAATCACGAGGTCGTCGGGCACTTGACTTGACACGTGAAGATTCACCACGTACAACCCACTGCACCCCGAGGAACTGGAACGGTTCCGCTGTGTCTGGCGTCTGGATGGAGCTGATCATGGCAGTGTCGAGCACCTCAGTATCCGTCATGTAACGCAACCGGAGTTGCAATTCAGCTGTGTCTGTCGCCAAGAGCCCATACATGACGTCGTTCAAATTGCCGTCAATGTGTCCCGTTACCACCGTCGAAGCGATGGAAGATGAACCTGGTACTGCTACAGAGGACATTGCGACTGCCGTTGCCGGGGTGTAGGCTGCCATCGTCACTGCCTTTGTCGGCTTTGCTGCTTGCTCCGAGTGTCCTGACGACGATCCAGTTGATGCTTTAGTAGATAGAGGGTTGAGTTCTGGATGTGTTGGTTGTCGCTCCTTGTAAATGTTGAGACTTTCGTGGGTCTTGAGTGGTTTCCACTGCCACTTGTCGTGCAACGGGTTTTTGCCGCTCTTGCATGCAGTGACTTGCGTGTCATACTCACGGAGTGTGTCTTCCAGCAGTTGATGAACTTGACGTTTATAACTACGAGTTTGATCCTGTGTCAAGAGGACTGATGCAAAAGGGGTCACACCTTTCATTCTCACAGATAGGCGAGATTTTTACGAGACGCCAAACGAAAAGTGTGCAGGCAAAGGTTTCAAACGTAGGAGGGAGAGCTGCTGGGTAATGTCCTTGACTTTGAATCGGATAAGAACGGATACTACCCTGACCACGGGAGTAAAGACAGCAGGTGTGTGTGGCCGATATGCAGGCAAAACGACACAAAACGAGCAACTTCAACGCTAGGCTGCTGTGTGTAATAGCGCCAAATAGATGATAAATTGTGCGGCGGTACGCTGCAGTAAACAATAGGGGTGCGGGAAATTTTGTGGTGCTGTTCAACACATCCACGTTCTGCGTCAGCACCCGCTTGTTTTGAAGCTCGGTCCACGAGACAAAACAACATTTGGCCTACGACTTTGACCAAGAATGATTCTTGGACAAACTGGAGTTAGTTGCTACAATGATAAAGTCCCAACAGATAACAGGATTCGTTGAGAAGGTTACATCTTACGCCCACTTTGTATCTGTTGTTAGACAAGACCAGACAAAACAACCTTCGGCGATATCCACACAGTAGCAATGAATCTACTGTAGCGGATCTGGGCAACTGTCTACTTTGGCGACTACGCAATGAAGCCGTCTTCAACGACAAAATATCAACAGAACGAGAAACCAGAGCAGCCGTATTGGCAGCAGGAGCGTACCAGGTACAAGTAATTGCTAGTGCATGAAAAAAACAACCAGCCAAGGGCTATGCCTGGAATCTTGCCACAAAATCATGAGATCATTGGAGGAGACCAAGAAAGCACCAAAACTGGACGTATGGAATATTCACTTTTGCGTGCATTCCACCACGAACAGGCAGAGCACCGGAGGATGGACCAAGAAGCAGGGCAACAATGGAAGTCTACCATGACCGGAAATCTTAAACTAGAATCGAACAATGCTGGGATCTCAATGCAGCAAGGAGTTTGCAACACGGATTGGCAGCACTGAGAACAATGTCGACTCCGGACTCAACATTTCTCCAAATTGGCAGTCTCGACAACAAACTACAAGCACAGCTCGAAAAACCTCAGAAGGACATCACTCCGGTAACCACAGTAGCACAGAGCTTGAATGAGTTCTTCTCAGTGCAATGGGGGACACCAGCAGGGACAGCGCTCACAGCAGCGAAACTCATGGCAATAAGCAACAAAATGGTATTCTATGACACAAGAAACACAAGAGCAGCTACAAACCTCGGTATTGAAGCACAGCACATTATCGAAAACGCGCTATCGAAGGCTAAAGCCCAGCAACACCCACAGACGGCAAACATATTGGCGCGTCTCACTCCGTATAAGGCTTCTATAGGTCAGTAAATAAGCTCAAATAAAAGGCCATGATCCAACCAACCAACCAAACCTTCGACGATATCAGGGCTAGAGCGCCAACGACTTTAAGATTCTGAACGAAGCCCACATACGGGTAAAGAGAACCTAAATGCATCTCAAAAAATGATAGAGACAATGCTTACAGACGTAACCACAAGTGCTACTCACCGCGATCGACAAAAGGACTTACGTGGGTATTCGTTTACCAAGTCTCAGCAGCTATTTCATTTGAGTAGTTTAACCATCAAGGAAGTTCCGATAGAGCTTCAGCAACCCGACTTGCTCCTTTTTGTTATGGTTCAGAAGATCATCTAACCATGCGATTTGAGTCACTTTGAGTTTCAATGATTTCGCGAGACCTTCGACTCCAATATTCGCATTGTTCCAGGATTGAAATGTGGTTAGCTTTTTTGAAGGTCTTATTCTGGCATGGCATGGAAGATGATCTGATGATTTGCGGGCCAACAATTCAACGATGACCGGATTTTTGGTCGGGGTATTGTAACACTTCCTCACTCTAGCACGCCATCGACGACACTATCGCGTCGCCGACGCGGTGGCATGTTAAGCTCACTGTCGTTTTCGCTTGATTCAGCACAACCGCGCTCTGTACAGTATTCTCCACAGACCCAATTTGTGCTTGCCGCCATACTGGATGGGGAGTTGGTCCCCGAAGGCAAGAGGAAGACTTGGGCGACCTCGTCATGAAGCCAATCGTCTGCACAACAAGGATGATTCAGCGCATGGGGTGGCACACAGTCTGATCATTGACCCGGATACCATAGCACATACCAGAGTGACCCCTGATGCTGTGACGGGGTCACACGAGCACCTTGCTTGAGGAAGCGTGCTATTAAGAGTATACAAACTCTAAGTGAACGGCAGTTCACTAGTCCCTGGTCTGAGGGGACTTAATAGCCAGTTTAGAGTAGATTTTAGACTGATTTATTTATAGTTAATTAGGTCCATTTGGCCTGTAATACAAATTACTAATTAACTATACTTTAACGTAATTATGCATATAAAAGGTAGGTTTAATGTTATTGGTTGGCCCTCAGCCACCGAACCTACGTGGCAGTAGTGTGGCTCACACCACAGTGTGGCCCACACCACTCCATCAGAGTATTAAAACAAATACTCGCAGAAGTATATCTACTTCTAAAGGCGGTACCCTTTCTGGGTACCCCTTTCATGTAACCCCGTTACATCCTCCCCCACTTAGGTTGGAAACACCCCCAACCAATGAGGAGCTAGGAAGAGAGCTCCGCTCTCTTTCCTGTCCTTTGTCGATACCCATCGACAAGCCACCGTTGTGGCTTAAGGCTTTCATTCAGCCTTTTCGCGCGTCCAAGACACCTGGAGGCTTACACGTCAGCCTCCCAAGATGCCTAAGAAGGCAAACACCCGCGGCGCTTCGGCGCCTTCTAAGTCTAAGACCGCGAGGTCGAAGACGGCTAAGGCCAAGTCGAAAGACAAGGCCGCTCCGCGTAAGGAAGTCCGCAAGGCGGCTTCCGAGGCAGGCAGCAAGCGTACGGCTGCTGCTGCCAGCCAAGAAGGGAGTTCGCGACGCAGTCGCTCGCGCTCCCTGTCACCCGACGATAGGCCGAACCCTCGGTTCGCCTATCGGGACCACAGTCCCGGATCTGAGTCCCCGGAATTTCATATTCCGATCATCACGGGATCAGAGTCCGACGGGGACTCTCCTGGATCCGCTAAGGATCCATCTTCTTCTCAGGATGCTCCTTCACAGGATGCTCCTGTACAGGACGCTCCTTCGCAGGACGCTCCTGTTGATGATAGCGAATCATCAGAGGCAAAGGCAGCTTCGACGAGCTCGCCTGCCAAGAATCTTACCTTGACCGAAGGTAAGGCTCGAGCCCAAGCTGCGAAAGCAGCGTCTCCAAAACGGGCTGGTGAGGGCGCTGCTGCTGCTAAGAAGCGCGCAGCCCCTGGCTCTCCTACGTCAGAGCCTTCAATCGCTAAGGGATTCAAATCCCTATTCGACTCCTCAGACGAGGAGGAAGAGGAGGGGGCTGTCTCCGAGCCCCGAGAGATCTCCAATGATCTCGATGAGCAGCAAGAGCGTTACCAAACTGCTCAGCTGCAAGGCACTCCTGTGCCTCCCACGCCGGCGTATCCTCGCGGATACTACCCACCGGATGCGGGGTCTGGGTCTCCAATGTTCTTGGAGCACCTCAAGGCCCCTCGTGGACTTAACCATGGGCGCACTTCACGTGGCGCCTATGAGCGTGCCTTGGTTCAAGTCGAACCACTCTTTGTCAATGACATTGAGGCCGCTAGGTGTGTGCTACTTGCACCACACCGAATTCCTCTCAAGGAATTCACTAGTCTTCGAAAGAAATCCGAAGACCGTGGTGGGCTCTTCCCCGTGGGGGGCTACCCTTGGGTACAGCCCGAGAACACCACAACCCAGACCCAGGCAGAAGACCTGTTCTGGAGATGGGTTTCTCTAAAGAACTTTACAGTTCAGGAGTTGAAAGAACTCCGGGAAGATCGCCTGCTGTCCTATGTCTTGGACCAGCGAGATCTTCGAATTGAGTTTGCCCACTTAGTCGCTAAGCGGCAACTCCACTCCGTCATGGAGGGACTTAGACAACAGTCTAAGTCCAGCGCTCAAGATGAGCGCGGGTACGGTTCCGTCAACCCAGGGACCGTACACCGTAAGGCGGCTAAAAAGCCGCGGACTACTTACGCCCCGGCTGTTGATCCCAAATCTCAACAGCCTTCGGGCAGTCAACCCGGAGCCGGTCTTCCGGCTCCCACGAGTTCTGTGACGAGGGGTAACCCCGCCACTTCACAAGCAGCTGGCGCTTCCCAGAGCGCCGCCGCTCATGGACGACCCGCTCCACATGATAGTGGAGCTCGCCGTTCCGGTCAAGGAGGGCAGGAGGAGCTCTCGCACGCGTTTGAGTACGCGGCTCCTTCTCAGCCTTATCCTTCTGGACCCTCATCTTCGGGTCGGGACTCTGTGGGGTCCCTATTAAGTGACGAGGTCCGTCAACTTCGAGATCGCGTCTATGCGATCGAGATAGCCCTTGGGCTTGGACCTGGTGGTCAGGCTGCCGCTCAGGCTGGCAAGCCGGGGACCCTTGAGGTCCTTCGCCAAGACTTGGACGCTCTTGGTCGTGAGACTCATGAGCTCCATGGGCGTGTTGACCGCCGAGCTCCGGCTGCTGCCGTGAAGGAGCTCCGTCGAGGCTTAGACGTTCTAAGCCATGAGGTGCATGGTCGTATGCCCTCTTATGAGCCGCAGGGGTACTCGTACCACTCGGCTTATGGGTATAGCTCTTACCCGAGCTCTTCCCATTCGGTACCGTCATACCCTTCGTATGACTCGCGTGGGTACCAGCCTGTATATCACTCACAGGCTTCGACACCGGCAACTCCGGTTGTCCAGAGAGCTCAGCCTCGTTTCGAGGAGGTGAGTTCTCACCTTGGTCTTCCTCCGTCCGAGAAGGAAGACCCAGCGGATCGTGATACCGCTTGAGACGCCCCACGTAGAACGTCGGGTGCGTCGCCATTGACTTGGGGAGGTCAATGGTATACGCCGCGCCATGTCTGGCCAGGACCGCAAAGGGTCCGATGAAGCGGTGCTTCAACTTGTTGCTCTCTACAGAGCTAACCACCTTTAGCGGTAGGTTTTTAGTGTCTAGTAGAACTAGGTCACCAACCTTAAACACGTTTAAGTTTCCTCTACTTGTTTTGTCAGAGTACTCCTTTTGTTTGTCTTGGGCTAACGCCATTGCGTCTCTAACCCGGCTGATCAACGTCAGCCTGTTGTCGATAAACGACGACAACTGTCTTTTAAAGACTCGGGCTCTATTTCAGAGACCTGGGAGGAAAAGGCTTTCCGAGCCTCTCCCCCACTTACGATGGAGGCCACGGTGCCTCCCCGCAAGGTTAGCGGCACCTGGGGGTGTCGTAACCCATTCAAATAGAACGGGGTAAACCCCGTTGATGCGTGTACCGCATTGTTGAGTGCAAACTCAACCATAGGAAGCTGATCCGACCAGGATCGAGGTGCTTCCGCACAGATACTACGCAGAGTATCTTCGAGCACGCGGTTGACGCGCTCCGTCTGACCATCCGTCTGCGGGTGGTCTGCAGTTGACATCGTCAACTTAGTTCCCAGCAATTGGAACAGGGTGTCCCAGAACGCACCCGTGAAACGCGGGTCTCTGTCCGAGACTATGGTCTCTGGTAGACCATGATAGCGAAACACGCTATCTAGGAACAGCTGTGCAGCTTGTTTCCCGGTGACCTTGTCACGTACCGGAGCAAGATGTACCATCTTGCTCAAACGGCAGACAAACACCAATATGCCGGTGTTGCCCTTGTCATCGGCCGGCAGGCCGAAGACGAAGTCGAGACTCATCGACTTCCAGCAATCTGCTGGTACAGGTAGGCTCTGCAGTGGAGCCGAGGCGTGGCCCGAAGGCTTCACCCTCTGACATGTTTCACATGTCTTGACATAGTGTGCCACCCACTTATACATGCGGGGCCACCAAAATGTCTGAGAGACCATTTGGTAGGTCTTCTCCCGGCCAAGATGGCCACTTATCGGCGCATCATGCGCCTCTAGAAGTATGTCATACTTCAGATCCTCGTCGTTTGGAACGACAACCCGAGGAGGATCTCTAGGGTCTACTCTGTAATGGAGTAACCCATCGGCCAGCTCATAGCGATGGAGCTGCGCCCGCTGTCGAGGCGAAAGCCTGTCGACTTTGGCGTCCTTGCCATCGGACAAGAACTGCACCAGTGGTGTATAGTTCTCGTCCTCCTGATACGCCAAGCGTATCCGATCATATAGATCTGTCGTGACCCGACTGACATGAGCTAGCTCATAGTCAGGTCGACGCGACAAAGCATCGGCAAGCACGTTGAGCTTGCCCGGCTTGTATTCAACGCGGAAGTTGTATTCCGCGAAGAATGACAGCCACCTCGCCATCCGCTGCGACAGATGCGGCGAGTTGGTGGCAGTCCGCAAGGACGCGTGATCCGTATAGATCACAAAGGGCCTCGTGCCCAAGAGGTGAACTCTAAATTTGACAAGAGCGTACTTCATTGCAAGTAGCTCCTTGTCATGAACGGGATAGTTCCGTTCGGCAGCCTTCAGCTGCCTGGACTGGAAGGAGATGACACGTTCGTGTCCTTCATCGTCCTTCTGCAACAGCGCACAGCCTATTGCATAGTCAGAAGCGTCACAGACGACGCTAAATGACTTGTTTTCGTCCGGCAAGGCCAGGACTGGCGCTTGCTGTAAGCTCGCCTTGATGCTATCAAAAGCATCTTGGTGCTGTCGCTCCCAGACCCAGTCGGCATCTTTCTTTAAGAGATCCGACAAGGGTCGAGCAAGTTCAGCGTACCCTGCGCTGTACTTATGAAGATAGTTGGCTAAGCCCAACCACTTCCGGAGGTCCTTCTGCGACCTCGGGGTTGGCCAAGCCGCTATGGCCTTGACCTTCCCTGGATCGGCGCGTACGCCGACCCTGCTGACAAAGCAGCCGAGGACCTTTATCTCCTCAGCTGCAAAGACGCACTTGTCGATGTTGGCATAGAGCTTGTTAGCTCTCATGACCTCAAACACTCGACGGAGGTGCTTCAAATGCACCTCCATAGCCGTCTGGCCACCTTCGGCACGGCTATGGACGAATATATCGTCAAAGTACGTCTGAGCGAACGTACGCAATGGTCTAAACAGTTGTGTGACCAAGCGATTGAACGTCGCTGGGGCATTCGATAGCCCTGTGGCATCACTAGCCACTCCCAGAGCATCCCGCTCGGGGTGCTCACTGCGGTGAGAGGAATGTCACTCTCCCGCATCAGGATCTGGTAGTATCCGTCTACCAGATCCAGGGCACTGTACAGCGTACAGCCCGACATGTTGTTCAACAACACATCCTTGCGAGGGATCGGCGTCTGTGCCGGTACCGTCGCATTGTTCAGCTTGTTGTAAGCGTGAACCAGACGCCACTTCCCGTTCGGTTTCCGAACGCAGAAGGTCGGCGTCGAGTGCGGGGACTTTGACTCCCGCACCATGCCCGACTTCGCCTTCTCGGCGAAGAAGGCATCTATGACCTCGCACTGCTCGCGAGGTAGAGGCCACTGCCTCGTGACACAGTACTTTGTGCCAGGCACGAGGTCAATCTCGTGCCGAACTCCCCGATCCGGCGGGAGTTGGGATGGTGGGTGCTTCGACACCACATCCGAGTATTCCTTCACAAGAGGATACACTGGATCCTCCGGGTTCTTGAGAATCTCAGAACCCAAGCGCGTTGCGCGCTGCTTCGTGAACCCCTCCAGGACGTCCTCGTCCATTACGGAGGAAGAGTTCAAATCTTCAGGAGAGGTCTCCGGCTTCAGGAGCACCATCTCCGCAATCTCTCCGGCCTTCAGCTCGGCCAGGAAGTCCTTCATGGACAATTCCTCGAGGTTCAGCAGTGCTGACACCTCTGGCAGTGCCTCCAGATGGACGGCACCTGCCCTAACTTGACGACCGGACACGCCGTCGAAGACATGGCATTGCTCTTCGACCGGCCGTGCCGGTGGAGTCTCAGACTCCGAGTGTGGTACTTGGTTATCCACACGGGAGGTGTTCACCGACACCTCCGCACTCGTACTGGTCTTCTTGACCCCGCGTGGAACTCTGTTACCACGCTAGAGACGCACGCTGCGCTCTCAATCTTCTCGGTCTCCTCGACCTTGTGTGGAACTATGTTACCCACACCGGAGGCGCTCTCGGCGCCCTCCCCAGCAGCCTCAGCTGCTTGCGGACCTATGTTACCCGCTTGCGGACCTACGTTACCCGCCTGTGGACCTATGTTACCCACTTGTGGACCTATGTTACCCACACAGGAGACGCCTTTAGCGCTCTCCTCAGCAGTCTCTGCTGCTTGCGGACCTATGTTACCCGCCTGGTCAGTGCCGTCCGGCACTGCCACAGTCGAAGCCCATACGGCGCGACGACTCTCAGCGTTGGGACTTGCCGTCGCGGCAATCCCACACGCTTGGCAATGAGCCTTGGTCTCACGACCGGTTGCGAGGCTCATCGCAACATCTTCGTTGGAGTCCGTGACTCCCAATACTTCTTCGGGCGCGTAAGCGCCTTGGCGACCATCTCTGGCGCCCCAGTCCCGGACAGAGGTGGGAACATTACTCACCAAAGCTCTGTCGGAGACTGCAGGCCGGCTAGCCCCAATGGCTTTGCCGCGCCAATCGATCCAGGGCTCGTGCTTTCGAGCCACGGCATGCCCAGGATCAAGTCGTACTTGTCCATGTCTAGGACAAGAAACGACTCCGTGCTGTCAAAGTCTTCAAACTTTACAGCCAGGTCCATACGGACCCCAGGTACGTTAACCACCGTACCATCGGCCAGTCTCACCGAGACCTGGCCCCTGCCTTTGCTTTCTCTCAAAGCATCGGCATACTTGTCGCCATTCCGCGCGACCGTCTGGCGTCGAGCAAAGTTCGTCGACGCCCCAGAGTCAATCAGGACTCTAAAGGGATCTCCATATCCCCGTACACTCGCGTGTACCACGAGCAGTCCGCCGCTGCTCTTTCTCGTCTCGAGAGCACCCAGGCTCTCAGGGGCTAAGCCTCCATGGCGTGCGCCGTCCGCACTCCTACCATGGGGACTTAGATCTTCCCCAGTAGGGCGCCCCGCCCCTACTGGTGACCCAGTTCCCCTGGCTCTTGGGTCGCGGCTTCTGCCACGGGCCCTCGAGCCCCTAGGTTTGGAAGGGAACTTCCTTTGCCCTCCCGCAGGGCAGGCACGTTGCATGTGCCCGAGCTTCCCACATCCGTAGCAACGGATGGAGCTCTGTACGGCCGTACCCAGTTCCATGGGTACCGGCCCGGTGCTAGCTCCAGCTGCTGGAGCTCCTTGCACTGCGCCTGACGACGCATTGTGGCCTTGCCACACCGACGTAGGAGTACGAGCCTGTCGGTGGCTGTACTCCTCTTGGAGGGCGATCTGGATCGCCTCCTCCATAGTGTTCGCATGCACGCGGAACAACTGTGTGCGGGATGGGCCCACCTTCAGGCCATCCATGAACACTGTCACCTTGATGTGTTCAGGTAGGGGGTTCCCCACCAGAGATGCAGCGAGTACTCGCATCTCTTGGATGTACTCATGCAGCTCACGCTTCCCTTGTTTACAGGCAAGGAAGCGCGAGCGCTGGCGATACTCATAGTTCGCCGGAAGGAAGGCGGCTCTAAGCTGTTGACACAGCTGAGCCCAGGTTGTGAAACAACCCGGCGTGTCGCTTCGCGCGTGTACGCCCAGGTCTTCGCCCGACCTCTAGGTTGGACAGGGCGAAAGCGACCCGAAGTCGCTCGGTCGAGATTAGAGCCGCGTCCATCGCGAGCTCTACCTCTCTGACCCAGAAGTGGAGGTTCTCACCTCCTTTCCCTCATAAGGATTAACCTTAAGCCTCAACGGCTTAGGTTGGGCTGGCTTCATCTCAGCCACGGGGGTCTGCACCCTGTACGTGGCGATTAGCCCTCTCTCGTACGTGTCGAACGCCTCGATGCGTTCGACCTGCTCGGCCGGCGTAGCAGCCGCCAAGCTTCGGAGGGCATCTCCTCCAAAGATGCCCACCATCTTCCGGACCGACTCAAACTGAGAGTCGGTCAAATGAGGGAACTCCCCTCTATCCATCCTGGCTTACCTTGTAGGAGCCACAGAGGATTCAGGTAGTCAATCTACCCGCGTAGGCGTGGATTGACTACAAGTGCTACCAAGTGTGACGGGGTCACACGAGCACCTTGCTTGAGGAAGCGTGCTATTAAGAGTATACAAACTCTAAGTGAACGGCAGTTCACTAGTCCCTGGTCTGAGGGGACTTAATAGCCAGTTTAGAGTAGATTTTAGACTGATTTATTTATAGTTAATTAGGTCCATTGGCCTGTAATACAAATTACTAATTAACTATACTTTATCGTAATTATGCATATAAAAGGTAGGTTTAATGTTATTGGTTGGCCCTCAGCCACCGAACCTACGTGGCAGTAGTGTGGCTCACACCACAGTGTGGCCCACACCACTCCATCAGAGTATTAAAACAAATACTCACAGAAGTATCTACTTCTAAAGGCGGTACCCTTTCTGGGGTACCCCTTTCATGTAACCGTTACAGATGCAACCTCACTTCGAAACTAAGAAATCTCGAGAGCTCGCTACTGTTCGTTATCATTGCGGCTACAAGACAACGAAGAAATTGGGCTTCATCGGAAAATCGTTTACAGGTGCAGTGGCTACCGTAATACAAA
>VOQZ01001441.1:0-92470 GCA_008079305.1 Phytophthora palmivora
TTATTTATAGTTATTAGGTTCATTTGGCCTGTATACAAACTCCTAATTAACTATACTTCCCTAATTATGCATATAAAAGGTAGGTTTAAAACTAATTGGTTGGCCCTCAGCCACCAACCTACGTGGCAGTGGTGTGGTCCACACCACAGTGTGGCCACACCACGCCATCAGAGTATTAAACAAATACTCCGCAAGTATATCTACTTCTAGGCGGTACCCTTTCTGGGGTACCCCTTTCATGTAACCCCGTTACATCCTCCCCCACTTAGGTTGGGAAACACCCCCAACCAATGAGAGCTAGGAAGAGAGCTCCGCTCTCTTTCCTGTCCTTTGTCGATACCCATCGACGAGCCACCGTTGTGGCTTAAGGCTTTCATTCAGCCTTTTTCGCGCGTCCAGACACCCAGGAGGCTTCCACGTCAACCTCCCAAGATGCCTAAGAAGGCAAAGCACCCCGCGGCGCTTCGGCGCCTTCTAAGTCTAAGACCGCGAGGTCGAAGACTGCTAAGGCCAAGTCGAAAGACAAGGCCGCTCCGCGCAAGGAAGTCCGCAAGGCGGCTTCCGAGGCAGGCAGCAAGCGCACGGCTGCTGCTGCCAGCCAAGAAGGGAGTTTCGCGACGCAGTCGCTCGCGCTCCCTGTCACCCGACGATAGGCCGAACCCTCGGTTCGCCTATCGGGACCACAGTCCTGGGTCAGAGTCCCCGGAATTTCACATCCCTATGATCACGGGATCAGAGTCTGACGGGGACTCTCCTGGATCCGCTAAGGATCCATCTTCTTCTCAGGATGCTCCTTCACAGGATGCTCCTGCACAGGACGCTCCTTCGCAGGACGCTCCTGTTGATGATGCTGAGTCATCAAGGCAAAGGCAGCTTCGACGAGCTCGCCTGCCAAGAACCTTACCTGACCGAAGGTAAGGCTCGAGCCCAAGCTGCGAAAGCAGCTTCTCCAAAACGGGCTGATGAGGGTGCTGCTGCTGCTATAAGCGCGCAGCCCCTGGCTCTCCTACGTCAGAGCCTTCAATCGCTAAGGGATTCAAATCCCTGTTCGACTCCTCAGACGAGGAGGAAGAGAGGGGGCTGTCTCCGAGCCCCGAGAGATCTCCAATGATCTCGATGAGCAGCAGGAGCGCTACCAAACTGCTCAACTGCAAGGCACTCCTGTGCCTCCACGCCGGTGTATCCTCGCGGATACTACCCACCGGATGCGGGGTCTGGGTCTCCAATGTTCTTGGAGCACCTCAAGGCCCCTCGTGGTCTAAACCATGGCGCACTTCACGTGGCGCCTATGAGCGTGCCTTGGTTCATCGAACCACTCTTTGTCAACGACATTGAGGCCGCTAGTGTGTGCTGCTTGCACCACACCGAATTCCTCTCAAGGAATTCACAAGTCTTCGGAAGAAACCGAAGACCGTGGTGGGCTCTTCCCGTGTGGGGTACCCTTGGGTACAGCCCGAGACACCACAACCAGACCCAGGCAGAAGACCTGTTCTGGAGATGGGTTTCTCTAAAGAACTCACAGTTCAGGAGTTGAAAGAACTCCGGGAAGATCGCCTGCTGTCCTATGTCTTGGACCAGCGAGATCTTCGAATTGAGTTTGCCCACTTAGTCGCTAAGCGGCAACTCCACTCCGTCATGGAGGGACTTAGACAGCAGTCTAAGTCCAGCGCTCAAGATGAGCGCGGGTACGGTTCCGTCCCCAGGGACCGTACACCGTAAGGCGGCTAAAAAGCCGCGGACTACTTACGCCCCGGCTGTTGATCCCAAATCTCAACAGCCTTCGGGCAGTCAACCCGGAGCCGGTCTTCCGGCTCCCACGAGTTCTGTGACGAGGGGTAACCCCGCCACTTCACAAGCAGCTGGCGCTTCCCAGAGCGCCGCCGCTCCTGGACGACCCGCTCCACATGTAGTGGAGCTCGCCGTTCCGTCAAGGAGGGCAGGAGGAGCTCTCGCACGCGTTTGAGTACGCGGCTCCTTCTCAGCCTTATCCTTCTGGACCCTCATCTTCGGGTCGGGACTCTGTGGGGTCCCTATTAAGCGACGAGGTCCGTCACTTCGAGATCGCGTCTATGCGATCGAGATAGCCCTTGGGCTTGGACCTGGTGGTCAGGCTGCCTCTCAGGCTGGCAAGCCGGGGACCCTTGAGGTCCTTCGCCAAGACTTGGACGCTCTTGGTCGTGAGACTCATGAGCTCCATGGGCGTGTTGACCGCCGAGCTCGGCTGCTGCCGTGAAGGAGCTCCGTCGAGGCTTAGACGTTCTAAGCCATGAGGTGCATGGTCGGATGCCCTCTTATGAGCCGCAGGGGTACTCGTACCACTCGGCTTATGGGTATAGCTCTTACCCGAGCTCTTCCCATTCGGTACCGTCATACCCTTCGTATGACTCGCGTGGGTACCAGCCTGTATATCATTCACAGGCTTCGACACCGGCAACTCCGGTTGTCCAGAGAGCTCAGCCTCGTTTCGAGGAGGTGAGTTCTCACCTTGGTCTTCCTCCGTCCGAGAGGAAGACCCAGCGGATCGTGATACCGCTTAAGACGCCCCACGTAGAACGTCGGGTGCGTCGCCATTGACTTGGGAGGTCAATGGTATACGCCGCGCCATGTCTGGCCAGGACCGCAAAGGGTCCGATGAAGCGGTGCTTCAACTTGTTGCTCTCTACAGAGCTAACCACTTTAGCGGTAGTTTTTAGTGTCTAATAGGACTAATTCACCTACTTTAAAAACACTTAAGTTTCCTCTTCCTTTTTCATCTGAGTACTCCTTTTGTTTGTCTTGGGCTGATGCCATTGCATCTCTAACCCGGCTGATCAACGTCAGCCTGTTGTCTATAAACGACGACAATTGTCTTTTAAAGACTCGGGCTCTATTTCAGAGACCTGGGAGGAAAAGGCTTTCCGAGCCTCTCCCCCACTTACGATGGAGGCCACGGTGCCTCCCCGCAAGGTTAGCGGCACCTGGGGGTGTCGTAACCCATTCAAGTAGAACGGGGTAAACCCCGTTGATGCGTGTACCGCATTGTTGAGTGCAAACTCAACCATAGGAAGCTGATCCGACCAGGATCGAGGTGCTTCCGCACAGATACTGCGCAGAGTATCTTCGAGCACGCGGTTGACGCGCTCCGTCTGACCATCCGTCTGCGGATGGTCCGCAGTTGACATCGTCAACTTAGTTCCCAACAATTGGAACAGGGTGTCCCAGAACGCACCCGTGAAACGCGGGTCTCTGTCCGAGACTATGGTCTCTGGTAGACCATGATAGCGAAACACGCTATCTAGGAACAGCTGTGCAGCTTGTTTCCCGGTGACCTTGTCACGTACCGGAGCAAGATGCACCATCTTGCTCAAACGGCAGACAAACACCAATATGCCGGTGTTGCCCTTGTCATCGGCCGGCAGGCCGAAGACGAAGTCGAGACTCATCGACTTCCAGCAATCTGCTGGTACAGGTAGGCTCTGCAGTGGAGCCGAGGCGTGGCCCGAAGGCTTCACCCTCTGACATGTTTCACATGTCTTGACATAGTGTGCCACCCACTTATACATGCGGGCCACCAAAATGTCTGAGAGACCATTTGGTAGGTCTTCTCCCGGCCAAGATGGCCACTTATCGGCGCATCATGCGCCTCTAGAAGTATGTCATACTTCAGATCCTCGTCGTTTGGAACGACAACCCGAGGAGGATCTCTAGGGTCTACTCTGTAGTGGAGTAACCCATCGGCCAGCTCATAACGATGGAGCTGCGCCCGCTGTCGAGGCGAAAGCCTGTCGACTTTGGCGTCCTTGCCATCGGACAAGAACTGCACCAGTGGTGTATAGTTCTCGTCCTCCTGATACGCCAAGCGTATCCGATCATATAGATCTGTCGTGACCCGACTGACATGAGCTAGCTCATAGTCAGGTCGACGCGACAATGCATCGGCAAGCACGTTGAGCTTGCCCGGCTTGTATTCAACGCGGAAGTTGTATTCCGCGAAGAATGACAGCCACCTCGCCATCCGCTGCGACAGATGCGGCGAGTTGGTGGCAGTCCGCAAGGACGCGTGATCAGTATAGATCACAAAGGGCCTCGTGCCCAAGAGATGAACTCTAAATTTGACAAGAGCGTACTTCATTGCAAGTAGCTCCTTGTCATGAACGGGATAGTTCCGTTCGGCAGCCTTCAGCTGCCTGGACTGGAAGGAGATGACACGTTCGTGTCCTTCATCGTCCTTCTGCAACAGCGCACAGCCTATTGCATAGTCAGAAGCGTCACAGACGACGCTAAATGACTTGTTTTCGTCCGGCAAGGCCAGGACTGGCGCTTGCTGTAAGCTCGCCTTGATGCTGTCAAAAGCATCCTGGTGCTGTTGCTCCCAGACCCAGTCGGCATCCTTCTTTAAGAGATCCGACAAGGGTCGAGCTAGTTCAGCGTACCCTGCGCTGTACTTATGAAGATAGTTGGCTAAGCCCAACCACTTCCGGAGGTCCTTCTGCGACCTCGGGGTCGGCCAAGCCGCTATGGCCTTGACCTTCCCTGGATCGGCGCGTACGCCGACCCTGCTGACAAAGCAGCCGAGGACTTTATCTCCTCAGCTGCAAAGACGCACTTGTCGATGTTGGCATAGAGCTTGTTAGCTCTCATGACCTCAAACACTCGACGGAGGTGCTTCAAATGCACCTCCATAGCCGTCTGGCCGCCTTCGGCACGGCTATGGACGAATATATCGTCGAAGTACGTCTGAGCGAACGTACGCAATGGTCTAAACAATGTGTGACCAAGCGATTGAACGTCGCTGGGGCATTCGATAGCCCTTGTGGCATCACTAGCCACTCCCAGAGCATCCCACTCGGGGTGCTCACTGCGGTGAGAGGAATGTCACTCTCCCGCATCAGGATCTGGTAGTATCCGTCTACCAGATCCAGGGCACTGTACAGCGTACAGCCCGACATGTTGTTCAGCAACACATCCTTGCGAGGGATCGGCGTCTGTGCCGGTACCGTCGCATTGTTCAGCTTGTTGTAAGCATGAACCAGACGCCACTTCCCGTTCGGTTTCCGAACGCAGAAGGTCGGCGTCGAGTGCGGGGACTTCGACTCCCGCACCATGCCCGACTTCGCCTTCTCGGCGAAGAAGGCATCTATGACCTCGCACTGCTCGCGAGGTAGAGGCCACTGCCTCGTGACACAGTACTTTGTGCCTGGCACGAGATCAATCTCGTGCCGAACTCCCCGATCCGGCGGGAGTTGGGATGGTGGGTGCTTCGACACCACATCCGAGTATTCCTTCACAAGAGGATACACTGGATCCTCCGGGTTCTTGAGAATCTCAGAACCCAAGCGCGTTGCACGCTGCTTCGTGAACCCCTCCAGGACGTCCTCGTCCATTACGGAGGAAGAGTTCAAATCTTCAGGAGAGGTCTCCGGCTTCAGGAGCACCATCTCCGCAATCTCTCCGGCCTTCAACTCGGCCAGGAAGTCCTTCATGGACAATTCCTCGAGGTTCAGCAGTGCTGACACCTCTGGCAGTGCCTCCAGATGGACGGCACCTGCCCTCACTTGACGACCGGACACGCCGTCGAAGACATGGCATTGCTCTTCGACCGGCCGTGCCGGTGGGTCTCAGACTCCGAGTGTGGTACTTGGTTATCCACACGGGAGGTGTCGACGACACCTCCGCACTCGTACTGGTCTTCTTGACCCCGCGTGGAACTCTGTTACCCACGCTAGAGACGCATACTGCGTTCTCGATCTTCTCGGTCTCTTCGACCTCGTGTGGAACTATGTTACCACACCGGAGGCGCCCTCAGCGCCCTCCCCAGCAGCCTCAGCTGCTTGCGGACCTATGTTACCCGCTTGCGGAACTACGTTACCCGCCTGTGGACCTATGTTACCCACTTGTGGACCTATGTTACCCACACAGGAGACGCCCTTAGCGCTCTCCCCAGCAGCCTCTGCTGCTTGCGGACCTATGTTACCCGCCTGGTCAGTGCCGTCCGGCACTGCCACAGTCGAAGCCCATACGGCGCGACGACTCTTAGCGTTGGGACTTGCCGTCGTGGCAATCCCACACGCTTGGCAATGAGCCTTGGTCTCACGACCGGTTGCGAGACTCATCGCAACATCTTCATTGGAGTCCGTGACTCCCAATACTTCTTCGGGCGCGTAAACGCCTTGGCGACCATCTCTGGCGCCCCAGTCCCGGACAGAGGTGGGAACATTACTCACCAAAGCTCTGTCGGAGACTGCGGGCCGGCTAGCCCCAATGGCTTTGCCGCGCCAATCGATCCAGGGCTCGTGCTTTTCGAGCCACGGCATGCCCAGGATCAAGTCGTACTTGTCCATGTCTAGGACAAGGAACGACTCCGTGCTGTCAAAGTCCTCAAACTTTACAGCCAGGTCCATACGGACCCCAGGTACGTTAACCACCGTACCATCGGCCAGTCTCACCGAGACCTGGCCCCTGCCTTTGCTTTCTCGCAAAGCATCGGCATACTTGTCGCCATTCCGCGCGACCGTCTGGCGTCGAGCAAAGTTCGTCGACGCCCCAGAGTCAATCAGGACTCTAAAGGGATCTCCATATCCCCGTACACTCGCGTGTACCACGAGCAGTCCGCCGCTGCTCTTTCTCGTCTCGAGAGCACCCAGGCTCTCAGGGGCTAAGCCTCCATGGCGTGCGCCGTCCGCACTCCTACCATGGGGACTTAGATTTTCCCCAGTAGGGCGCCCCGCCCCTACTGGTGACCCCAGTTCCCCTGGCTCTTGGGTCGCGCTTCTGCCACGGGCCCCTCGAGCCCCTAGGTTTGGAAGGGAACTTCCTTTGCCCTCCGCAGGGCAGGCACGTTGCATGTGCCCGAGCTTCCCACATCCGTAGCAACGGATGGAGCTCTGTACGGCCGTACCCAGTTCCATGGGTACCGGCCCTGTGCTAGCTCCAGCTGCTGGAGCTCCTTGCACTGCGCCTGACGACGCATTGTGGCCCTGCCACACCGACGTAGGAGTACGAGCCTGTCGGTGGCTGTACTCCTCTTGGAGGGCGATCTGGATCGCTTCCTCCATAGTGTTCGCATGCACGCGGAACAACTGTGTGCGGGATGGACCCACCTTCAGGCCATCCATGAACACGGTCACTTTGATGTGTTCAGGTAGGGGGTTCCCTACCAGAGATGCAGCGAGTACTCGCATCTCCTGGATGTACTCATGCAGCTCACGCTTCCCTTGTTTACAGGCAAGGAAGCGCGAGCGCTGGCGATACTCATAGTTCGCCGGAAGGAAGGCGGCTCTAAGCTGTTGACACAGCTGAGCCCAGGTTGTGAAACAACCCGGCGTCGTCGCTTCGCGCGTGTACGCCCAGGTCTTCGCCCGACCTCCTAGGTTGGACAGGGCGAAAGCGACCCGAAGTCGCTCGGTCGAGATTAGAGCCGCGTCCATCGCGAGCTCTACCTCTCTGACCCAGAAGTGGAGGTTCTCTCCCTCCTTTCCCTCATAAGGGTTAACCTTAAGCCTCAACGGCTTAGGTTGGGCTGGCTTCATCTCAGCCACGGGGGTCTGCAGCCCCTGTACGTGGGCGATAAGCCCTCTCTCGTACGTGTCGAACGCCTCGATGCGTTCGACCTGCTCGCCGGCGTAGCAGCCGCCAAGCTTCGGAGGGCATCTCCTCCAAAGATGCCCACCATCTTCCGGACCGACTCAAACTGAGAGTCGGTCAAATGAGGGAACTCCCCTCTATCCATCCTGGCTTACCTTGTAGGAGCCACAGAGGATTCAGGTAGTCAATCTACCCGCGTAGGCGTGGATTGACTACAAGTGCTACCAAGTGTGACGGGGTCACACGAGCACCTTGCTTAGAGGAAGCGTGCTATTAAGAGTATACAAACTCTAAGTGAACGGCAGTTCACTAGTCCCTGGTCTTAGGGGACTTAATAGCCAGTTTAGAGTAGATTTTAGACTGATTTATTTATAGTTAATTAGGTTCATTTGGCCTGTAATACAAACTCCTAATTAACTATACTTTAAGCTAATTATGCATATAAAAGGTAGGTTTAAAACTATTGGTTGGCCCTCAGCCACCAAGCCTACGTGGCAGTGGTGTGGCTCACACCACAGTGTGGCCCACACCACTCCATCAGAGTATTAAAACAAATACTCGCAGAAGTATATCTACTTCTAAAGGCGGTACCCTTTCTGGGGTACCCCTTTCATGTAACCCCGTTACACTGAGCCAATCAGCAATCGGCCACTCGACGACGATGGCAAGCATCCAACATGCGGTCAATGGGCGCCATTCGTCGACAAACACCATAATGCACGCCCTCTACTTCTATCTGGGCTTGTCGAAACAGCAACTGGCGAGGATCTACAGCAAGCATATCAACACTATTTCAAACTGGATCCAACGCTTCGAGTCTGATAACGACTACCAGCGACGCTCTACAGCGCGGATAGGTCAGCTCACAGCAGAGCAGCGAGAGTGGTTGCTGGATTTCTACGCGAGACACCCGGTTGCATTTCTTGATGAAGCTAAGGCTGCGTTTGAGCACAATTTCACACGCTTCATTTCGATCTCAACGGTGTGGAGGGGCGCTACGGCAGCATGGGCTTATGTGGAAGATTCTTGAGCGAAGGGCGATGAACATCAAGGTCAGCGATATTGTTCGCTTCTCGCTGGAGCCGAGCACGATCAAGTGGTGCCAAATGAACATCCAGTTTCTCGATGAAGTCAGTTTTGACAACAGGGTCATGGTGCGCTCGCGTGGCTACTGTGTGGCGAAGTGGTTCTGCGAAATCGCAAGATCGCAGGAGGCCTCCTATACACTGCGCCCGAACTGCCGACTAACGGAGGGGGTACTCCGATCTTCCGTGAAGTTTCTTGATATCACCTTGTGTACCCGTCGGTGGGACTAGATCGCTCCTCGGGTGATCTCGATAGACGCGCTTGTTGTCGATCTTGCTGTCTGACAGGACAGCGGGAGAGGTGGCAGCAGCGGGGATACTTCTACTCGCTGCGCCGTGTAGTATTCGAGCTTCGATCTTAGGTGTCTTGGGTTGATCTTGCTTCAAGACAATGTCGATCTTAGCTCGGGGGGTTCTTGTGGTCAGTGTGTGACCTTAATCCAATGTTTCCAATACGTGCTTGCCGCTTCCTATAGCGGGATCTTGAGATTTGAGGGTTGACAAACGTCCAGCCAAGCAATCTAGGGGTTCTACTTAGTGTCGATCTTGATCTCGCGTGACGTCGGGAGGGCCAATCTTGCTTATCCCTACCCGGAATAGCGTAGATGAAGGAAGACTTGTGTAGTAGAAGGTAAAAACAACTCTGAATTAATGGTTAATGTCCTATGCTTCCCATTTGTGGCTATCCATACTGCACTGGCTTCCTAATACCCATAATAAAGCTAAGATCGATATTTACCTGTCAAGATCGATATCGCGTGGGTACAATCGTCTTGGGCGGGGATAATGGCGCACGCATTCACTTGGTCATTATAGTGAGTGTCACTATATCGAGGATCACCATAAGGAGGGGTTGCTCTTAATCTCGATTGACGGGACGAGATCGAAGTCGGAAAACTTCTTATCCGCTTCACCACAACTGCTTAAAGGGAAAGAAACTCGCGTTTCGTGGTGAGTTTAATCGGAAGGCACGGGTGTCATTGCTCTGTTTCATCTCTCTGGATGGCCTCGTGGAATCATTTCACACGGATGGGACGTTTGACCGCTCCAAGTTCGTTGAGTGCTGCCGTGTGCATGCACATTCTGGGAAGACTGTGTACCAGTACCCAAGAAGAGGCTTTGTGTGAATTCTGGACGGTGCCAAGATCCATTGCCACCCGGACATCGTCTACTACTTGCGGTCGCTGGGGATTATTCTCATCTTCCTTCCTGCATACTACCCATTCTACAATCCCATCGAGTACCTCTTTAATTTGATCAAGAAAGCGTTCAAGCGGCAATATGTCGAGGGCTTCAAGCAAAGCCAAGCCGTTCTCATTGCAAATGTGCTCCAGCAGTTCCAAGATTTCGACATGACAAGTATTTTTGAGCACTGTGGGTGGAGTGTAACTGGTGAGTTTGACTGTACGTCGGCCGTTGGGGATGAGTACGTGAGCACATCGCAAGCTTAGCAATTCGTCGTGGACGACTTGTTGGAGTATTCGGAGCGAGGAGATCCTGATGATGACAACGAGGGCTCGAGTGACGAAGACTGAGTTATTATGGTAGATATGCAAGCTTAGCTTTCGAGATTATTGCAAATCAAGAACCAGTTGTGTTATGCATGGTCGATGTCCTCTTGATTTGGAATGGCGGCCAAGGCGGACGTGACCTCTGTACTATCTGGTGGTATAACCACATCCTCACCCATTGCCTCAATAACGTCCAAATGATTCTCCAGCATCTGATTCATGGACACAATGGCAGTCTGCAGCACTTGGACCGTCTCCTCGAAGTGCTTGATCTTTGCCTGCATGCCTTCAACGACTTTTTTGCCATCTTTACGCTGCGCAGCACACGTTGTAAGTGTTGATCACTTGCATTTCACGCAGGCCTGAACTGAGTCACTAGATTTGGCGGCGGTCCCTTGGCGATTTCTCGCTCGTGCTGAGGTCTTGGCTTCTTGAGAATAAAAGAAGCCCACAGACGCCATGACATATCCTGCACAGTGAACGTGGCGCATCATTTCTCCTTCAATGAGCTAATCGTGAGTTGGTGGAGTTCTTCTGTCGCAGCACCTCCACGATCGGTTGCGGCCGGACCAATGAATTGGCCTTCAAACTCTGCAAACTGGCCAACGGTCGATATCTCGTTGCCGTACTTGTAGACAGAGAGCAAGACTGGTTCGTGCTGGTTTCTCGACAGATATCGACGATCTATCGCACTTGTCCACGGTTGGTGTTCATTCTCATGGAAGTGTACTTCTCGAACATCTCGATTGCTGGGTCATGCTCATCAATTGTCCATACTGGTGGAGTTCCCGTCAGAATAGCTAATGGCTTCAACTCGCACTGGATGATGCCCCAAAGCTTGATTTTTATCTCGCTCCATGTGTCGCATTGAACTATGTGCGTACCAAGCCGCCCCGACGAGGACAGACGCTGATTAACAGTGTCCTTCAATTGTACATCAACTGGGAGTTTGATCAACGGATCATGCGAGGAAACTGCCTCTCGGAGCAGTTCAAGACGTGGACTTCGCCTCTGGTACGGCGAGGAACGAGGATTGTTGCTTTGTGCTGCTCCGTCTTGGTTGGATGCGTTGCCATCAACGGAAACGCGTCGAGGGGAGCTGCGTCGGACTGGGGTTGCAACACTCATTGCTAGAAGTTACGTGCAGACGAGCACCACCACTGATTGGTCAAAACCGGGTTGAATCGATTTACAAAACTCCGAATTTCCATCCAGGTTCTACAAATTTGGGCGAAAACGACAATACCTTACAGCGGTAAATTAGACATCTATTAATGTTGGTAATACCTTTATGCAACGATTGTGTATACCTGCAGATATGGTGATTGAGTTTGCCATCATATATGTACTGTAGTCTGGTGTGCGCAGCGCATCGCTTTCTCATCTCTAAGAGGTACGTGCACGATACGGTCATTCCGATCTTTTACTCCCAACCTACGCTATTAACTGACTCCTGTGAAACCTGTCACGGCATCAGGCACTTGCCTAATACGATAGATAATGTATCCTGGCCTTCCTTCTTCAAGATGGTAAAAATTATCCTGGTAGTGCAATGGGTACCGTTGTACGGACAGCCCTATAGGGATTAATTCGGTCCCCTCAAATTCAAGTGACGTACACCAATTTTCGGCATACAAATTTCAAGTACAGAGCCTTAATACTGCCTCAAATATGCATTGGATATGAAGGTGTATAAATAATAGAAGTCATGGATTAGGGTTAGTATGAACGATCTTGACATATCTGTGCGATGTACCGCGGCAGCGGTATATTTCGTCCCAAAGAGGGAGGTGGGGGTTGTGCCGCAGAATTAGAGTTTGCCGACAGCGTAGCTGATTTGGTGGCCGAGCTCGGACAATATTACTGCTAGTCGCTTCACCAGGTTCTATATGTTACTCTTCGTTGGGGCGCATCAAACTACCAGCCTTCTCAGTTGCTACTGATCGTTACGAAGCCACTTTCGGGGCTGGCGCTGGTATTCACAAGCTCGACAGCACGCAACCGTTCGCTCCACCGGGTTTCCAGTTTTCCACGCTTTCCTTACTGAAAATCCAAAATTCCGGGTCTCTGGTGTTGGTTGCTGGGGTTGTCCCCGCCGTCGGGGCTTTAAAAAAACTCACCGGGAAAACAGGGAAGCTCTGCAAAAACGCGAGTTTGCTTTGGTTGATGATTCTAATACCAAGGGTTTCTGCGTCGCATGGGATCGGGTCGCTCGCAACTTAATTGATATAGAAGGTCGGGTATGTATTTTTCTTGACGCTACAGTATCGGACTACAACGGTTGCCGTTCGCTCAAACTGTTGGTAGTACCAACGGTCAGTTTGAGCAATGGTACCTCCATTCTCCAAGACCCTCCGCGCCGCGTTCTCAAGAAGTACGTGATTGGTATGCAGGCTTGGGCGACTCCCACGTATTCGACGTTCTACCATGAGTAGGCGATGGAGTCTTTGATATATTCATTTCGCATTTAAACACGCACTACCAGCTTCCTCCTCTAGTGTTACACCAACTGTACATAATTGGTACTAACGGCAAGGCGCAACGTTGCAGTACCGTTGTCACACCCCGGTAATTACACCGGTATCTTTCGATATGTGGTGTGCGTGCCACACAGATGTGTGGCACACTCAGTGAATTTTGACTTTTTTCGGACAAGAGGACACTGCGCCAGCGACTGATTCACCGGGAGTGGCTGATTCAGGATTTCGTCGGTAAGATGGAAGTAGGTGGTGCATTGTGTGGAGTGGTTAGTGGTGTCCTCGTGACTGATGATGTGGTATGTTTGATTTGCGAGTAGATTCTGAAGTTGGCAAGGGCAGTAGTTTCCGGGAGTCGAGGTTTTCCAACACAGCATGGTTGACCGACATTCACGAATGGATGAAATGGATGAGGACGATTTACTGGTGCATCTTGATGTAGCTTGTGGCAGGGAGCAATGGTGTAGTAGAGATCAGCGATCCCGGTTTCGAAAAATAGTGAAAACAAACACCGAGGGAGATAGTTTTAGCGCATTTCGACCACTTTCGAAGGAAGAACAAGAACTTTGTATGGAGCGGCTTCGGAATGCCCTTGGAGCAGAGGGTTTAGATGAATGTGTGTGCGCGGTGTGTGATCGGATCGTGCTGAGATGTGATGCGGAGAAGAAAGACGGTTCAGACAGGATATATATGAATAATGTACGTGAGGCCAGTAGTGACATTCCACTGCGACTCATTGATCGCAGTACTGGAGAATGTGATGGTACCCACTCGTGGCATACAGTGCTATGTCGATGACTACAGATATCCAGGTGCATGGCTAACAATATGTAAAAATTGCAGCTCATCAATTCGGTTCCGAAAGCTGCCGGAGTTGTCAATGTTTGTTCATGGGAGATTGCAAAACAACTTACAAAAACGCACAATCCGGAGCGGTTGCTGACACATCTCACTACTCTTTCAGCTATAACACGTGTAGTGAGAGGTGGTCGCCGTCGTTGTATTCGCTCTCACTACTTAAGATCTGATTGTACGCCAGGGTCATCACTACAGTTGCTACCTCGTTCACTTGCTGATGTCGAATCGTATCGCATAGTTATGGCTGGAGACTTCACAGAAGGTCAATTGTGAAAAGTCAGGAAGATGCAACGCATAAGAAATAGTATTGTTTGTGTATTTGGTTTTCTACAAGTCCTACAATCATTTGTACGCGGTGTCCTTCCGAGTGATGTTCTTGATGAAGAATATTCAGATGACTTGATTGATGGCCAATATTTGGAACCGGTAGAGGATGTTGACGGAGATTTAGGTGCTGCAGTCGTCGCTTCGACAACCGTCGTTAGAAGAACATCATTTCCCAGTACTTTCATATCCGCAATCGTATGAGACGCTTTGGAAGTTAGAATCATAGAGATTACCAGGATAACGTAGTCTAACTCGGTTGAAGTGTCTATAGATTTATTTTTCTTAACTCATCGAATTCTAACTCGATGTAATTATGCATGTCATTAGGCATTCATGTCTGGACGAGGAAAGCGAGTAAAAACGAAGGGTAAACGTCACGTGAAGTATCCGGACTTCATTTAGGAGAATGTACAACGAATCAGCCGACAGTCAATTCGTCGGCTTGCTCGCCGAGCAGGAGTCATGCGAATGTCAACTTTAGTGTACGATAACATTCGCGTTGTTCTCAAGATATTCACGCGTGATCTCGTACGTGACGCAATAGTATACACACAGCACCCTAATCGGAAGACGGTCACGATGATTGATATCCACTACGCGCTCAAACGCCAAGGGAGGATCCTGTACGGATTTGAACCTTAAAAATGTCCAAAACGCAAACCGCATTTAATCTAGATCATCCAATACGTAGTATCAACACTTCGCTTTATCCTAGACTCCACCAACTTTTTGCTGTCAGCACATAATATTAACGGAGATTTAGGTGCTGCAGTCGTCGCTTCGACAATCGTCGTTAGAAAAACATCATTTCCCAGTACTTTCATATCCGCAATCGTATGAGACGCTTTGGAAGTTAGAATCATAGAGATTACCCTGGTGAGCAGACGCCCAATCTGTATGGTGCAGAGGTGGCGTATCGGTTGCTTTCTTACGAGATTTCACTTACTTTTGCATACTTAATACATCAACAACGAAGAGTCGAAGACCGATTCGCCACCTCTGCACCATACAGATTGGGCGCTCGACCTCTGGATGCTAATCACTTTGTTGTCCTACCCGCACCTTGCTCATCACCTCTTTCCTGCGCCCCACCTTGTTCAAGCGCCACCTCGTTCCTGCCCGTCATCGTGTCGTTACTCATCACCATGTTTGTCGCCGCTTTGTTGGTGTTTGCCCCAATATTACTGCGCCACTTAGCCATCACGGTACTATCAATGTCCGCCACCAAACTTAGTTTGCCCATACCATATCATACGACTATTTGCTTCGCAATTATCGCTGTAATGCCTCAGCACCCTCCGCAACAACAACTCAACATCGGCGCCAGCGCTGCGACGATCATCTTCCAAGTTCTCAACGCAACCACGATAGTCAAATCAACACACTGAAAAGCAGAAAATATCTCGGTTAACTTCACTAGACTATTTCTGCCTCCCCATTTCCAGTGGCATCTTTCTTCGAACTACGACTTCCCATGTGACCGGGTAGGCAATACATGGATAGACCGATATTATATACCAGTATACCTTTTGAGGGGATACTGCCAAGCTGCAAAGGCATCGGTGACGATAACATCTGCAGTCAAGCTCCTCCAACCCTTACACAGATCGACTGGGTCAAGTCGAGTGTGCTTATAGTTACCGTATCGCTCAAGAATCGTACATGATCAATTACTAGGTTTGATCAGCATTGAGAACCGTGGAAATGTTGTACTTCACGTTCATTTCACACACTTCAGCTCGAAACTTACAGCCGCAGCTTCGGCATCTTCAGGCGTGGTCTGTCCTTGGCGTGTACGAACACGAATAGGTGGTAATCGAATACATATTAAGCCCTTCCTCCACGAATATGAAGCGGTGAATATGTCCGCGTGAAAACTACGCTCTGATGCCATCTCAAGCGCCTTGAATTGGAGCTTTTGCGCTGAAACAGGACAACCTCCTCTCCTTATTGAGTTAAGCCACAGCACGATGTATTCTTCGACATCGCGAGGCAGAACAATGGCTTCACCGATGTTACGAAGGTTTTTGTGATACCCTTATGATGACTGCGCATCAGCTCAATTAGCTTGCGTTGATGACTCCAGGATGAAAGCTACTTAAGCCTTTTCTGTGTCACTGTCAGCTTCTAAAGATGCAGTACCTGCAGTTTGTGCGTATAGTCAACCGATATGCGCTTATACTGCTTTGACTATCTGCCGACAGCCGTGGTACACTGTCGTCCCATCTTCTAAATTGGTGGTGTGAAGCAGACTAAGTTTCAGAGTCTCGATATCAGCGTTTTAGAGCAATGACATAAGTAAATTTCACGGTACGCTATTGGTAGATAATCGTGTTCGCTTAGGACAAAAGTTCGTTTAGGACTTGAGCGATACGGTAAGCACATCTCGAGCAGCATCGTTGTGACAGGGTCACACGAGCACCTTGCTTGAGGAAGCGTGCCATTAAGAGTATACAAACTCTACGTGAACGGCGGTTCCATAGTCCCTGGTCTGAGGGACTTAATAGCCAGTTTAGAGTAGATTTTAGACTGATTTATTTATAGTTAATTAGGTCATTTGGCCTGCAACTCAAATAACTAATTAACTATAATTGTTTCTATATATGTAAATACAAGTAGGTCAAATACTATTGGTTGGCCCTCAGCCACCCGACCTATGTGGCAGTGATGTGACCCACATCACCCACGACTGAGTATTCACAAAACGAATACTCACAGAAATGTATCTACTTCTAGAGGCGGTTCCCCATCTTGGGGCACCCTTCACGTAACTCCTTTACATCCTCCCCCACTTTGGTTGAGACCACCTTCAACCAATGAGGAGATACAAAGAGAGTGCCTCCCTCTTTCTTTGTCTTGTCGATACTCATCGACGAACCACCGTTGTAGCTTCACGGCTGTCATTCAGCCTTTTTGCGCTTTGCAAGACACACCCGTGGTTTTCACGTCAAATCACTTAGGCTTGCCACGGAAGACTAGCTCTCACGGCCCTTCAGTGCCTTCTAAGTCTAAGACCACGAGGTCGAAGACTGCCGAGGCCGCGTCGAAAGACAAGGCCGCTCCGCGCAAGGAAGCCCGCAAGGCGGCTTCCGAGGCAGCCAGCCAGCGCACCGCTGCTGATGCCAGACGATGAGGGAGCCCGCGACGCAGCCACTCGCGCTCCTTGTCGCCCGACGATAGGCCGAACCCTCGATTCACCTATCGGGACCACAGTCCTGGGGCAGAGTCCCCGGTTTTCGATATCCCTATGATCACGGGATCAGAGTCTGATGGGGACTCTCCTGGATCCACTTAGGATCCAACTTCTTCGCAGGACGCTCCTTCGCAGGACGCTTCTGCTGATGATGCTGAATCATCCGAGGCAAAGGCAGCTTCTACGAGCTCGCCTGCCAAGAGCCTTACCTTAGCCGAAGGTAAGGCTCGAGCCCAAGCTGCGAAAGCAGCTTCTTCAAAACGGGCTGATGAGGGTGCTGCTGCTGCTAAGAAGCGCGCAGCCCCTCAGACTCCTTCTCGCGAGTCTTTTTTCTCGAACGACTACCACAGTCTATTCGACTCTTCTATGGATGAGGCCGAAGAGGAGGGGGCAATTACCGAGCTCCAAGAGATCTCCAATGATCTCGATCAACAACATGGGCGCTATCAAGCTGCTAGACTGCAAGGCGCTCCTGTGCCTCCCACGCGGGTGTATCCTCGCGGATACTACCCACCGGATGCGGGATCTGGGTCTCCCATGTTCTTGGGGCATCTTAAGGCCCCTCGTGGTCTAAACCATGGGCGCACTTCACGTGGCGCCTATGAGCGTGCCTCGCTTCAAGATGAACCACTCTTTGTCAATGACATTGAGACCGCTAGGTATGTGCTGCTTGCACCACACCGAATTCCTCTCAAGGAATTCACAAGTCTCCGGAAGGAACCGGAAGCCGTGGTGGGCTCTTCCCGCGTGGGGTTACCCTTGGGTACAGCCCGAGAACACTACGATCCAGAATCCGGTAGAATGTTATGAAGGTGGGTCTCCTTAAAGAACTTTACAGTTCAGGAGTTGAAAGAACTCCGGGAAGATCGCCTGCTGTCCTATATCTTGGACCAGCGAGATCTTCGAATTGAGTTTGCCCACTTAGTCGCTAAGCGGCAACTCCACTCCGTCATGGAGGGACTTAGACAGCAGTCTAAGTCCAGCGCTCAAGATGAGCGCGGGTACGGTTCCGTCAACCCAGGGACCGTACACCGTAAGGCGGCTAAGAAGCCGCGGACTACTTACGCCCCGGCTGTTGCAGATCCCAAATCTCAACAGCCTTCGAGCAGTCAACCCGGAGCTGGTCTTCCGACTCCCACGAGTTCTGTGACGAGGGGTAACCCCGCCACTTCACTAGCAGCTGGCGCTTCCCAGAGCGCCGCCGCTCTTGGGCGACCCGCTCCACATGGTAGTGGAGATCGCCGTTCCGATCAAGGAGGGCAGGAGGAGCTATCACACGCGTTTGAGTACGAGGCTCCCTCTCAGCCTTATCCTTCTGGACCCTCAACTTCGGGTCGGGACTCTGTGGGGTCCCTGTTATGCGACGAGGTCCGCCAGCTTCGAGATCGCGTCTATGCGATCGAGATAGCCCTTGGGCTTGGACCTGGTGGTCAGGCTGCCTCTCAGGCTGGCTAGCCGGGGACCCTTGAGGTCCTTCGTCGAGATTTGGACGCTCTTGGTCGTAAGACTCATGAGCTCCATGGGCGTGTTGACCGCCGAGTTCCGGCGTCTACCCTGAAGGAACTCAGTCGAGGCTTAGACGCTCTAAGCCATGAGGTGCATGGTCGGATCCCCTCTTATGAGCCGCAGGGGTACTCGTACCACTCGGCTTATGGGTATAGTTCTTACCCGAGCTCTTCCCACTCTGTACCGTCATACCCTTCGTATGACTCGCGTGGGTACCAGCCTGTGTATCATTCACAGGCTTCGACACCGGCAACTCCGGTTGTCCAGAGAGCTCAGCCTCGTTTCGAGGAGGTGAGTTCTCACCTTGGTCTTCCTCCGTCCGAGAAGGAAGACCCAGCGGATCGTGATACCGCTTAAGACGCCCCACGTAGAACGTCGGGTGCGTCGCCATTGACTTGGGCAGGTCAATGGTATACGCCGCGCCATGTCTGGCCAGGACCGCAAAGGGTCCGATGAAGCGGTGCTTCAATTTGTTGCTCTCTACAGAGCTAACCACCTTTAGCGGTAGGTTCTTAGTGTCTAGTAGGACTAAGTCCCCTTTTCTAAACACGTTTAAGTTCCCTCTACCTTTCTTGTCTGAGTATTCCTTCTGTTTGTCCTGGGCTGACGCCATAACGTCTCTAACTCGGCTGGTTAACGTCAGCCTGTCGTCCAAAAACGACGACAACTGTCTTTGTAAAGACCCTGGCTCAATATCTGAGACCAGGGAGGAAAAGGCTTTCCGAGCCTCTCCCCCCACTTACGATGGAGGCATCGGTGCCTCCCCGCAAGGTTAGCGGCACCTGGGGGTATCATAACCCATTCAAATAGAACGGGGTAAACCCCGTTGATGCGTGTACCGCATTGTTGAGTGCAAACTCAACCATAGGCAGCTGGTCCGATCAGGACTGAGGTGCTTCAGCACAGATGCACCGAAGAGTATCTTCGAGCACGCGATTGACGCGCTCCGTCTGACCATCCGTCTGTGGATGGTCCGCCGTTGACATCGTCAACTTGGTTCCAAGAAGCTGGAACAGGGTGTCCCAGAACGCACCCGTGAAACGCGGGTCTCTATCCGAGACTATGGTCTCTGGTAGACCATGATAGCGAAACACGCTATCTAGGAACAGCTGTGCAGCTTGTTTCCCGGTGACCTTGTCACGTACCGGAGCAAGATGCACCATCTTGCTCAGACGGCAGACAAACACCAATATGCCAGTGTTGCCCTTGTCATCGGCCGGCAGGCCGAAGTCGAAGTCGAGACCCATCGACTTCCAGCAGTCCACTGGTACTGGTAGGCTCTGCAGTGGAGTCGAGGCGTGGCCCGAAGGCTTCACCCTAGACATGTTTCACATGTCTTGACATAGTGTACCACCCACTTATACATGCGGGGCCACCAAAATGTCTGAGAGACCATTTGGTAGGTCTTCTCCCGGCCAAGATGGCCACTTATCGGCGCATCATGCGCCTCTAGAAGTATGTCGTACTTCAGATCCTCGTCGTTTGGAACGACAACCCGAGGAGGATCTCTAGGGTGTACTCTGTAATGGAGTAACCCATCGACCAGCTCATAACGATGGAGCCGCGCCCGCTGTCGAGGCGAAAGCCTGTCGACTTTGGCGTCCTTGCCATCGGACAAGAACTGCACCAGTGATGTGTAGCTCTTGTCCTCTTGATACGCTAAGCGTATCCGATCGTATAGATCTGTCGTGACCCGCCTGACATGCGCTAGATCATAGTCAGGTCGACGCGACAACGCATCGACAAGCACGTTGAACTTGCCCGGCTTGCATTCAACGCGGAAATTGTATTCCGCGAAGAATGAAAGCCATCTCACCATTCGTTGCGGTAAATGCGGCGGGTTTGGTGGCGGTCCGCAGGGACGAGTGATCAGTGTAGATCACAAAGGGCCTTGAGCCCAAGAGGTGAATTCTAAACTTGACAAGAGCATACTTCATTGCAAGTAGCTCCTTGTCATGAACGGGATAGTTCCGTTCGGCAGCCTTCAGCTGCCTGGACTGGAAGGAGATGACACGTTCGCGTCCTTCATCGTCCTTCTGCAACAGCGCGCAGCCTATTGCATAGTCAGAAGCGTCACAGACGACGTCGAATGACTTGTTCTCGTCCGCCAGAGCCAGGACTGGCGCTTGCTGTAAGCTCACCTTGATGCTGTCGAAAGCATCCTGGTGCTGTTGCTCCCAGACCCAGTCGGCGTCCTTCTTTAAGAGATCCGACAAGGGTCGAGCTAGTTCAGCGTACCCTGCGCTGTACTTATGAAGATAGTTGGCTAAGCCCAACCACTTCCGGAGGTCCTTCTGCGACCTCGGGGTCGGCCAAGCCGCAATGGCCTTGACCTTCCCTGGATCGGCGCGTACGCCGACCCTGCTGACAAAGCAGCCGAGGACTTTTATCTCCTCAGCTGCAAAGACGCGCTTGTCGATGTTGGCATAGAGCTTGTTAGCTCTCATGACCTCAAATTCTCGACGGAGGTGCTTCAAATGCACCTCCATAGCCGTCTGGCCACCTTCAGCATGGCTGTAGACGAATATATCGTCGAAGTACGTCTGTGCGAACGTACGCAATGGTCTAAACAGTTGTGTGACCAAGCGATTGAACGTCGCTGGGGCATTCGATAGCCCCTGTGGCATCACTAGCCACTCCCAGAGCATCCCGCTCGGGGTGCTCACTGCGGTGAGAGGAATTTCACTCTCCCGCATCAGGATCTGGTAGTATCCGTCAACCAGATCCAGGGCGCTGTACAGCGTACAGCCCACATGTTGTTCAACAACACATCCTTGCGAGGGATCGGCGTCTGTCCCGGTACCGTCGCATTGTTCAGCTTGTTGTAAGCATGAACCAGAGGCCACTTCCCGTTCGGTTTACGAACGCAGAAGGTTAGCGTCGGATGCGGGAACTTCATTTTCCGCACCATGCCCGACTTCGCCTTTTCGGCTACGAAAGCATCTATGACCTCGCACTGCTCGCAAGGTAAAACCACTGCCTCACGACACAGTACTTTGTGCCAGACACGAGATCGGCCTCGCGCCGTACTCACTGATCCCGCTGGAGTTGGGATGGTGGGTGCTTCGACACCACGTCCGAGAACTCGTTAACGAGAGGATACACTGGATCCTCTGGGTTCTTGAGAATCTCAGAACCCAAGCGCGTTGCGCGCTGCTTCGTGAACCCCTCCAGGACATCCTCGTCCATTACAGAGGAAGAGTTCAAATCTTCAGGACAGGTCTCTGGCTTCTGGAGCACCATCTCCGCAATCTCTCCGGCCTTCAACTCTGCAGGAAGTCCTACATGGACAGTTCCTCGAGGTTCAGCAGTGCTGACACCTCTGGCAGTGCCTCCAGATGGACGGCATCTGTCTTCACTTGACGACCGGACACGCCGTCGAAGACACGGCATTGATCTTTGACCGGCCGTGCCGGTGGAGTCTCAGACTCCGAGTGTGGTGCTTTGTTATCCACACGGGAGGTGCTCAACGACACCTCCACCCTCGTACTGGTCTTCTTGACCCCGCGTGGAACTCGGTTATCCACGCTAGAGACGCGCGTTGCGCTCTCATTTTTCTTCTCGGTCTCTTCGACCTTGCGTGGAACTGTGTTGCCCACGCCGGAGGCGCTCTCAGCGTCCTTCCCAGCAGCCTCAGCTGCTTGCGGACCTATGTTACCCGCCTGGTCAGTGCCGTCCGACACTGCCACAGTCGAAGCCCATACGGCGCGACGACTCTCAGCGTTGGGACTTGCCGTCGTGGCAGTCCCACACGCTTGGCAATGAGCCTTGGTCCCATGACCGGTTGCGAGGCTCATCGCAACATCTTCATTGGAGTCAGTGACCCCCAATACTTCTTCGGGCGCATAAGCGCCTTGGCGACCATCTATGGCGCCCCAGTCCCGGACAGAGGTGGGAACATTACTCCCCAAAGCTCTGTCGGAGACTGCGGACCGGCTAGCCCCAAAGGCTTTGCCGCGCCAATCGATCCAGGGCTCGTGCTTTTCGAGCCACGGCATGCCCAGGATCAAGTCGTACTTGTCCATGTCTAGGGCAAGGAACGACTCCGTGCTGTCAAAGTCCTCAAACTTTACAGCCAGGTCCATCCGGACCCCAAGTACGTTAACCACCGTACCATCGGCCAGTCTCACCGAGACCTGGCCCCTGCCTTCGCTTTCACGCAAAGCGTCGGCACACTTACCGTCATTCCGCGCGACCATCTGGCGTCGAGCAATGTTCGTCGACGCCCCAGGCTGAATTAGGATTCTGAAGGGATCTCCATATCCCCGTACACTCGCGTGTACCACGAGCAGTCCGCCTCTGCTCTTCCTCGTCTCGAGAGCACCCAGACTCTCAGGGGCTAAGCCTCCATGGCGTGCGCCATCCGCACTCCTACCATGGGGACTTAAATCTTCACCAGTATGGCGCCCCGCCCCTACTGGTGACCCCAGTTCCTCTGGCTCTTGGGTCGTGGCTTCTGCCACGGGACCCTCGAGCCCCTAGGTTTGGAAGGGAACTTTCTTTGCCCTCCCGCAGGACAGGCACGTTGCATGTGCCCGAGCTTCCCACATCCGTAGCAACGGATGGAGCTCTGTACGGCCGTACCCAGTTCCATGGGTACCGGCTCTGTGCTAGCTCCAGCTGCTGGAGCCCTTGCGCTGCGCCTGACGACGCATTGTGGCCTTGCCATACAGACGTGGGGTACGAGCCTGTCGATGGCTGTACTCCTCTTGGAGGGCGATCTGGATCGCCTCCTCCATGGTGTACGCATGCACGCGGAACAACTGTGTGCGAGATGGACCCACCTTCAGACCATTCATGAACACTGTCACCTTGATGTGTTCAGGTAGGGAGTTCCCCACCAGAGATGCAGCGAGTACTCGCATCTCCTGGATGTACTCGTGCAGCTCACGCTTCCCTTGTTTACATGCAAGGAAGCGCGAGCGCTGGCGATACTCATAGTTCGCCGGAAGGAAGGCGGCTCTAAGCTGTTGACACAGCTGAGCCCAGGTTGTGAAGCAACCCGGCGTTGTCGCTTCGCGCGTGTACGCCCAGGTCTTCGCCCGACCTCCTAGGTTGGACAGGGCGAAAGCGACCTGAAGTCGCTCGGTCGAGATGAGAGCCGCGTCCATCGCGAGCTCTACCTCTCTGACCCAGAAGTGGAGGTTCTCTCCCTCCTTCCCCTGATAGGGGTTAACCTTAAGCCTCAACGGCTTAGGTTGGGCTGGTTTCACCTCAGCCACGGGGCCTGCAGCCCCTGTACGTGAGCGATAAACCCTCGCTCGTACGTGTCGAACGCCTCAATGCGTTCGACCTGCTCGGCCGGCGTAGCAGCCGCCAAGCTTCGGAGGGCATCTCCTCCAAAGATGCCCACCATCTTCCGGACCGACTCAAACTGAGAGTCGGTCAAATGAGGGAACTCCCCTCTATCCATCCTGGCTTACCTTGTAGGAGCCACAGAGGATTCAGGTAGTCAATCTACCCGCGTAGGCGTGGATTGACTACAAGTGCTACCAAGTGTGACGGGGTCACACGAGCACCTTGCTTGAGGAAGCGTGCTATTAAGAGTATACAAACTCTAAGTGAACGGCAGTTCATTAGTCCCTGGTCTGAGGGGACCTAATAGTCAGTTTAGGGTAGATTTAAGACTGATTTATTTTTAGTTAATTAGGTCATTTGGCCTGTAATACAAACTACTAATTAACTATACTTTAATCTAATTATGCATATAAAAGGTAGGTTTAAAACTATTGGTTGGCCCTCAGCCACCCGACCTACGTGGCAGTGGTGTGACCCACATCACCCACGACTGAGTACTCACAAAACGAATACTAACAAAAGTGTATCTACTTCTGGAGGAGGTACCAACCCCGCATGTAACCACGTCACAACTGACACGCTGGTCGTGGGACAACCCCTAGGTTAAGGTCAGGTTTTATAGGAAAAACTAGTTAATTAGTTCGCAGTTCGAAGAATTCGCAGTTCGTTTTGGGGACTGTTTTTGGGTATCATCAAACGACATTCGCGTCACATACGCTAAAGGAGCGACATTCCCGCTACATTTGCCAACGGTCCACCGGTGGATGTCATGAATCTGCACTCTCAACAAGTTTACGAAGCAGCGGTTTAAAACGTTCCCACACGAAGGTAAAAAGAAAGCGACGTCGCTTCACACGTTTGAACACGTTGCAACGTGATCATTGCCAACACTGGACACATGAACTTCATGTGTAGCTGATTTATCCATAATAGCACGCCTCAGTGTGTTTGAAATGCATCGCTGACCGGCTTCTACGCTTCTTGACACGGTACTTCTCCTGTGCGAGACTTGTTTTCGATGATAGTCCTAACTGAATGAGCTTGTGCTGGGCTTGGCGATAACATTCTCCATTTTGCTCTCGTAGAGTAGTGAATGAAACGTGATAGTTAGTTAGCGCAGCTTTAGCGTTGTGGCTAAGTTAGCGGCAACGCTAAGGCGAAATACGTCGTCGTATTGCCACGACTCGTGGGGCCCACGAGTGTGTTTTGGCTTGGTCCTTGTATGTTAGCACGCGATGGCTTGGGTAAATCAGTGAATGAGCTACAGTATTCCCCGGCAAATCGGCATCTATATTCCTCCACGAGTCAGTGGAGATTAACAAAAACGATGGTGACTGGGATTGATGCAAAAATGGTACGTGTACTGAATTACGTGAAAGTTAGCATCTCTGCCCAGTCTGCAGGAAGAGCTGCACGCATGCGTGAGTTGCTACATGGTGGTGGTAAATGGAAGGCTCACAAGACAGCGTGCAACGATACCTGAAGCGACTACCACAGGAGAAGATCTCGATTTTTACGGCCATGCACTGGGCGAAAATGTCCTGGGACAAAGTCAAACCAGAGTCGATAAGAAACTGTTGGTTGCATTCTGGAATCGTGTCGACAGAAAGCTCTCCGATGTCAATGCGTAGGATCCTAATATATTAACAAAAAATCAATACCCTTTCTCATAGACTGGTCCCTTGCACACTTTGTATATTCGCATTCTTTATCAGTCCCACCTTTCCCGATTTGCCGGGGAACACTGTACTACATTTCCGAGCGTATTACCCTTTCACGGGTTGCGCGTTGCTCGCGTGAAAATGATTCACCTGCAAAAGGGCACATGTTTCCGGAAAAATTGCTTTTTCCTTATGTTGTAAGTTTGTAGCTATCTACCAAATCTCCTACCAGGACCACATGGTCGATCCGGCAAATCATCCGACAATTAGGTTAGTGGTTCTACTGTTATCGAAATAACGTTAATTGGTGTTAAAAAGTATCGCCACCTCTAGTCCCCAGTGGAGCATCCCCAAGGACAGAATCACCACAAACTCAGCATCATCACTTTAGAGATCGTCCAATCCGGCCTGGTCCTGTACAGAGCGCGGTTACCCTTACAGGACCAGGCCGGATTGGACGATCTCTTGAATGATGGTGCTGAGTTTATGATGATTCCAAGATTTGAATTTGTGGTTTTAACGTTTCCTCGATCATGAACAAATCATCAGGACCAGCTTTTGCCATACATATGTAATCCTGACAGCGCTACTAACGAGCTGTTGAGGTTATCGATCGTCTGTGCTGTTATGAAGAAGGTTGTCACTTTCGAGGAGGTAGCATATAGCTAGTTTTTTAGGGGTAATATTCTCACTGCATTAAGGAGACGTCCAATCACTAGCAGTATTAGCGATGTCCATTAATTAACCCCTCTGGCTACTGTAGCACACAAACTGAGACTATTAGTAGCACTCATAATGATTATGGTAAGAGCTGGTCCTGCTGATCTGTTCAGGTTCTGGCTGGAACTGCAACGGACATAATCCAGTGTTGGCAATCAGCGTTGCAACGACTTTTGTTCCAGCCGCTTGGTTAGTTAGTAAAAGGTCCGTAAAAACGTTATCCCTGTTGATACAATATTTACGAGCTTCATCAGCACCTATCGCTTAAACATCGCTCACAGAATCAAGATATTTTAGGCAGAACTGCCATTACCACCAGGATACACAAGAAGAGTGCCGTATTTAAACCCACTTTAAGTTGTGGTCTTTACCGTTTCGTACCGAGAAGTCAAGACCTGCATTCATGAGTTTCCACAGGAGAAATGTCTGTTGGGTCTTCGAGCACAAATAGAAGCGTTATATGTTACTTGCATAGAGCTCCCTCTTACAGCACTATCACTGGAGGAACATCGGTAGCCGTTTTTTCGCTGCAGCGGAATCTGGCCCGCTTTGATTTTCATTGTAGTCGCACACAAACCCTCATGAAGTCTCTGAACAGGTTTTTACTAAGCAACGCGTAAAAACGTTCCCATGCGGTGGAATAAAGGAAGTACTAGTAACGTCTCTTAACACGTTGGAACGTGATTGTTGTCAACTCTGACCAGGTTCGGGAACTACATACGGACATGATCATTGAACGCACCATGAACGCGACAATTTTTTCCCGAAAGCCTCACTTTGAATTTACCTATCTGTAGGGTACTCAAGATATTCCTTGCACTCACTCTCGACTACATCAACGATGCGTCACACCTTCCTAGCCCTGATCGTGGCCCTGATCGTCGCTGTCTGTGATGATTTCACTAACGCTGAAAACGTTCAAAACGTTGACAACCGCCGGCTTCGTGTCTCTGCTGATGTCGAGGAAGAACGAGGTTTTGATGCCTTGTCGAAGCTCGTTCCAAATCTGACGGGTGGTGATAACGCATTGGCCAAGCTGTCGAAGATATTTGTAAAACCAAACTCGCGATTCCATATCGCCGATGACGAAGTGGCCAAGATGTCGGTTTTGGTCAAGAAGGTGAACGCTGACAATGGAGTGACCATGGCTGATGACGAGGTAGCCAAGTTCGCAAAGACTTTCGCGGTGGCGAAACAGACTGCCCAACTTACGGATGACCAGGTGATGAAGCTGTCAAAAAGTATCGCTGATGCGAAGAAGGTGAAGGAGGCTGCAGCAGTCAGTGATGAGGAGGTGGCCAAGGTGTCTGTAGTATTTAAGAACGCAAATGCTGGAGCAACGGGTGGGGCCAAGTTCACCGATGATGAGCTGGTCAAGATCAGTAAAGGCTTCGCTGCTGCACAGAAGGAGGCTGGCCTCAGCGATATGCAAGTGGCCAGACTGGCAAAGCTGTTCGCTGCAGCGAAGCAGGCTACCACAACCAGTGACGAAAGTGTTGCCAAACTATCGCAAGAGCTCGCTGTCGTGGCGCAGAAAGACAAGAAGTCGTGGTCTACCCTCAAAAAGGTTATTGTGGGCACGCTTGGTGTTACTGTAGGCGGGGCCGTAATCTACGGGACCGTCAAGTTGACAACCAAAGACTCGGCTACGGTCGCTCCGGCTACTTCGACCACTTCGAGTGAGGCATAAGCCTTGTTTCTCCCGTTGATCTTAGGATGTACGATATACCGTAGTACTGAGGTTGGCAACCTGAAAGAGGGCGAGAATTAGAGCATCTTGCTGGGTACATGCGGTGAATGCAAGGTATTGTTTGTATTCCAACAACAAAACGTTAAGAAACTTAATGTTGCATATCCCCTAAGATTTTCGTTGAGCAGCATGATTGTTCCTTCTCTCACTTCGTCAGCCAATTTACTTTGGATTTCTGGTCACGAAGTATTGTGAATCATAGTTTGTGAATATCCTTGTATAATATCCTCTTGGGTAGCCGAACGCTGCTCGCACTAAGAGATTGGAGCTATTACTAAACTGCAACTTCTTTGGCATTCCGGTGCGTCGGGCCCTCACATGATCTGTTGAGGTACTAACAACTATCTACGCCGATAGCTCTAATGATTCATGCCATAATAGTGGTTTGAATTTTGGTTTCAAAACTTGTTGAAGATAAGGGATTCGATCAATTTAAGTAAATTTTTGCACGTTGATATCTTTTTCAACCACCGCCGAGGCTGCTATAGTCAATTAAGTCAGCCTCGCTGGTTCTTTCGACACAGCTCAAGCCTCGGAAGCACGATTGATCCTACTGAGAAGAAAATGTTATCAAGGTAACAAGATCAATTGTATCGCCGTGATCTAATTGATCCGACGAATGAAAACAAATGGAGATCCAGTAGAGTAGACTTCCACGTTACCTGTAAATTCAGAGCTCCGTGTGATCTAATTTCGTATTTTCTGTTTGTTCTTATGTCGTTGTCACCTTCAATCTCCATAATCATAGACTCCCAGAATAGTTAAATTCACCAGTTCGGATTCGACTGTGCGGTACGATGAGCTATGTCGGTGACGACAGAAGGACTTCTGGGCACTGGGCGACAGAGTACAACATCCAACAAAAGCTTGCTCGAAAAGAGCAGAAGTTGAAACATTTCCTTCGTCCGTCTGTGTTCACAGCATGCATCGCTATTGTCGGTCGCATCGTAGTGGGACCAATTGCGCTTCTTTTGCTCTTTATTGCAACAAAATATTATTCGGATGGTTCTGTTCTCATCAACAGACGGTAGTTTCTTCGCCTTCACTGAAAATGATGTGACTATGTCTGGTGGATGCTCGGGATGCATGGGTCCGTGCAAAATTGTTCTGCTCAAGTACGCGTTGTTCAATGGAAGTGCATTTGTAAGTTCTCCAGTATTTAACGCTTTTGTTGCGCTGGGACCGATAGAATCGCTCTACGATTTCAGCCCTTTAAGTCCTGAAGCCCTCGCACTTGGTGAATCTCTAGATGAGAATGGTGCTGTTTGCCAAAGCGGTACAAACGATTGGGGAGCAAAACATAATGTAGTCACAGGATCGGCCCAACAAATTCTCGCTGTTATCAATACGCTCGGTCTCAGCATTACCCCCCAAATGGTACGCGAGCTCGAACTCTCCATTGGTCGTACAGACGGGTGTGATACAAGGTGGAGTATGCTTGGTCTCAGTCGCCTCTTTCAGTTCCCAACAAAAGTGGGGGATCCAAACTTCGGCAAACTTTCGGCAGTGAACTTGAGTATTTTTCCCGATTACACAGAATGACGCCCTGTAGTCGCAATAGATGACAGTCTTGTTGGTTCGAAGCTCGCACTGGCAACGCATGGAGAAAATTATTTGAGTGCTGTTCCCGACAGTTTAACGTTGTTCCCATACAGCTTTTCCAGCAGTCTTCCTTCGGTCTCACGTTTAGTTCCAGCTGGTACCACGAAATATGGAGGGAAAACCGTGATACAACCACTTCTTCGAGCATACTACAGTGGTTGTCGTGTGCGGGAGGTGAATACTACCGGCATTTTATTGAGAATACATGCGAGATTTCAAAACATTGGGAGGCATACGGCTTGATGGTGTATTCTCCAGATGATATTCCGCTGGGTAGTACCGGTGATGTCTGCATTCACAACTATTTCAACTCGCTCTGGGAATGGGTAAACTACATACCTCCGGATCAACCTGACCGCAATGGCATGAACGTCAATACTTTCCGCACTCGTTATGCTGACACCGTTGCTATCAATTTGCTTCCCGGTCTTGTTGTGGGTCAAATACTAATCATGGGAGTTATGAGTCTGTACCAAGTGATGTCTCACAAGCGATCTGTGCTACTTACACAAATATGGGCATATCGCTGTCAAAATGGACGAATGCAAGTAGTGTATCTCGCTCAGATCATCTATCACCTCGTCTTTTACTCGGATTTGTACATGCTTGGACTCGCAACAGGAACTTTGACTGACGAATCAATCGCCAACCTCACATGTTGCTGTTTTGCGTTCTCATACTCATTCATCAACTTAGTCAAGGCTCGATCAGGAGACCAGAAGCTTGACCGGCACTTTCGCCTTGTATGGGAAGCGATGCAGCTGGTCTCCACGACAAGTGTGGGTTTCATTCTGCTTTCCGTACAACGAACGCCAATTGCTTCTATCATCACAAAAAACTCCGAAATCTTGCGCAAAACGTCAGCGCGTGGTGCAAAGTATTGTGGTCTGAACGATTCTTGCGTCCTGTTCACGGTCAATATGCCTACCGTTATCGCAATAGTTTCAATTGGCTTGGGGTTCGTGGCTGTGATCGTGTCCTTCATCATAACGAAGATGAGTCGAAAGAATCATGCCGTACGATCGGTAAGACTTTCATTAGCAACTCTGGTTACCTCGCGCACGGCATCGAAGATTGTGGTATCTAACTCCACAGACAACATGCACGTAGTGTACAAAACTGAGAATGATAATCTCACTTCGTTCGAGAGAAATTGCCTTGGATCTTCATTCCACAGACTTTTTCACGACTGCGATGACATCGCCTACGTCGTGTACAACGAAAAGCGATGTACGGCTGTCGAGGCACTACTGCTCACAGGATATCTATATTACGGTTAGCACATTTACCAAGCGTCCTCGGTATTATTGCTTCTCGTGGCGAGGTTAATACCGATCAAGTGTGATTCGCATCACTTGGAAGTCAGTATTTGGGAGCTGGAACTCCCACTAATGATCTTAGTGTATTGATCACTGCTGTAGTCATTGGATGAGACCGATAATGCACCAGTACTTGACGCATGGAATATTCTCTTCTACATGCATTCTACCACGAACTAGCAGAGCACTGGCGAGTGGGTATTATTCCACCAAGAAGTAGACCAACAATGGCAGCCCATCACGTCGGAAACCTCAAACTGGGGTCGAATAAATACTGGGACCTGCAGGAGCGCTCACAGCAGCGAAACTCATGGCAAAAACAACAAATCCACGAAGCTAGAAGCACAAGTGGAGCTACAAGTCTCAGTGCTCATGCACAAGACTATTGAAAAGTCACAGTCGAAGGCAAAAGCCCAACTACACCCACAGACGGCAATCATACAGGCAACCGTCTCCCATAATAGAAGGTTTTTGTAGGTTCAAGTAAAAGGCCACCAAATCATTCGCGGGCTGTAGGGCTACAATATTACCTTGAATTAAAGAATACATGCACAACTGCCCCCTCTGCTGTCGCTTGGGAGGAATCCCGGTGGAGTCTTTACACCATCTTACCAAGCTATTCAACATCGAAATTTTTTCTCAGGACGAACACGCAACGGAAATCTGTATGACCATCAAAGTCGGACTCTGACGAACTGACACTCAAAACATGATCAGGGGGAGCACCCTTTCGGGTCCTAGAATAACGGGTGTTGGCAGTAGGTTATGTAATTCGTTGGTTGGTAGTAGGAAATATAATCCCTAGCGCGGGTGAATCTATCACCAAACTTGGCAACTTTCTTTCAAGAGGTTCTTTTGCTCGAGACACCATTTTGTTCAAATGTGTTCTGTCCTTCAACTGCTGATACTGTTAGTTTCGTCTGACCGCTACACTGTGTAATGCATTTGCTGAAGGAGATAACTATCCCAATTGGTTGGAGGTTGAGGTGGTGTAACATGGATCTTAGAAATATATCTAACCTGTAGTGTCCGAACTCATTTTAGGGGTGTCCCCATTCTTTAAGCTAATCAAATTACTTCTTCGTTATCCTCCGTTGACGTCGAAAACAAAGTCGCGCTGTAGCACGAAGAAGCTCTAAAATTTGGAAAAGGAGAAATGGCGTAATGCCTAGGGTTCGACGCCATACCTGCGAAGTAGTACATCGAAATCAATCAATCATTAGGAATATGTATTACTTAGGTTTACCTAACTCATGTCTTCCCGTGTATTTACCGTATGACCTTCTGCACAAGACGCGAGTGTTCACCAGCTCTAAGAAATACAGAATAACAGTCGACAATCGGAAACGATTAAAACAGTGAATAGCTTCGGTGATGAATATCAATTGGTTTTGGTACATTTCGTCATATCATGAATCTCTGATGTCTGGAGTAATGGGCCAAAGGTGGTGTGTAATGGGATACCAGTGAGTTGAAAGTAAGTGCTTGATGTCATGTCATGCTCAGCACGGTCAGACGATGTTGGCACTATTAGTTCGTCATCCATTACAAGTACCGATACGCTTTCCTAGTAAGAACGCCTACACGTATGCTCAAGTCTCCACTCACAGCATATCGATGATCTAAATGCTTTATTAAGTAACCTCTAGGTTATTTTGCTAGCAATAAATTTCACTGTGGATGTTACCCGTAGCCGACACAAGTAACATCGCGTGAAATTTATGCTTTAGCAAGGGTATCAGAATTATCGACTTCTACGTACTTTCGTGTAACTTGACCTTTGTAAGGAAACCTTTCAAATACGACATGCACATAGGAAATGTTTTCAAAAGGATTAGGCAAAAGAAGAAAATCAGAGGGGAGTGACATCACTCCACAGTGGGAGTCGAACCATGCAAAAAACGTGTTCAATTTTCTCGCTGACTTCTGCTTATTTTTCCAATGATTTTCTGCTCAATTACAAAACAAGCTACCTCCGGAGGTTGAAAATAAGCAGTCTGAAAAGATTAGCAGTTCCCTCGTGCCCTTGTTCCCTCCCCCTTTACATGCAAGCACCGTTAGTGAATCGCCATTGGCGAGCACTTTCATTTCTTCGCCTTTCAGGTAAGAAGCTGAAAATCACTCACAGAGATCGAAGTTTTAACCTAACAGCTACTCTGAAAGCAACGACACGCTCAAAGCTAGCTTTATCCATGCGTGTCCACTGTCGAAAACGTGAGATTGGCATAGAGGCACGAAAAGTATCGACAAGGAAACTAGTGGTTTTAGGGAGACGTTCTCGAGAAACAAGATAGCGGTACGACTGCACAAGCAGCAAAACCTCAGATAGATCCTACACTTCGGAAAATAGAAGCTAATTTTCGTTTCCGATGTCATGGTTGTCTTCTTCCTCGAGTGTGGCAACGGCCAGCACATTCACAACCTCACGAAGGAATCGCTGGAAGAGAAGATGGGGAATTCTCGTTTCAATACGAATTATACGCAATAATGAGCGATCAGGATCGACCCCATCGCTGTTTTCTGCTTACTTTTCGTGTTTTTCTGTTTATAAATTCGGCACCCCCTTGCTCATTTTTTTTAGCCATTTTTGGAGGTTCGACTCCCTCTAATAACTCTTAAATAATTTTCAGAGAATAAAAAGTAAAGTACAAGCGGGAAATACGGTCCGAAGTGTTGTATGTGATAACAAGGATGCACAGAGGTCTTCCGCTGATTGGCTGAATGCATGGTGTATGCCATAACGCATAGAAGGTCACAACAAAATGAGTTCGGTACTCTGTACTATTAATAATGAGTCACAAGAAGCGTCAGGATTGCATATGTATGGCAAAAGCTGGTCCTGATGATCTGTTCAGGATCGGGAACCTCGGGACCTTTCCCGGGAAAGATCCCGATGGGAAACATAATGCAGTGTTGGTAGTGCTGATCTAAGTGCCTGGCAGGTCTTCTGCCTCGTCAAGTTGATTATGTTGACGGTCAACATACCACCATCGTAATCAGTAAGTACAGAGCTCCCATAACTATGGGTATGGGTACCAACAAATTTAAGTACCCTGTCATACATCTCTTCTCTCTAGAATTCGATTGCTCATTGTTTAACTCGCACACTGTTGTCGTGAGTCTCGGTCTTCTACCATAATTTTATCTTGCTCTCCTCCTTAACTTCATGTACTTTGAAGCTGCTCAATTTCTTCTAAGTCTAGTCTGCTTCCGTCCAATGTCGCAAGGTACCAGCCTGGGAACGAGACCAGTCTCCACCAACTCCATCTGGCTTTCCAAACACAGCACGTAACAGGACTGGCTCTTTGATTTTTCCAACAGTCCATAATCAATAACGCATCATCAACGCAACTGTAGCGCTTTGCTGCTGGAGCGAGGATAACTTTTCTCCCGAAAGCCTCACTTTGAATTTAACTGGCTGTAGGGCACTCAAGATATTCCTTGCACTCACCCACGACTACATCAACGATGCGTCACACCATCCTGGTCCTGATCGTGGCCCTCATCGTCGCTGTCTGTGATGATTTCACTAACGCTGAAAACGTCCAAACCGTTGACAACCGCCGGCTTCGTGTCTCTGCTGATGTCGAGGAAGAACGAGGTTTTGATGCCTTGTCGAAGCTCGTTCCAAATTTGATGGGTGGTGATGACGCATTGGCCAAGCTGTCGAAGATATTTGTAAAACCAAACTCGCGATTCCATATCGCCGATGACGAGGTGGCCAAGATGTCGGTTTTGGTCAAGCAGGCGAACGCTGGCAATGGAGTGACCATGACTGATGACGAGGTAGCCAAGTTCGCAAAGACTTTCGCGGTGGCGAAACAGACTGCCCAACTTACGGATGACCAGGTGATGAAGCTGTCAAAAAGTATCGCTGATGCGAAGAAGGTGAAGGAGGCTGCAGCAGTCAGTGATGAGGAGGTGGCCAAGGTGTCTGTAGTATTTAAGAACGCAAATGCTGGAGCAACGGGTGGGGCCAAGTTCACCGATGATGAGCTGGTCAAGATCAGTAAAGGCTTCGCTGCTGCACAGAAGGAGGCTGGCCTCAGCGATATGCAAGTGGCCAGACTGGCAAAGCTGTTCGCTGCAGCGAAGCAGGCTACCACAACCAGTGACGAAAGTGTTGCCAAACTATCGCAAGAGCTCGCTGTCGTGGCGCAGAAAGACAAGAAGTCGTGGTCTACCCTCAAAAAGGTTATTGTGGGCACGCTTGGTGTTACTGTAGGCGGGGCCGTAATCTACGGGACCGTCAAGTTGACAACCAAAGACTCGGCTACGGTCGCTCCGGCTACTTCGACTAGTTCGAGTGAGGCATAAGCCTTGTTTCTCCCGTTGATCTTAGGATGTACGATATACCGTAGTACTGAGGTTGGCAACCTGAAAGAGGGCGAGAATTAGAGCATCTTGCTGGGTACATGCGGTGAATGCAAGGTATTGTTTGTATTCCAACAACAAAACGTTAAGAAACTTAATGTTGCATATCCCCTAAGATTTTCGTTGAGCAGCATGATTGTTCCTTCTCTCACTTCGTCAGCCAATTTACTTTGGATTTCTGGTCACGAAGTATTGTGAATCATAGTTTGTGAATATCCTTGTATAATATCCTCTTGGGTAGCCGAACGCTGCTCGCACTAAGAGATTGGAGCTATTACTAAACTGCAACTTCTTTGGCATCCCGGCGCGTCGGGTCCTGTTGAGGTACTAGCAAACATCTACGCCGATCGCTCTAATCATTCATGCCATAATACCGTATCGCTCAAGTCCTAAACGAACTTTTGTCCTAAGCGAACACGATTATCTACCAATAGGGTACCGTGAAATTTACTTATGTCATTGCTCTAAAACGCTGATATCGAGACTCTAAAACTTAGTCTGCTTCACACCACCAATTTAGAAGATGAGACGACAGTGCACCACGGGTGCCGGCAGATAGTCAAAGCAGTGCAAGCGCATATCGGTCGACTATACGTACAAATTGCAGGTACTGTATCTTTAGAAGCTGACAATGACACAGGCAAAGCTGTCGCCAAATTATACCCCTTGATCAGTATGTCAGCTGAGCGAAAGAAAAAGCTTGAGCAGCTTTCATCCTGGAGTCATCAACGCAAGCACATTGAGCTGATACGCAGTCAGCATAAGGGGCATCACAAAAACCTACGTAACATTGGTGAAGCCACTGTTCTGCCTCGCGATGTCGAAGAATACATCGTGCTGTGGCTTAACTCAACGAGGAGAGGAGGTTGTCCTGTTTCAGCGCAAATGCTCCAATTCAAGGCGCTTGAGGTGGCATCAGAGAGTAGTTTTCACGCGGACATATTCACCGCTTCATATTCGTGGAGGAAGGGCTTAATATAGATTCGATTACCACCTATTCGTGTTCGTACACGCCAAGGACAGACCACGCCTGAAGATGCCGAAGCTGCGGCTGCAAGTTTCGAGCGGAAGTGCGTGAAATGATCGTGAAGTATAACATTTCCCCGGTTCTCAATGCTGATAAAACAGGTGAGATGCCTAGCAATTGATCATGTACGATTCTCGTCGTGTCCATCTTTCGACGCTAATCGGTAGCATTTTAAAAATTAATTCTTACCCACTCGATTACGTAATTACCCTAATCGTCGCACCTTGCCGTTCGTTTAGGACTTGAGCGATACGGTAATGGTGTTTGAATTTTGGGTTTGTTGAAGATAAGGGATTCGATCAATTTAAGTAAATTTTTGCACGTTGATATCTTTTTCAACCACCGCCGAGGCTGCTATAGTCAATTAAGTCAGCCTCGCTGGTTCTTTCGACACAGCTCAAGCCTCGGAAGCACGATTGATCCTACTGAGAAGAAAATGTTATCAAGGTAACAAGATCAATTGTATCGCCGTGATCTAATTGATCCGACGAATGAAAACAAATGGAGATCCAGTAGAGTAGACTTCCACGTTACCTGTAAATTCAGAGCTCCGTGTGATCTAATTTCGTATTTTCTGTTTGTTCTTATGTCGTTGTCACCTTCAATCTCCATAATCATAGACTCCCAGAATAGTTAAATTCATCAGTTCGGATTCGACTGTGCGGTACGATGAGCTATGTCAGTGACGACAGAAGGACTTCTGTGCACTGGGCGACAGAGTACAACATCCAACAAAAGCTTGCTCGAAAAGAGCAGAAGTTGAAACATTTCCTTCGTCCGTCTGTGTTCACAGCATGCCTCGCTATTGTCGGTCGCATCATAGTGGGCCCAATTGCGCTTCTTTTGCTCTTTATTGCAACAAAATATTATTCGGATGGTTCTGTTCTCATCAACAGACGGTAGTTTCTTCGCCTTCACTGAAAATGATGTGACTATGTCTGGTGGATGCTCGGGATGTGACGATCTCAGGCCAGCCAAACGGAGGAAGCAGTCGTTGGCGGCCTTGACGAAGAGTTGAGGTCGGAGGCGGTGGCGAGTCGGAGGCGGAGTCGAGTGGGCAGCGGCGGCGCTGCAGTCGTGGTCTTGCTGGAGGAGTTGACTTGTACAGAAGAGGAAAATTGAGAAGTGGTTGATTGAGTTAGTTTTGTTGGCGCTAGCTAGTAGTTGCCTCGCAACCAACGATCCTGGGTGACTAGACCTGCACCCAAGTATCCAGGTCCTATCCTAAAAACTATCTTTCTCAAATCCTACTGTTATCTTTCTCTGCCAATGAAATCCTGCGAAGCCTCGGCGTGGCTGAGCCAGAATTTTCCCATAGCGTCCCATAATCAAAATATCCGGATGGTAACTGGAATGTTGCCAATCCTGAAGATTTACATCCAATGAAAAGGCGTATAAGAACTGTTGAAGTGGCAACTGCAACCACATATAGCCAATAGACTCGTAGACATATGAAAATGTGAAAATTCAAGATTACGCTGATGCAGAATAATCTGGCCAGCTGATCTTAAAATTTGGCGTAGTGGCTGTATTGACCACTACGCCACATGACCTCCTTTCGAGAAAGCACCACCTCCTAAAAGGGCTTCTCTCTTTTCTTGGATTTCCAATAGAGGTCGATGAGTCCTGGGATCTGTTTCAGGTTCTCAACTGGTTCCCATGTTGCGTCCTTCTTCGTTTCACCGAGCCACCAAATCTGGTACTGCATCTTCCCTTTGCGCTTGCGGTGGTTAATTACAGCTTCAACCAGTTGTCCTTCCGTTCCATCGGCTAGCACAACCTTGTTCACCTTCTGTCGGCGCTTTGGATCTTTGCAGTACGGTTTCAACACTGACGTATGGAAAACTGGATGCAACTTCAGGTTCTTCGATAATCCCAACTCATACAAGTCACGAGATACCTTCTTCTGGACAGGAAATGGCCCAATGAACCTCGGAGCTAACTTCTTCGATTGTGCGTACCCCTTATGACGGATATCCAAATTCTTTCCGTCTAGTAACACCATGTCGCCAGTTTTGAAGTCTTGGACAAGTCTGTTTCTGTCGTAATAATACTTCATGCGCTCTTGGGCTTCACTCATACGGTCTTGCGCGACCTTGAGGAAGGCTTCTTGTCGGAGTAAAATCTCTCTTGCTGCTTTCTCCAACTTCTTGAATTCCGGATCTGACACTACATCGTCGGGCATGTATAGAATATACCCAAGATCCGCTTCAAACGGTGACATACCAATCGTAGCATGCACACGTCGATTGTAGGCAAACTCTGCCATATGAATAAACTCATCCCAATCGCTCTGGGCTGGGTTAACGACTCCTCGAAGATAATCTCCGATAAAACGGTTTGTACGTTCCGTTTGTCCATCCGTCTGTGGTCTAAACGCTGATGACAGGTTATGCTGCGTTCCCATAGCAGTTATGACAGCCTGCCAAAACTTGGACGTAAATTTGGAGTCACGATCGGACACAATCGTCTTCGGACGACCATGATCTTTTACATAATTCTTCATGAAAACATTAGCAGTATCTTCTGCGCTGTCCGTCGTCTGCGTTGCAATGAATTTAGCACGCTTGGTCAATCGATCCACGATGACCATGATGGCGTTATAACCATCCTTGCTGGGAGGTAAGGACACAACGAAATCCATCGAAATGTCGATCCATCTATCTCTTGGTACATCCAGCGGTTGAAGTAATCCCGGCGGTTTCACTTGTCTCGCCTTGTTGCGCTGACACATTTCACAAGTGTTGCAATAACGCTGGATATACTTCATCATTCTCGGCCAATAGTACTTCTCTCGTACTGCGACGTAGGTCTTGTAAGATCCGGGATGGCCTGCCGCTACTGTATCATGGTTCTCGCAAATGACACGGTTTCTCAGATCTTCGTCATCTGGAATATACAATCGCGGACTTTCATCTTCACCAGTCTGATAGTATAAAACACCATCATTGAGCGAGTAATGCGGAACGTTGTCTCCAAGCTTAAGCGTCTTAATAATCCGCTGTAAGTCCTTGTTCCACGCATACATCTTCTTTGCGGACTGTGCCACGGTCATATTGTTTGCTACCATGGTTGCCACAATTTCACGGTTTTGGGCCGTATCAAGAAGTTCCTGAAGGCTTACTTGCGCAGCCTTATGCTCGAACTCAGGGTTTCTTGATAGTGCGTCTGCGACTACATTCGTTTCCCCTGGGATCCACTTGAACATGGGTCGAAACTCCGCGAGTTCATTGAACCACCGCGCAATGCGTCGATTCGCTGTTTTCTGCGTAAGAATCATCTCGATGCTCTTATGATCTGTTTCAACAAGGAGGGGCTTGTCCAGTAGATATACACGCCATGACTTCAGCGCATGCATGATTGCAAGTAGTTCTTGTTCGCGCACTGGGTAATTCAGCTCTGCAGGTTTCATTTTCCGGCCCGTAAAGGCAACTGGATGTTTCAACTCTCCCTCCTTTTGAAATAAGACCCCCCCAATTGCAAAATTTGAGGCGTCCATTCGAATGCCAAAGGACTTGGTGACATCAGGAAGACGGAGAACCGGAGGTAATGACAAGCGTTTCTTTAACTCATCAAAACACCGTAGTTGGTTCTCATCGAGTTCGATAGCATCTCGAGAACGTTTTCCCTTGATACATTCATGCAAAGGGCCTGCGAATTGCGTAAAATCCTTGCAGAATCTCGAAACGTAAACAGTTGTCCCAAGAAAGCTTTCCATTTGCTTCTTGGTCTTGGGAACTGGCCAATCTGCGATAATCTTTACCTTGTCTGGGTCCATTCGAACGCCGTTGCGTCCGACGAAGTCGCCTAAACATGGAATCTCATCCACGTAAAATTGGCATTTGGACAGTTTGATGTAAAGTTTCTGTTCTTCACATCGCTTCAATACTCTGTCCAGCGCGGCAATATGCTCGTCGACATCTTCACTCTTGGTGTACACGTAAATGTCGTCGAAGTAAATCCGCATCACATCACGTAAGTCCTTGAAAACCTTTTGTAATAACATGTTAAAGGTCCCTGGGCTGCCACTGAGTCCCATGGGTGTGACGAGATATTCAAAACGACCGTCTGGAGTCGAAAAAGCAGTGAAGGGTATATCTGCTTCTCGTAACTTGACTTGGTAATAACCCCAGAGTAAATCCATGCACGAGTACCAATAGCTGCCGGCCATCGCATCAAAGGTGTCTTCTTTGCGAGGCATCGGAATGGCCGGTAAAACCGTAGCTAAATTCAGCTGACGATAGTCGTGCACAATTCGCCAACCAACTGGTTTTTTCACACAGAAAGTCGGTGCACAAAAGGCTGACGTACTCGGTCGAATGATGCCAGCTTGAACCATCGGTATGGTCCATTCCTGTATCGTTTTTCTCTGATCAGGACTTTGGCGCCATTGTTTGACCGAAATAGGCGTAGTACCAGGTTTGAGCAAAATCTCATGCTCAATACCTTCTCGTACTGGCGGTGTCTCATTCGGAAGTTCCATACGGAAAACCGTATCCGCATACTTTAGTAGCGTTTCATACGCCGGATTGCCCTTGAGAGCATCCCATCCTTGACTCTTGAAGCGTTCAGCCTTCTCCGAATCATGCGGATTGATTACAAACACTGCTTCAATATCCTTGTCCCTATGCAACATTTGCTGGAACTGGTTGGACGAAATAATCTTCGTTCACCCAAACTGGCCGTTGTGGCCATGCTGCCGATAGTAGTTGAAGATCTCGCGGCTCTGCGCAATTCTGGCATGGCGTCGGCCTGCCACCTAACGGGCTGGACGTGTCTTCGGCAGTCTCAACTTCACAGTCTGCGTGTTCTCCACGTTGATGCGAGGTGCAATCTGTCCAGTACTCCAGTCGATATCAGGGTTCTGCTCCCGCAGCCACATCATGCCTAAAACGACGTCCTTTTCCTCAGGAACAGGCATGACTTGGAATGTTCCCGTTGTCAAGGGAAATCCTGGTAACTGTAGAGACATCTCTACAGTCCGACGTGGACGATGCACAACTTGATCATAACCGAGATCAACCTGCATCATGCCACCTTCAGTGACATCCAACTCAAGCTTCTTCACTAGCTCCTCCGTTACGCCGTTCAGGCTACTGCCGTTGTCAATGAATATTGTGACGGGCCTCTCTTGGTCTTCCGTCTTGAATGCTCGAGCTTCAGCCTCTAGGATCGCATACACTGCGCCCTGCATATACCGATTCGCTTCAGTACGTTCCGGCTGACTACAATCTGGAGAAATGTGACCAACCTTGCCACAATTTCTGCATGTAGCTTTCTTCTTACAATCATCGTTCGCGCCTTTCTTCTTTTCATAATGCTTATTGTTCTGCTGTTTCGATTTAGGCGGACGATGCCCCGAGCTTGACGATCCTTGCGAACCTTTCGCAGGAGCTCTAGGGGGTTTTCCCGAGTAGTGTGCAAACTCGAAATTCGACGCAATTTCAATGGCTTCTTGTAGCGTTGATGGACTCTCTTCTTTGATCTTCTTTGCTGTTTCTTCACGTAATTCGTTCTGAAAAAAGAAACGTTTCTCCAACTCACTGATCACCAATTCTGTCTGCGACAGTAAGTCTTGAAACTTAGAGACATATTCGTGAATAGTCTCGTTCTGTTTGAGACGAAACATTCTCTCACGAAGATCATACTCGAAGTCCCTAGGTCGAAAGCGCGTGCGCAGTTGTTGTTTAAACAACGACCACGTGGGAGCCTTATTCGCTCTCTCGCACTCGGTTATAAAAGCGCGATACCAGTTCAACACTGACTTGCCTAAGTTGCTGGAGATTATCGTTACGAAACCAGACGAATTGGCCTCCATTAACTCACGTCTGCTTGCGTAGTACTGCTCGGTGGCGAAGATCCACAACTCGATATCTTCGCCGTATTTGCCTTCATACATCGGCGGGTCCTTCTTCTTCTTATCACCCCGCGCCGTCATCAGATACTCAAACCTTGCGTTAGCTTGCTGCATTTGCGCTTGCAGTTGAGCTTGCATCTAGGCTTGGGCGGCTTGCTGCTGTTGCGTTATAAACACTAGCAACTGCTGCATTGACATCGCATCAGGGCCTGAAGCTTGGGTAGTCTGTGCAGCCGGAGTCGCAGTGTCCACCGGTGCTTCTGTACTTGGTCGTGATGCATCTGCATCACTCAGCGCATTCATTCTGCTTTGCTGCCGAGGACGAGGGTTCGGGACGGGCGCTCAGCGGCACGGCTTCTTCTTTGAGCCATAACTGCTGGACTTCTCAGCGCGTATTGATAAGGTCTACCGAAACCCCAATGAAGAAGAAGAAAAGAAACTACTTCTTTTGTTTCTTAAGTCTACGCTTCTTGTCGAGCTGGATGGAGTGGTCGAAAGTTCCTTCCAGGATAGTCTGCGTCTGGCTTATGCGGTGTTTTAGCAGTTCAGTCGTATCGGGCAAGACGTTCCTGGCGTCGGAGTCCTTGCAATCTGGAATTTTGTTCCGGATGAGTTGAACGATCTTGAGCTGCTTCTGCGTCGTCAACCACATGTCCTGGCGTAGTTTGTCGAGCGTTTCACTGCGGGTCGTCAAGGACTTGGTGTCGTTGATAAACGGTGCTTCGGGTTGGCGAGTCTTTCGCTTACCCATGCAAGAATGCAGGCTAAAACAAGTTCAGTAGCAACGAGTGTAGATCAAGCGAAACCAAGTGTGAACTATTCAGAAGTTATTCTCCGCGGTAACCAAGGGGGGATTAGCCGAAGCGTTATACCCTTTAACCCAAGGAATGGAGTTCTGAATGTGCTGAACACACCTAGTACGCAACCACACCAACGAACCACCGAACGTTAAAGCTCGTGCTTAGAGGCAATACCAGTCTTCGACTCTTGAACTTGAACCGAAGCTTGACACGTCAAGTACTACTATGTGACAATCTCAGGCCAGCCAAACGGAGGAAGCAGTCGTTGGCGGCCTTGACGAAGAGTTGAGGTCGGAGGCGGTGGCGAGTCGGAGGCGGAGTCGAGTGGGCAGCGGCGGCGCTGCAGTCGTGGTCTTGCTGGAGGAGTTGACTTGTACAGAAGAGGAAAATTGAGAAGTGATTGATTGATTTAGTTTTGTTGGCGCTAGCTAGTAGTTGCCTCGCAACCAACGATCCTGGGTGACTAGACCTGCACCCAAGTATCCAGGTCCTATCCTAAAAACTATCTTTCTCAAATCCTACTGTTATCTTTCTCTGCCAATGAAATCCTGCGAAGCCTCGGCGTGGCTGAGCCAGAATTTTCCCATAGCGTCCCATAATCAAAATATCCGGATGGTAACTGGAATGTTGCCAATCCTGAAGATTTACATCCAATGAAAAGGCGTATAAGAACTGTTGAAGTGGCAACTGCAACCACATATAGCCAATAGACTCGTAGACATATGAAAATGTGAAAATTCAAGATTACGCTGATGCAGAATAATCTGGCCAGCTGATCTTAAAATTTGGCGTAGTGGCTGTATTGACCACTACGCCACACGGGATGCATGTGTCCGTACAAAATTGTTCTGCTCAAGTACGCGTTGTTCAATGGAAGTGCATTTGTAAGTTCTCCAGTATTTAACGCTTTTGTTGCGCTGGGACCGATAGAATCGCTCTACGATTTCAGCTCTTTAAGTCCTGAAGCCCTCGCACTTGGTGAATCTCTAGATGAGAATGGTGCTGTTTGTCAAAGCGGTACAAACGATTGGGGAGCAACACATAATGTAGTCACAGGATCGGCCCAACAAGTTCTCGCTGTTATCAATACGCTCGGTCTCAGCATTGCCCCCCAAATGGTACGCGAGCTCGAACTCTCCATTGGTCGTACAGACGGGTGTGATACAAGGTGGAGTATGCTTGGTCTCAGTCGCCTCTTTCAGTTCCCAACAAAAGTGGGGGATCCAAGTTTTGGCAAACTTTCGGCAGTGAACTTGAGTATTTTTCCCGATTACACAGAATGTGACGGGGTCACACGAGCACCTTGCTTAGAGGAAGCGTGCTATTAAGAGTATACAAACTCTAAGTGAACGGCAGTTCACTAGTCCCTGGTCTGAGGGGACTTAATAGCCAGTTTAGAGTAGATTTTAGACTGATTTATTTATAGTTAATTAGGTCCATTTGGCCTGTAATACAAATTACTAATTAACTATACTTTAAGCTAATTATGCATATAAAAGGTAGGTTTAAAACTATTGGTTGGCCCTCAGCCACCGAACCTACGTGGCAGTAGTGTGGCTCACACCACAGTGTGGTCCACACCACTCCATCAGAGTATTAAAACAAATACCCACAGAAGTATATCTACTTCTAAAGGCGGTATTCTTTCTGGGGTACCCCTTTCATGTAACCCCGTTACATCCTCCCCCACTTAGGTTGGAAACACCCCCAACCAATGAGGAGCTGGAAAGAGAACTCCGCTCTCTTTCCTGTCCTTGTCGATTCCCATCGACGAGCCACCGTTGTGGCTTTAAGGCTTTCATTCAGCCTTTTCGCGTGCGCAAGACACCCAGAGGTTTCCACGTCAACCTCTTCCAAGATGCCCAAGAAGGCAAGCGCCCCCGGCGCTTCGGCGCCTTCTAAGTCTAAGACCGCGAGGTCGAAGCATGCCGAGGCCGCGTCGAAAGACAAGGCCACTCCGCGCAAGGAAGTCCGCAAGGCGGCTTCCGAGGCAGGCAGCAAGCGTACGGCTGCTGCTGCCAGCCAAGAAGGGAGTTCGCGACGCAGTCGCTCGCGCTCCCTGTCACCTGACGATAGGCCGAACCCTCGGTTCGCCTATCGGGACCACAGTCCTGGGTCTGAGTCCCCGGAATTTCACATCCCTATGATCACGGGATCAGAGTCTGACGGGGCATCTCCTGGATTCGCTAAGGATCCACCTTCTTCTCAGGATGCTCCTTCACAGGACGCTCCTGCACAGGATGATGCCGAATCATCTGAGGCAAAGGCGGCTTCGACGAGCTCGCCTGCCAAGAACCTTACCTTAACCGAAGGTAAGGCTCGAGCCCAAGCTGCGAAAGCAGCTTCTCCAAAACGGGCTGGTGAGGGTGCTGCTGCTGCTAAGAAGCGCGCGGCCCCTGGCTCTCCTACGTCAGAGCCTTCAATCGCTAAGGGATTCAAATCCCTGTTCGACTCCTCAGACGAGGAGGAAGAGGAGGGGGCTGTCTCCGAGCCCCGAGAGATCTCCAATGATCTCGATGAGCAGCAGGAGCGCTATCAAGCTGCTCAACTGCAAGGCACTCCTGTGCCTTCCACGCCGGTGTATCCTCGCGGATACTACCCACCGGATGCGGGGTCTGGGTCTCCCATGTTCTTGGAGCACCTCAAAGCCCCTCGTGGTTTAAACCATGGGCGCACTTCACGTAGCGCCTATGATCGTGCCTTGGTTCAAGTCGAACCACTCTTTGTCAATGGCATTGAGGCCGCTAGGTGTGTGCTACTTGCACCACACCGAATTCCTCTCAAGGAATTCACAAGTCTCCGGAAGAAACCGGAGGACCGTGGTGGGCTCTTCCCCGTGTGGGGCTACCCTTAGATACAGCCCGAGAACACCACAACCCAGACCCAGGCAGAAGACCTCTTCTGGAGATGGGTTTCTCTGAAGAACTTCACAGTTCAGGAGTTGAAAGAACTCCGGGAAGATCGCCTGCTGTCCTATGTCCTGGACCAGCGAGATCTTCGTATTAAGTTTGCCCACTTAGTCGCTAAGCGGCAACTCCACTCCGTCATGGAGGGACTTAGACAGCAGTCTAAGTCCAGCGCTCAAGATGAGCGCGGGTACGGTTCCGTCAACCCAGGGACCGTACACCGTAAGGCGCCTAAGAAGCTGCGGACTACTTACGCCCCGACTGTTGATCCCAGATCTCAACAGCCTTCGGGCAGTCAACCCGGAGCCGGCCTTCCGGCTCCCACGAGTTCTGTGACGAGGGGTAACCCCGCCACTTCACAAGCAGCTGGCGCTTCCCAGAGCACCGCCGCTCCTGGACGACCCGCTCCACATGATAGTGGAACTCGCCGTTCCGGTCAAGGAGGGCAGGAGGAGCTCTCGCACGCGTTTGAGTACGAGGCTCCCTCTCAGCCGTATCCTTCTGGACCCTCATCTTCGGGTCGGGACTCTGCGGGGTTCCTATTAAGCGACGAGGTCCGTCAGCTTCGAGATCGTGTTTACGCGATCGAGATAGCCCTTGGGCTTGGACCTGGTGGTCAGGCTGCCTCTCTGGCTGGCAAGCTGGGGACCCTTGAGGTCCTTCGCCAAGACTTGGACGCTCTTGGTCGTGAGATTCATGAGCTCCATGGGCGCGTTGACCGCCGAGCTCCGGCTGCTGCTTTGAAGGAGCTCCGTCGAGGCTTAGACGCTCTAACCCATGAAGTGCATGGTCGTATGCCCTCTTATGAGCCGCAGGGGTATTCGTACCACTCGGCTTATGGGTATAGCTCTTACCCAAGCTCTTCCCATTCGGTACCGTCATACCCTTCGTATGACTCGCGTGGGTACCAGCCTGTATATCATTCACAGGCTTCGACACCGGCAACTCCGGTTGTCCAGAGGACTCAGCCTCGTTTTGAGGAGGTGAGTTCTCACCTTGGTCTTCCTCCGTCCGAGAAGGAAGACCCAGCGGATCGTGATACCGCTTAAGACGCCCCACGTAGAACGTCGGGTGCGTCGCCATTGACTTTGGGAGGTCAATGGTGTATGCGGCGCCGTGTCTGGGCAGGACCGCGAAGGGTCCGATGAAGTGGTGCTTCAGCTTGTTGCTCTCAACGAAGCCAATCACCGTTAGCGGTAATGTTTTAGTGTCTAACAGTACTAATTAACCTCTTGTAAAAACATTTAAGTTTCCGCTTCCGTTCTTATCTGAGTACTCCTTTTGTTTGTCTTGGGCTGATGTTATAGCGTCTCTAACCCGGCTGATTAGCGTCAGCCTGTCTTCAATAAACGACGGCAATTGTCGTTTTAAAAGACTCTGACTCGATATTCGAGACCTGGGAGGAAAAGGCTTTCCGAGCCTCTCCCCCCACTTACGATGGAGGCCATAGGACCTCCCCGCAAGGTCAGCGGTACCTGGGGGTGTCGTAACCCGTTCAAGTAGAACGGGGTAAACCCCGTTGATGCGTGTACCGCATTGTTGAGTGCAAACTCAACCATAGGAAGCTGATCCGACCAGGATCGAGGTGCTTCCGCACAGATACTGCGCAGAGTATCTTCGAGCACGCGGTTGACGCGCTCCGTCTGACCATCCGTCTGCGGATGGTCCGCAGTTGACATCGTCAACTTAGTTCCCGGCAATTGGAACAGGGTGTCCCAGAACGCACCCGTGAAGCGTGGGTCTCGATACGAGACTATGGTCTCTGGTAGACCATGATAGCGAAACACGCTATCTAGGAACAGCTGTGCAGCTTGTTTCCCGGTGACCTTGTCACGTACCGGAGCAAGATGTATCATCTTGCTCAAACGGCAGACAAACACAAATATGCCGGTGTTGCCCTTGTCATCGGCCGGCAGGCCGAAGATGAAGTCGAGACTCATCGACTTCCAGTAATCTGCTGGTACAGGTAGGCTCTGCAGTGGAGCCGAGGCGTGGCCCGAAGGCTTCACCCTCTGACATGTTTCACATGTCTTGACATAGTGTGCCACCCACTTATACATGCGGGGCCACCAAAATGTCTCAGAGACCATTTGGTAGGTCTTCTCCCGGCCAAGATGGCCACTTATCGGCGCATCATGCGCCTCTAGAAGTATGTCATACTTCAGATCCTCGTCGTTTGGAACGACAACCCGAGGAGGATCCCTAGGGTCTACTCTGTAATGGAGTAACCCATCGGCCAGCTCATAGCGATGGAGCTGCACCCGCTGTCGAGGCTAAAGCATGTCGACTTTGGCGTCCTTGCCATCGGACAAGAACTGCGCCAGTGGTGTGTAGTTCTTGTCCCCTTGATACGCCAAGCGTATCCGATCGTATAGATCAGTCGTGACCTGGCTGACGTGAGCCAGCTCATAGTCAGGTCGACGCGACAATGCATCGGCAAGCACGTTGAGCTTGCCCGGCTTGTATTCGACGCGGAAGTTGTATTCCGCGAAGAATGACAGCCACCTCGCCATCCGCTGCGACAGATGTGGCGAGTTGGTGGCAGTCCGCAAGGACCGTGATCAGTATAGATCACAAAGGGCCTCGTGCCCAAGAGATGAACTCTAAACTTGACAAGAGCGTACAGTATAGATCACAAAGGGCCTCGTGCCCAAGAGATGAACTCTAAACTTGACAAGAGCGTACTTCATCGCATGTAGCTCCTTTTCATGAACGGGATAGTTCCGTTCGGCAGCCTTCAGCTGCCTGGACTGGAAGGAGATGACACGTTCGTGTCCTTCATTATCCTTCTGCAACAACGCACAGCCTATTGCATAGTCAGAAGCGTCACAGACGACGCTAAATGACTTGTTTTCGTCCGGCAAGGCCAGGACTGGTGCTTGCTGTAAGCTCGCCTTGATGCTGTCAAAAGCATCCTGGTGCTGTTGTTCCCAGACCCAGTCGGCATCTTTCTTTAACACATCCTTGCGAGGGATCGGCGTTTGTGCCGGTACCGTCGCATTGTTCAGCTTGTTGTAAGCATGAACCAGACGCCACTTCCCGTTCGGTTTACAAATGCAGAAGGTTGGCGTCGAGTGCGGGGATTTCGATTCCCGCACCACGCCCGACTTCGCCTTCATGGCGAAGAAGGCATCTATGTCCTCGCACTGCTCGCGAAGTAGAGGCCACTGCCTCGCGACCCAGTGCTTTGTGCCAGGCGCAAGGTTAATCTCGTGCCGTACTCCCCGATCCGGCGGGAGTTCGGATGGTGGGTGTTTCGACACCACATCCGAGTACTCTTTCACAAGAGGATACACTAGATCCTCCGGGTTCTTGAGAATCTCAGAACCCAAGCGCGTTGCACGCTGCTTCGTGAACCCCTCCAGGACGTCCTCGTCCATCACGGAGGAAGAGTTCAAATCTTCAGGAGAGGTCTCCGGCTTCAGGAGCACCATCTCCGCAATCTCTCCGGCCTTCAACTCGGCCAGGAAGTCCTTCATGGACAATTCCTCGAGGTTCAGCAGTGCTGACACCTCTGGCAGTGCCTCCAGATGGACGGCACCTGCCCTTACTTGTCGACCGGACACGCCGTCGAAGACATGGCATTGCTCTTCGACCAGCCGTGCCGGTGGAGTCTCAGACTCCGAGTGTGGTGCTTTGTTATCCACACGGGAGGTGCTCAACGACACCTCCACCCTCGTACTGGTCTTCTTGACCCCGCGTGGAACTCGGTTACCCACGCTAGAGACGCGCGTTGCGCTCTCAATCTTCTTCTCGGTCTCTTCGACCTCGTGTGGAACTATGTTACCCACACCGGGGGCGCTCTCAGCGCTCTCCTCAGCAGCCTTTGCTGCTTGCAGACCTATGTTACCCGCCTGGTCAGTGCCGTCCGGCACTGCCACAGTCGAAGCCCATACGGCGCGACGAATCTCAGCGTTGGGACTTGCCGTCGTGGCAATCCCACACGCTTGGCAATGAGCCTTGGCCTCACGACCGGTTGCGAGGCTCATCGCAACATCTTCACTGGAGTCCGTGACTCCCAGTACTTCTTCGGGCGCATAAGCGCCTTGGCGACCATCTCTGGCGCCCCAGTCCCGGACAGAGGTGGGAACATTACTCACCAAAGCTCTGTCGGAGACTGCAGGCCGGCTAGGCCCAATGGCTTTGCCGCGCCAATCGATCCAGGGCTCGTGCTTTTCGAGCCACGGCATGCCCAGGATCAAGTCGTACTTGTCCATGTCTAGGACAAGGAACGCATCCGTGCTGTCAAAGTCTTTCAACGTTACAGCCAGGTCCATACGGACCCCAGGTACGTTAACCACCGTACCATCGGCCAGTCTCACCGAGACCTGGCCCCTGCCTTTGCTTTCTCGCAAAGCATCGGCATACTTGTCGCCATTCCACGCGACCGTCTGGCGTCGAGCAAAGTTCGTTGACGCCCCAGAGTCAACAGGACTATAAGGGATCTCCATACCCCCGTACACTCGCGTGTACCACGAGCAGTCCACCGCTGCTCTTCCTCGTCTCGAGAGCACCTAGGCTCTCAGGGGCTAAGCCTCCATGGCGTGCGCCGTCCGCATTCCTACCATGGGGACTTAGATCTTCCCCAGTAGGGCGCCCCGCCCCTACTGGTGACCCCAGCTCCCCTGGCTCTTGGGTCGCGGCTTCTGCCACGGGCCCCTCGAGCCCCTAGGTTTGGAAGGGAACTTCCTTTGCCCTCCCGCAGGGCAGGCACGTTGCATGTGCCCGAGCTTCCCACATCCGTAGCAACGGATGGAGCTCTGTACGGCCGTACCCAGTTCCATGGGTACCTGCCCTGTGCTAGCTCCAGCTGCTGGAGCTCCTTGCACTGCGCCTGACGACGCATTGTGGCCTTGCCACACCGACGTAGGAGTACGAGCCTGTCGGTGGCTGTACCCCTCTTGGAGGGCGATCTGGATCGCCTCCTCCATGGTGTTCGCATGCACGCGGAACAACTGTGTGCGAGATGGACCCACCTTCAGACCATTCATGAACACTGTCACCTTGACGAGTTCAGGTAGGGAGTTCCCTACCAGAGATGCAGCGAGTACTCGCATCTCCTGGATGTACTCGTGCAGCTCACGCTTCCCTTGTTTACAGGTAAGGAAGCGCGAGCGCTGGCGATACTCATAGTTCACCGGAAGGAAGGCGGCTCTAAGCTGTTGACACAACTGAGCCAAGGTTGTGAAGCAACCCGGCGTTGTCGCTTCGCGCGTGTACGCCCAGGTCTTCGCCCGACCTCCTAGGTTGGACAGGGCGAAAGCGACTCGAAGTCGCTCGGTCGAGATAAGAGCCGCGTCCATCGCGAGCTCGACCTCTCGAACCCAGAAGTGGAGGTTCTCTCCCTCCTTTCCCTCATAAGTATTAACCTTAAGCCTCAATGGCTTAGGTTGGGCTGGCTTCATCTCAGCCACGGGGGTCAACAGCCCCTGTACGTGGGCGATAAGCCCTCTCTCGTACGTGTCGAACGCGTCGATGCGTTCGACCTGCTCGGCCGGCGTATCAGCCGCCAAGCTTCGGAGGGCATCTCCTCCAAAGATGCCCACCATCTTCCGGACCGACTCAAACTGAGCATTGGTCAAATGAGGGAACTCCCCTCTATCCATCCTGGCTTACCTTGTAGGAGCCACAGATGATTCAGGTAGTCAATCTACCCAGCTGGTACCACGAAATATGGAGGAAAAACCGTGATGCAACCACTTCTTCGAGCATACTACAGTGGTTGTCGTGTGCGGGAGGTGAATACTACCGGCATTTTTATTGAGAATACATGCGAAATTTCAAAACATTGGGAGGCATACGGCTTGATGGTGCATTCTCCAGATGATATTCCGCTGTGTAGTACCGGTGATGTCTGCATTCACAACTATTTCAACTCGCTCTGTGTAACACTAATCGATGCGCAGATCGAAGCGGAGACGAGTGATGAAGAGCAGAGAAGGAAGTACTGGAGACCCGAAGCTTGCGGTGCTCACCGGCACTTGCGAAGAGGAATGGAAATTGAAAAGTGATTGATTGATCGGCTAGCTTAGTGTCGATGCCCACAACCGTCAACGTTGGCGACAGAGATACACACACAAGCATCCAGGTCCCATCCTAAAACCTATCAATGTCAAATCCTAATTTTATCCCTATTTACCAATGAAAGTCTACTTATCCTAAATGTAGCTTGAAGTCAGCTTGCCGGAATTTTCTTATAGCGTCCCGTAATCAAATATCCGGCTTGCAAACCGAATTGTTCCAAATCCACAGGATTTTCAACCAATGAGATAGCGTGAACCTCAATGTTGACGCGGCAGTTCATTCGATTATCAAAATATCAAACTTGTTTTAGCCAATAGGATTGCAGATACAAAATGTAACACATGCACCTTAGTTTACTCTAAGACAAAGTAAACAGAAGTGTGTTTGACGTGGTGGTCCTCTGCTGTCTTATTGGCAGAGCGCCGACCACGTCACATGACCTCCTTTCGAAGACAGCGCCCACTACTTCAAGAATCGTTTTGGTTTCTTCTTGGATGCCCAGTATTGATCAATGAGACCCGGAATTTGATTTAGGTTCTCTACTGGTTCCCATGTAGCGTCTTCCCTCGTTTCACCGAGCCACCAAATCTTGTATTGAAGTCGTTTCTTCACACGTCGGTGGCCAATTACTTTGTGAACAAGTTGACCTTCTGTACCGTCAGTCAGTAAGACTTTGCTCACCTTTTGTGGACGGGACTTGTCGTTATGATACGGCTTCAGTAATGACGTGTGAAACACTGGATGCAACTTCAGTCCTTTCGACAACTGGAGTTCGTAAGAGCCTCTATGGACTTGCTTCATAATAGGATATGGTCCTATACACCTTGGCGCAAGTTTCTTCGCCTAAGCAAAACCTTTGTGACGAATGTCCAAATTTCGTCCATCCAGAAGAACCAAGTCTCCAACGCTGAAGTCTTGGACAAGTCTGTTCTTGTCGTAATACGACTTCATACGTGTTTGGGCTTCGCTCATTGCATCTTGTTCAATCTTCAATTGCGTATCTTGCTTAAGAAGGAAGTCCTGAGCAGACTTATTCAGGTGCTCGAACTCTGGGTCCCTTGCTACATCATCTGGCATATAGGGCACATAACCCAGATCAGCCTCAAACGGTGACATACCGATTGAGGAATGTACACATCGGTTGTAAGCAAACTCTGCTAGATGCAAATATTCCTCCCAATCATTTTGGGCCGGATTGACAACACCTCGAAGATAATCTTCGACGAACCGATTTGTACGTTCGGTCTGACCATCCGTCTGCGGGCGAAAAGCAGATGACAGTTTGTGTGTCGTTTCTAGCGTCGTGATCACTTCTTACCAAAACTTAGACGTGAATTTTGAATCCCTATCCGAAACGATTGACTTAGGCACCCCATGGTCTTTCACGTAATTGACCATGAACAGCGTTGCAGTCTCTTCTGCAGTCGCTGATGTTTTGCTCGCGATAAACTTTGCACGCTTCGTCAAGCGGTCCACGATAATCATAATGGCATCCTTCCCAGCTTCTGTTCGAGGCAATGCAGTCATGAAGTCCATCGAAATGTCAATCCATCGCCCTTCTGGAATCTCTAATGGTTGAAGCAGTCCAGGCGGCTTGGTTTGGCGTGCCTTATTGCGCTGACATAGTTCACATGTGTTCACATAGCGCTGAATATATTTCGACATTTTGGGTCAGTAATACTTCTCCTGGACACCTAAGTATGTCTTGAAGTATCCGGGGTGACCTGCCGTGACCACATCGTGGTTTTCACAAATAACACGGTTTTTCAGATCTTCATTGTCCGGAATTACCAGTCGCGGTTTCACATCATCGCGTGTCTGATAGTAAAGTACTCCATTTGTAACAGAATAACGTGGTACCTCTATACCACTATCAATACTCTGTACAATCTCTCGGATTCGGCGATCCGTAGAGTAAAGCTGCTTTGCCGAGTGCGTCACAGTTGCACTCGTTGTTTGGATACTCGCCACTACTTCTCGATTACGAGCAGCTTCAATGAGCTCACTTAGACTGACTTGTGCAGCTTTGTGCTCAAACAAAGGGTTACGAGACACCGCATCAGACACCTGATTGCTGTCTACTGGAATCCACTTGAATTTCGGTTGGAATTCAGCTAGTTCATCGAACCAGCGGGCAACACGGCGATTGGTGGTCTTTTGCGTTAAAATGGTCTCAATACGCTTGTGATCAGTCTCCACTGTAAATGGATTATCGAGAAGATAAACGCGCCACACTCGAAGCGCGTGCATGATAGCCAGTAGCTCCTGTTCTCTAACGGGATAGTTCAACTCTGCAGGTTTCATCTTGCGACCTGTGAATGCGATTGGATGCCTCCCTAGTTTTGAAACAAGACTCCCCCTATGGCAAAATTTGGTATCCACACTTGCGTCCAAGCTGTCCGCCACTTCACTGCAGCAACAATCATCTGTCTGAGTGGATGCATCTAGGGCAAAACGCACTCGCTTCATGACTGGAGTCGGGTCTGATTTCACAAACTGCACTCGAGCATTATCCAACCTCGGACGTTGCAGTATCTTAGTCGGCCATGGGTAATCTGGACGCTCCACACAAGGAGGTTGTGGCATCAGAGCCTCCAGCCTTGCCTCTCGTTCCATACGCTTCTTCGTTTCTGGTGACGGAGTGCTTTCCAGGATCAGTACCTCCCAATCACGATATGCAGCAGAACCTGGACGCACGAAACGCCCATGTCTCGGGAAGAAACCATATTCCACGATCCTCGCGACATCAGAGAGCTCGTTGACCCAGGTGTTCTTATCGGAAATATTCACCACACGAACTGCCACAGGCCATGAGCGGGCAGCATAGACCAGCTGTGTAACTCAACGATCACCACGTCCAGCCCACACGACTTCCCGTTGCGGATTCGTCGGACCGTAATCAATCCTAACAATGAACTCCTCGCCAGGACTCAGAAGAACAGCCTCGCTTGGTCTGACAAACCTGCTACGACCAATGTGGTCACCAGGTTCCCAATTACACATCATCACCACGACTTCGTCTGGTAACGACACCAGACCTTCGCGAGTACTGATCCTCACTCCAGCGGCAAACATGGAGCCCATTCCTAAAAGCACGTCAATTCCTTCACCAATATTCGCGGCCCAAACATCCACAATGTACACCACTCTTGGCCCAAGTGTCAACTTGATCTCAGCGCTGGCGCCAATGTACGTCAGAACACCACCTATCCTTGATACCTTAGTTTGCTTGTGTGACTTGAGTCTGAGTCCGAGCTTACGCGCAAAGTCGTAACTCAGAATGTTTATAGTCGCACCGGTATCCAGGAGAATCTTAGTCCGGCGATCATTCACAGCACCATGCACCATCACCACATCTCGCTTGGAACGATCAGGGTAATTATCCTCCCACCAGCCGTAGCATTCGCCATCCTTCAGTCCGAATGACACTGTGTCGTCAGGTATCGGATCGGTGTTTTCAGAGATCTCGGGTAACTTATTTCCTGGATTTCTGAAAGGCACAGCTGATTCCTGGGTTAAAGTGGTCATGCATTGTTGGGGTTTATCTTGATTCTTTCTCAGCTCCGGTCCTACACACACTAGAACACATAACGCTGGGGTATTGCCTTGCCCGGCGCGTTTCGGATCCCCATCCGACGGGCATATTAGTTAAACGGCTTCCCAGAGTCTGCCTCATCACCCAGAAGTCTTTCTCTCAGGTGGTTTGGCATGTCCTTCAGTGCGCCTTGACGGGCGAGTTGCTTGAATGCTTCCAGAGTCTTCAAGTCTTCACAGGGTTTTCCGGGATGTATTTATCCACACACTTCATAGGGGGTGCTCGACACATTCGACTTGGATGCCCTTTTTCCTGGCACCGGTCACACGTGATATCCCTCCAGCAGTCTTCTTCTGAGTGTCCTGGGCGTTGACATTTCTCGCAAAACTTGTTCCAATAACCGCCATTTTCAGGACGTCTCTGATGAAAACCCTGACCTGACGATCCAGACGGGGAATGGGGCGGCGGACGCCATCCCATGTTATCCATCACTCGGTACACTTCATTTGTCAGGGTCTGCGTCCAATCGGCGCTCGGCGTAGCTGTCGAGGCACTCGAAGAAGTCTGTGCAGTGTCTCCATCACGGGTAGACTCTGAAGTCACACTCTGAAATCTGGAGTCACCGGTTTGGTCTCTGGTATTCTGATCGGATTTCAGAGATCCCTTATGGTTTTCAGAATCATCATCATCAGAATCTTCAGAGTCCAGGTGCCTCGCGACGTAAGTCCGGTTTATGATCTTGGGCTTGAACTGTCCTCGTGGAATATTGTCTGCTCGGAAGTCTCGAGGCTTGGTGGTGGTCATTTCTTGGTCACCTGTTCGCCAGACATCTTCATCCTGTTGTAAAGCATACTCCAAGTCTGAAATACGTCGGAATATCTGACCTTGTAGCGAAGTTTTCAGATGCGCGTCCTTACGCTTCGTGATAAAACGGAGCACGTGCTTCCCAAGACGCTTGGATGATTTTCTGAAATCAATGTCGGCCTTCCCAGCGGCGGAGTTGAGTCGATAGAAGAATTCGAGCGGGGTCTCAGAGTCCTTCATAGCCATTGTGAAATATCTCTCTGAATACGATGATCGCGCCTTACAGTAACGCTTCTTGAACTCTGACGACAACTCCTTCCAGTCACGGGACACACTCTTGGGGAGCTGGTTAAACCAGTCGCGTGCAGATACCGGAAGCTTCAACTGGAGTTCCTGAATGCGTGTCTTGGTCGACCACCCTCCTTGCGACGCCATATTCGTGAATCGCTCCCACCAGTGGACGCGTTCCCTGAGTGTGGCTCTAGGATCGAACTCTCCGAGATTGTTGGAGTTCATGAACGGCCTCAACGTCAGAAGTGTAGTTCCAGCTTGAGCTTGCGTCGCTGCTGTCAGGTTCACCACTTCGCCAAACTCAGAGTCGCCTGAAGACGAGCTTTCAGCTTCTGAGCTCGAGCCCTCAGAGTCTCCACCAGGGTCTGGTGCTTCACCACGGCGCTTCTCTCGGCGGGGCGCCTCTCGGTCTCCATTAGACCGTCTAGCGTCTGATTTCCGCGGTGAATCTCGTCGTGGAGTCGATGCACGTCGGGTGTCCCCCTTGGCTTCCGTCACCGGGGTCACTCGAGTCACTTGGGTTGCTGTAGTGTTCGTAGCGGCGGCGCCACTCCTCTCGGCATTCACTCGCTTCGTCACCGTGCTTCACGCAGGGGCAGCTTGCTGGAAGGTCGCAACTTCTCGAAGCCGTCTTGAGAGCCGGTTGGTGCGACATGGGTTCAACCCTAACCGCACTTTCGTCACTTCTGATTTCTGATCCGAATACCGGATACTTAGTTGCAACTTCAGGGTCCTCAGTGTCTAACACCGAGGTTGCAGTTGCTAAATCAGCGTGACCGACCCTTCGCGCCTCTTGAACTTGGGACAATGTTGCTCGAAGATTTTTCAACTGGCCAGCTTGGAAGCGTTGCATGTTCTGAGAACTCTCTTTCTCCCCGTCGCGCTCAGCTTCCATATCTTTCATTCGCTGCTGTAAGGTCTCCATTAGGGAAATCCATTCTCGTTTCATCTCGTCTGTCGCGCGCGCACGTTGGGCTTCGGCTTCGGCTTCTCGCTGTCGCCAGCGATCAGCAAACTCTGATTCCAGACGTTGGCTTTCAGCCTTCCAAAGATCCGATTTCAGAGTCTCCAGCTCTGCCACGCTGCGAGTTCTGGGTTTACTCTCCGATACCAAACTTCTCCGTTCTTCAGCATCATCCGTACGTCTCTCCGCCTCCAGTCTTGCGTTTTCAGACTTCAACAAGCGGTCGGTGAGCGTCTGGATCTCGCGTCTTGCTTCCAAGTCGCGTTGTTCCCGACGGCGGTCGCGTTCCATGGACTCCAAGCGTTCTCGGGCCAAGAACTCCATCTGCGCTTGCTCCATCCGGCTCTGCCACTCCTGCTGTTGCCTCATGACGTTCAGTTCGATCTGGGCAGTCCTTGATCTCTCAGAGCTTCGAACTTCAGACTTCGTGTGACTCGACGCGATGGAACTCAAGCGTCGAGACGGCGTTTTAGAAGTTCTTCACTCTTCACACTCTGGCGGTGGCTTCGATGGCTTGCACTTCGACTGGAAACAGATGAAGTCGGAATCTCTGGCGTTGGTTGTCTGAAACCCTGTGAAGGCTCATGGACGAACGCCTGTTTTTCAGACTTTACATCTGATACCTCAGCTTGCTCTTCCAGCATGTCGATATCTTCAGGCTCCGATTTCACAGGAAACAACGTTCGAGTCACTTGGATTCCCATACCTTCTCCGGAGACCATTCCTCTGACGTCAGCGCCTTGGGCAATCAACGTCAGGCCTCCTGCGGACAGCGGCATGTGTGACGCCGCCCCTCGACTCACAGACACCAAGGACGAGTCTGTAGAGCTTCCACGCGAGGTCTGAAATCCAGTCGACTGATCATCAGCGGTCCCGATGACACCGGGAACCGGCACATCCGTCATTCGAGTTCGAGAACTGTTACGATCTCCAGACATGGGAGTCCCGGACTCTGGTCGCGTGCTATCAGAACGACTCTCGTACAGTGGCAATGAAGACAGCGACGGCGTTGACAAGGCTGACGGTGTTGACGGGACTTGTGGGCGCGGCGGTCTCTGCTGTAAGCGCTAGGACTGCGGCGGCGCATCACTGCTGGAACCATTGGAACTATGCGTCACTCGGAGTCCGGTCACTCGGAGGCGCATGATCAGCTGTCGTCCTTGTAGGTCAGCATCCTTGTCAGGTAATACACTATCGGTTCCTTCTCGACTTGTTGTGTCTTCTTGTTTCATGCCTTCTGAGAGTCGGTTAACCTGTAACCTGGCAATCACAGTGGCCCACACAACCAGTTCCATGGCAAGACGACTCTGAAGTTCGGTCGCCACACTGCGTACCTGAGACTCGAAGATAGCTGACGCCTGGGTCTGGGACCACGTCGGGAACAAGTTCTGGAATTCAAAACCCGCCTCGTACAGCATTGTCTGGAGAACAGCCACACACTCTGGTGCCGTCAGCGTGCTCATTGGAATCTCAACGTAGGAAAGGTCTTGAATCCGACCAAAGCCATGACGTCTCACGTGAAACTCTGAAATCCACATGTCTTCAGGGAATACAGAGGAGCACCGCCACTTGATGTAGTCGCCGGTCGCTGCAGCGGCTTTCTGGAAGACGGCTACACTGGGCTTCGTCGTCGGCTATACATACTCGACGCTTGGCGGGACGACTCTACCGGCATCCATGTCTTTCCAGCGGCGGAGCTCACGACACACATACTTTAAAGCTCGTTCTCCATCAAGCGAATCAGCCCTCCCAGACTCATCAGACGGTGTCTTCAGAGAATCTTCGGACTTCATCAGCGTGTCATCCAACATTGGTGCATCTTCAGACTTCGGAGACTGCGGAACACGATCTTCAGAGAGTCCGGGTTCTGGCTTCACCTCTTCCACGGACTGTCCGGAGGTCGTCGACTCTGAACGCAGATCGACCACTTCCGGGGACTCAGCCAAATCGGCGCCTCCCTCAGACGCCTCATCACCACCTTCACGGGCAGTGGTCACCTCGTCACCAGAAACTTCGACTTCTGACGGGCCTTCCTCAGAATCTTGTTCACCAGAGACAGCGGGCGCCTCCTTAGCTTCTGGTTCCGCAGCAGGCTGGTCTTCGATCGCCGGTTCTGGGACGTTTACACTCTCAGCGGCCTTCTTCTCTCGCGCAGCCTTCCTCTTCTCGCGTGCCGCCTTCTGGATAGCATCCAAGTCTGGTTGCTGCTCAGGCGGCAAACCTTGGAGACGCTTGGACTGACGTGTCAGAGCACCGCGACCGCGACCACGGCGTCCTCCTCTCGTAGATCCTGGTTAGCCATCTTGAATATAGACGCTTGACAGGAAACTTTCTCTTCTTGTACTCTCAAATCCGGTGATATCACGATACCAAGATCCGGGCACGTGCACCAGTTGTCGCGAAGTCGGTGAAAACTTTGGTCGCGGAGCAGGTGGCGTACAGTGAACCCGGTTATATGACTGCTGAAAGGATTTCAGAGCCGTACAACGTAGGTGGGCGTGTGGTACCTTGTGGTATCCCTGTGGGTTCGTTGTCTTGGGAATATGACCCTCGCCGGAGTCTGAAGTTCAAAGTGAAGAGAAGTTGTGTTCCCTTGGAGTCTGGTGTCGGGGTTCAGGAAGTTCTTCCAGGAGCGTTCGGGAGTCGGAGTTTCTGGAAACCAAGTAGGTTACCAGAAAGTTGGTGGTCGGGAAGAGGTTAATATACCAGAGAGAGTCTGATATCGGTGTCTGAATATCACAAATCCAGAACCGAGATACTTGACTTTCAGAGATAAACAACAAATATACAGAGTTCAGGAATATACAAATATATATAGCCGTTCTTAATCTTTCTGGGTCCTTGAACGGTGGGCTAGTACTCCAGGTCAACTAGGGACTCGTTACCAGGCACCTGGTCTGTCTGGTATCCCTTTCACGTTCGCGCACCACCCTCTAATATAGAGGGAAAATATAAACCAATACAATCGGCTATATACAACAGTCTACCTTGCGCCCTGGAAACGACTGCCTAGTTTCCAGAGCCTGTCCAAACAAGCAATATGAAATGGGCTACCGCTAGAGACAAAACAAACGACCCAACTAGGATATGGAATAGGCGGGTCCTCTCAGGTCTCTACGTTACCTGATCCCCACCTAAGGGGACTGAATTTGGTGGAGATCACACGGCGTACGTCCTCGACGCAGTGGCTTGGATACCTCTCAAGCGGACTTGTGCAGTAGCAAGCAAATTGAACTCTGTTTATCGTTTTATCTTTCTCATAACTCTCATATCTCTCTGGTAACTCTCTTCTTCTTGTCGTCCTTGGCGTCCTTCATGCAGTCAGTCTTCATATCTCAGGTACACTTGGTTCTTGTATGTATCAGGTATCTTGACTTGGTTTCAGTATGCAGTCAGTACAGCAGATCTCGATGAGTTGACAGGTAGAGACGTCATTACGGGGGATGTGCAGGTCAGGCATCACTTGATTGCGTGACTTGAACTTGGGTTCTCTTGGTTTTTGTAGGGTCTTGAATCTTCGTTGATTTCAGAGTCTGGTATCCGGGTTTTTAGAGTCTGAAATCACTTTGGTTTTCAGAGTCTTGGTCCTTCAGAGTGGGGAATACCATAGTCTTGAGCGGAATATCATAGTACGGAGCACCAATGCTTCAACGTACGCGAAGTTCTTGAGGGTTGCACGGGTGCGCGGCGTCCGGCGATACTTGGTCTATGCGGGTAAGTAGTGTAGATCCTTGAACCATCATCGTCGCGCTGGACGGTAACGGGATGAGGTCTCTCAGAGATACGTTCTTCTGAGAGACTTTCCGCCAGGAATTAGGCACTCATCGTCGGGGAAAGTCCGGTGACCAGACAGAGTGTATTTGACCTTCAGAGTTGTGCACACTCTGAAGAACACTTCTGGTCCATTGGGCCCCTTTACAGTCAGGCGAAGGTTCGTCTAAAATCTTCCACAGATGTCGCACGGGTGCAGCCGCGTCCCAGGCTCCCTTTCTCTCATAGCGCATAATATAACCAATCACATCGTAACGTAATATCCACCTGTCGCTCGAAAATCGGAAATAGCATCATGTCACAGGATCGAATATATCGCTTGACTGCTGCCATCGCAAACTGAAAGAAACCCTTAAAAAGTCCAGTGAGAAGTAGCAAGATGAACCACGTAATCTGTCAAATTCCACCTCCAAAATTGGCATGGGCCAGACCACTTGCTCCACTTTACTTTTTGCTAACTTGACAGCCACTGTCATCCGGAAAATTCCAACACCAGGCTTCCTAACGATGTGCGGTCTGTGGGTTTCGAAAACAGATTCCTGCGCTGAGCAGTTCATCAATGTGTTTTTTTCAGAAACGTACAGTGCTCTGGTGAATATCGTCGCGCTCGGCATCTCGCACCTGGTTTTAACGAAATCTCCATCGGTGGCATATCAACCGGAGGGTCCTTCCCAATTTTCAATCTCAGCACGCCTCTGTTTTTTTCAGAATCACACACAGTTGATCCATATACTCCCGTGACGCGCCAGCCTTTCGTACGTCCACCAGTGTCTCTTCAAGTACGGTAATCACCTCGTTATCACCTTCCGAAGTGGAGTCAGCAAAAACCGGAAAACAAGCTCGGTCCTCCTCGCCAATTATCTGCTGTTCCTCTAAGGCCGGCTCGAGCGCCGCCGGAGACCCAGCGTATGTTAGCACCTTGGATAAACCCAATCCGCAAAGTCCTACACATCTCCCATGTCCCACACCTCTTTCACTTGCTGCGCCGCTGCAATCAATCTCTTAGAGCTATACCCCAAACGCTCCATAATATGATATGACAGCAGTAGGTCTACCACTCCCATCGGAAGGCGGTCCTCCGTGACCCAACAAATCACGTTCCGTAAAATTAACGGACCTCCCGGTGTTGAAAAACGCAAATTTAGTTTACGTTTGCTCTTTACAGGAACCGGTTTATCTCCAACACCGGTCACCCTCGAAGGTTGCCTCAAAGGCTGCATCTCTACCTCTTGACCTACCGACTTCAACATGTTCAACAGCTCACGGTAACCATAGACACGGACGCTGCGCTGTCGGGAGTAATAAGATTCTGTACTGCTTCCATTACTATACAAGGGATCGATGCTGCTGAATCTGGTTTAGATCCATCTGAAGTAGTAGCCAGAATAGGCTTCATCACCTTTTTCCCGGTGCTCTTCTCGTAGATTTCTTTTGCCTTCATAGGGCTAACAATATTTGGACACTGAAAAACACCATGTGTTTGTTCTCCACACTTAAAACATTTTTATCCGTCTTAGATGGCGCGGTAGGCTTTAATTTCGGGGCCTTTGACTGTTTAGACACTTGATTGCTATCATTTTGGGTGACTTTACTTCCCCAGATCCCCTTGGGTTTTCTTGGTCTGACTCGTTAATCCGCTTGGTGTACTAAAACCACTTTTTACTGTTGCATTAACCGCGATGTGAGCTTCGAACCGCATAAACCCCTCAAGTCCTGCGCGAAGCCATTTCAGGAAAGTCTGAATATTTGCCTTCGTCGATTTGTGGCTCTGGCGCTCCAGTTGATCCTTCACCACCACTCTAAAAGCTGGTGGTCGAAGTGCATCCACCAGGTATCCAACAAGTTTTTTGGCTCTGTCTGGATGATATCCTCTATATTTAACCGATCCACAATCGCTGAAAAATCTGCCATCAACCTTAAAAGCCGTGACTCTGCGTCCTTTAATTCGGTGTTCATATATAGAGATTTTACTTCTTTCTCTAAAGCCTTATACGCGGTGAGGTCCGAAAGGTGAGCTGACAAAAAGTAGGTTTTCCATTCCATCTCTATGACGCCCTTTTCGTCTGTAAAAACAATTCAAAACCGCAAATGCGAACCAACGTGCTCTGTTCAATACAAGCACTGAGAGGCATCACAAAAATCGACGTTTGTGTGCATTGATTCAACGCCTTAATGCGTCTAGTGTAAATGGCATAACTGTCCATGAAGTCACGCTTTTCTTTTTTAGAGCTGCCCCCATAGATCGGAGGCACTGGGAAACTCGTACCCGCTGCGACCGTGACAGCAGGTATCTCGGATTGGCGGCTCACCCCTAATGGTGACGCCCCTTGCTCAAAGGCACCCCATCGTGCCTGGAGGTGGGGCTGCACAGCCTCTGCTAGGTTCTCCAGGTGCTTTCCCTGAAGTCCCACAGCTTCCTCCGCCGCCTTCAGCAATTGGAACTGCTCTTTGAGGAATCGCCAGTGCTCTTCCATTTGCCGCTTCGTTTCATTCTGTTGCTCGAGCAAAGCCGACTGCCGGTCATGCTGTTGCTGCAGATACTCCGTTGTTTGCGCCGCAAGATGCTCTTGCCGGCGTTGCACTTGACCAAGCTGTTCAGCCGTCATCTGTTGAACTGCCACTGAATTCTGCGCCAGTGCTTCGACTTGGCGTCTCGTTTCTCCACCCTGAATTACCGCCGCCTTTCGCGTCACTATTTCTGTCAACGTTAAGTCGTCATCTGTATACGGTGGTAGTGGCGGGTATACCGTAATTGGCATCCCCATATCAATGTGTGGAATCATTGCCTCATCGGTCTCCTCCATGCTGGGAGCGACTCAGCTAAATAATTATTTGTTGTTTGTCGCTCGTTTATAATGTAGAAGTGAATGTATTAGCGTTAAACTCCTGCGACTCCTGATCTGCATTTTCTGGTTCGTCCGTTGCGAAACAACTCGTGGCATCGCGCCATTGCCGCTGGGGCTACAACTGCCGAGGTCGTGGCGCTTGTAGCGACGCCCGCTACAACACCAATGATTAGTTGAAAATACAAAATAGAGGTCCTTTTCGAACGACCACTTTACAAGTCTTTTAATCCGACGGTATTAAATGGAAGATGTTCCAGACACCCCCGGTGATAAACTGAATTTAGATATGATCTAGACAAGACGCTATGGATTTCCAACATCAGCTTTAGCATGGGCACAGAGATTTTTGCGCAGGACTGTGTAGCCTCTGTAGTTGAACCTTTGGGTCCAGGGGCAAAGTTTCGTTTTCCGTAGCTATACCCGGCAAGTAAAAGGGTTCCTTGAAAAATACTTAGTAGTCAACCTTGTGACCGAACTCCTGGAACACGAGCGAGGTTAGATAGGAAAACGAATTCGGAGAACATATACCTCCACTTCGGGCTCAACCTCAATTGACTTTTTCAAATCCAGACTGACGAGAGCTTTGATTTCGTCAGAACCAACAGAAGCTAGTCATAAACTTTGTGATAGATTCACGTATAGAATTAAAAGCAGCTCCTGATATTTCGCGGGTTGAAATAAACCGACAACAACCGTGCAAAGTACAAGCATTGCTAGTAGAAGGTAAAACCAATCAGCAGAAAGGATACAAGGGCTGTACCTGGATACATGCCACATAATGATGGCGTCATTTGATGAGACCGAATATGCACCAAATGCACCAATATTTATGCGAGAAACATTCATTACTACGCGCATTTTACCACGAATAAGCAGAGCACTGGAGAGTGGGTATTATTCCACCAAGAAGTAGGGAAACAATGGCAGCCCACCACGGCCGGAAGCCTCAAACTGGGGTCAAACAATGCTCAGCTCGAACAAACCCTGAATGACCTCAATCCAGAAAAAGCCGTAGCGCCTAGTTTGTAGATCACTTCGCCGTGCGATGGAAAACCAGCAGGAACAATGCTGACAGCGGCGAACCTCATGGCAAAAACAACAAAGTGGTAATCCATGAAGCTAGAACCACAACTGGAGCTACAAACCTCAGTGCACATGCACAAACCTTTATTGAAAACGCACAGCCGAAGCCAAAAGCCCAACTACATCATAGAGGCAACCGTCTCACATCATATAAGGTTTTTATAGATCATGTTATAAGCTCAAATAAAAGGCCACTAAATCATCAATTTTCGCGGAGTGTTGGGAGTGTTGGGCTACAATGTTGCCTTGAACTAAAGAAGACATGCCCAACTACCATCGCTACTGTCCCTCAGGAGGATTTACGGTAGAGTCTTTATATCATCTTACCAACTATTCAACGTCAAAAACTTTCTCAGGACGAACATGCAATGGAAATTCGTCTGACCGTCAGAGTCAGACTCTGACGAACTGTCACCCCGAAACATTATCAGAGGTACACCCTGTTCGGTCTATAAAACACACGCTGGTTGGCAGTAAGGAATGTAATCCGTTGGTTGGTAGTAGGAATGTAATCCCTAGCGCGGATGAATCTATCACCAAACTTGGCAACTTTCTTTCAGGAGGTCCTTTTGCTCGAAACACCATTTAGTTCAAATGTGGTCTGTCCTTCAATTGCTGATACTCTTGTTTCGTCTGACCGCTACATTGTGTAATGCATTTACTGAGGGAGACGCCCGGATGAGGGAGATAACTAACCCAATTTGAGGTGGAGTAGCATGTATCTTAGAAATAATTCTAACCGGGTGTCTGAAGTAAATTTAGGGATACCCGGAACAATACCATTTTTAAACCAAACGTAAAGAGGGTAATAACAAATGGAATTCGGTACAATATCCTATTAATAAGGAGTCATTAGGAGTAGAGGACTGCAACACACAAACTCTGGAAACCAGTACCGTTAAAACGATGTCAGCACATAACCCAACCCTGGACATAAACACCGGCTGAATAGCACACAACAATGTAAAATAGCCGCGGAACACCGAAAAAATAACACTGTAAACGCTCACAGCAGAAAGGAGAAGAATTAACATCCAAAGCATCGATTATTATCAAAGCACCAATCCTACTGACGTACCCAATCGTGTATACAGCTACTACTTGTCCTGCTGTAACGGATTTTACCGAATAGTACCCGGACTACTATTTATTAGAACACCCACAGAAATGATCGATTTTAACGAGGGGGCTACTATATAGGTGAGGGCTTCTAAATAGAAGACGGTCGCTTCAACTTGGAAGGTAGTAGTAAAGATCGACTGAAACAATAACATGAAACCTAAACGAAGTATATTTGAAGAGCTAAATGCGTAGTAATATGGAATTTTGTCTCGCTCCGCTTGCGTTTTATGCACTCATGCCATCCCTCACAAGTGTTTTGTCATTAGCTTGTAGAACCGCCAGAAACACAGTGTCAATCCAATTGCATAGCAACTCTGAGTCCACCCAAGCCTTCGACTGGTACGCTACGAACGTCCTTCCGTGCTTAACGATCTTACGTGAGCTTTTCTTGTGTTTCCATATCACGAGTGGAGGTAACTTTACACCACTTGCGGTTGCTGCCAGAACTGCAGTGACGCGCACGGAGGCAAACCCTGTTGACTTCACCACAACATGGCGGCTCCCACGTATATCCACAGTTTGCTTGCGTGCGTCTTCGAAATAGACTGTTGTCTCATCCATTAACACAGTGCGATCAAAGTTGTAATGAGTCTTTTTTCGCCTAGGAATTTCAAATAAGATAGATACAGCACGATTGACGACCTGGCCATCGGACAATATCGTTAGATTGGTCCGACGGAGTGAAAGATCGTTACGCATTATCAAATTGGTAACCCAGTGCGGTGATGCTTGGAATGAACTTACAGAAGGGTCGTCCATTTCGTTGTAAATCCGTAATGCTTGAATACCAATCCACTCCCTTGTTACTTTCTCCTTCCTCAACCTTCGCAGAACAATAGATTGAAGCAAAAGATCTTCGAATTCGCCTAGCGTTTTCTTTCGCCCACCGCCTGCTAGACGCATTTGGTGTGGTTTAGCTGCCCATATTTCTTCGCGTTTACGCCACCAGGTCCTCATTGTTCCTGGATCTAAGTTCTATCCATGAACACGAAAGTGTGTCACTGCACGAGTTGGTATACCTTCACCAGCAGTGTTGATCCAGTCCAACACTTCCTTCGTCTTGCACACGGAGATTCCGGTGCGTCTCGTTGTCATCGTGGAAGCAAAAATGATCTAGTGTGTGCAAACGGCAGACATCAGACACCAGTCCGTTGTGAGAACGACTGTGCTCGTCTTCGCGAAATTATATCTTTGCACTAGTATTTATAAGGCCGGATTTGTATATAAATTCTTGAATTAAAGAATACACCTGGTGTCTAATTGATACAGGGCTTACATTTTCTGACGGGTGAATCGAAATCGACCGGGCTTTTAATTCATACAGGGCTTGTAATCGGAAAATCGGTTTGTTATGATAAGCGCATTGACTGTAAAAGCGAAATACTGACATCATCGTCGCTTAGTTTGCGTGCATGGCTGCCGAGACGTAGCAATAGCATTTCATAGAATGATCGTATTTGAAATACTATCTCCCAATGGAAAGTCAATTTCTGCGTTGTTGTGAAATATAAACCCAAGACGTCCTTGCTATTCCGGAATCGTTAGCTCAGATTGGTTATGAATGAAAGTAGAGACGGTGTAGTGGCCGGACATAGGTGCGTTTCCACCAGCGGTATCAGGGACCATTAAATCAGAGCGCAGGGTATGTTCGTGATTATCTTGTTGACTGTTGTCATAACTGGCAATAGGAATGGCTCGGTTAATAGAAGAAGATATCTTGAGCTTGATATGCCACTGCACATTCGAGGTCGATGTTATCGTTCTATTCGAAAAATACTAGCATTGCCATCTAAAGAAAACGACAAAGGTTACCCGAAGGCTATTCCTTCTAACGCACGGGAGGCACTAATGGTAGTATCGAGATGCTCTTGTTCACGATTGTTTATCCTTCTTCTCCCTCGTCTTCTTTTTTCCGCGATTCACAAATATCCGATCTGATTTCTGCATACCAGGACAAGGAAATTCGAACAATTCAGCTTTAATGACGTGAATGTACATCCCGAACATACAATTGAACCGGCATTGACAAGACTTTCTAATACCGTTAATCAGTCACTCGTTTGCAGGCATTCCATTTTGGAGCATGTTATCCTTCTTCGTTTTGTATTCTTGTATAGGTGTACAGAAAAGCGATCTGTTAAAGTCTCGAAAAACCAAATTACTAGAACTCGTTCTAGTAATTGTTGGAAGTCTTTGTGTTTTCTCCCTAATATTTTGGAAAACATGAAAACAACACATAAGAATGCACGACGTATGCATTTGATCAACATTTGCACTGGATTGGGCATCATCAGCGTCCGTCACAAAAATAGTGAGAAAGTAACGGCAAATCGCTTTCGTAGAATCCCTTTAATAAAAGGCAAACACCAAATAATTTATTGTGTGCGTCTTAGAGATGAGCAGTAGTAGACCACAGGAAAATATCTGCCGGAAGGATCTGAAATCTCAAGGAAAAACACTAACGGGTGTTCACGGTGTATGGTTACTATCCACATGTAACCCTGTTGTTGCGCGGGATCACATTGGGCAGTGAGATAAGACACAACTAGGCCATAGCTAGTAAGTCCAACTCGCAAAGGTTGATCATCAGATCCAGCTCCAATAAAAGGAATATAGTGAGTGGGCTTTCTTTTCTACATCCTCTTCGATATCGCAAAATATCAGTAAGTCTGTGGAGGACAGGATTTTAGATTTCTAACAATTGAAAACGTTTTGCGACAGAAGGCTATGACGGACTTCACGGCGTTGTCACAAATATTAGTTCGCCATCATTTCACGTATGTCTACACCTGTTCTTGTGTATGCGGAGGTACCGAATAACGCCATCTTTAATGTTTTCACATACAAAAGTAAATAAAGTGTACGGAAAGATTTATACTGTACTAGAATCCTCAAAACGTTTTGTATCCAAGTATTGTTTCATTTCCATAACCAAAGACGCATATCGTAGAGAATCAACAACAGCGTTTTTTCATGGTATGACTTCCTTCAACAAAAAGTGATGTAATTCCATTAGGTCGCAAATCACAAATGTGTACATGCAATGACACTTTCTCTAGCTTTTTCAACATCGCGAAGATGCGCACGCTGTGTAAATAGTCCGCATTGAGTGTTTTTGCGAAGCAATGTCCAATTTGCCTCGTGTTACGTGGTCATCTTGCAGTTTACAAACCGATAAATTACTTTTGCGTCTGATACCAAGAGGCAGAGCACTTGTAAAACTATATAGTCGTATAGTTGTCACTGTTGAATTACGCCACAGACGCTCCGGTTTAGGTCGTGGTCGCGCCATCCATACAGAAGTAATTTCCTCCAAACTTTATTCAGTCAATTAGAAGGTAGTAAGAATCTTTGCAGCGGTGACGCTGTGATAAATAGTCAATGTACGGGGTTACATGAGGGGTGTCCCGGATAGGGTACCTCCTCTAGAAGTAGATACACTTCTGTGAGTATTCGTTTTGTGATTACTCTGTCATAAGTAGTGTGGGTCACACCACTGTCGCGTAGGTAGGGTGGCTGGGGGCCGACCAATAATATTTGACCTACTTTTAGAGATATGAAGAAAACTAAAGTTAATTACTTAGCCATAAATAAATATGTCTAAAGTCTACTCCCTACATGTTATTAGTACCCCTAATATTAGGGACTAGTGGACTGCCGTTCACATACAGTTTATATACTCTAGAATATGTGCTTGTTTGACCCCGTCACATTTGGTAGCACTTGTCGTCAATCCACACATACGCGGGTAGATTGACTACCTGAAACCTATGTGTTTCCTGCAAGGTAAACCAGGTTGGATTGAGGGGAGTTCCCTCATTTGACCGATGCTCAGTTTGAGCCTGTCCAGAAGATGATGTGCATCTTTGGAGGAGATGCCCTCCCAAGCTTGGTGGCTGCTACACCGGCTGAGCAAGCTGAACGCATTGAGGCGTTCGACACGTATGATCGAAGTCTCTTTGCTCTCATACAGGGGCTGTTGACTCCCGTAGCTGAACTCCAGTCAGCACAACCTAAGGCGTTGAGACTTAAGGTTAGTCTCTATGAAGGGAGAGAAGGGAAAGAACCTCCACTTCTGGGTCAGAGAAGTAGAGCCCGCTATTGCTGGGGCTCTCAACGTCGGGTCGCATTCGCCTTCTACAACCTAGGAGGTCGGGCGAAGACCTGAGCGTACACGCGTGAAGCGACAACGCCGGGTTGCTTCACAATATGGGCTCGCTATGTCAACAGCTCAGATCCGCCTTCCTCCCGGCGAACTATGAGTATGGCCAGCGCTCGCGCTTCGTTGCATGTTAGCAAGGGAAGCGTGGCCTTCATGAGTACATCCAGGAGATGCGAGTACTCGCTGCATCTCTGGTAGGGAACCCCCCTACCTGAACACATCAAGGTGACAGTGTTCATGAATGGCTTGAAGTTGGGCCCATCCCGCTCACAGTTGTTCCGCGTGCATGCGAACACTATGGAGAAGGCGATCCAGATCGCCCTTCAAGAGGAGTACAGCCACCGACAGGCTCGTACTCCTACGTTAGTATGGCAAGGCCACAATGCGTCGTCAGGAGCAGTGCAAGGAGCTCCACCAGCTGGAGCTAGCACCGGGCCGGTACCCATGGAACTGGGTACGGCCGTATAGAGCTCCATCCGTTGCTACGGATGTGGGAAGCTCAGGCACATGCAACGTGCCTGTCCTGCGGGAGTGCGAAGGAAGTTCCCTTCCAAACCAAGGGGCTCAAGGGGCCAGTGGCAGAAGCTACGGCCCTAGAACCAGGGGAACTGGGGTCACCAGTAGGGGCGGGGCGCCCGACTGGGGAAGATTTAAGTCCCCATGGTAGGAATGCGGACGGCGCACGCCATGGAGGTTTAGCCCCTGAGAGCCTAGGTGCTCTCGAGACGAGGAAGAGCAGCGGTGGACTGCTCGTGGTACACGCGAGTGTACGGGAATATGGAGATCCTTTCAGAATCCTGATGGATTCTGGGGCGTCGACGAACTTTGCTCGACGCCAGACGGCCGCACGGAATGGCGGCAAGTATGCCGACGCTTTGCGTGAAAGCGAAGGCAGGGGCCAGATCTCGGTGAGACTGGCCGATGGTACGGTGATAATCGTACCTGGGGTCCGGATAGACTTGGCTGTAAAGTTTGAAGCCTTTGACAGCACGGATGCGTTCCTTGTCCTAGACATGGACAAGTACGACATGATCCTGGGCATACCGTGGCTCGAAAGGCACGAGCCCTGGATCGATTGGCGCGGCAAAGCCATTGGGGCTAGCCGGCCCGCAGTCTCCGACAGAGCTTTGGTGAGTAATGTTCCCACCTCTGTTCGAGACTTGGGCGCCTGAGAAGGTCGCCAAGGTGCTTATGCGCCCGAAGAAGTGTTGGGAGTCGCTGACTCCAATGAAGACGTTGCGATGAGCCTCGCTACCGTTGTGAGACCAAGGCTCACTGACAAGCGTGTGGAATTGCCACGACGGCAAGTCCCAACGCTGAGAGTCGTCACGCCGCATGGGCTTCGACTGTGGCAGTGCCGGACGGCACTGACCAGGCGGGTAACATAGGTCCGCAAGCAGCAAAGGCTGCTGAGGAGAGCGCTGAGAGCGCCCCCGGTGTGGGTAACATAGTTCCACACGAGGTCGAAGAGACCGAGAAGAAGATTGAGAGCGCAGCATGCGTCTCTAGCGTGGGTAACGTAGTTCCACGCGGGGTCAAGAAGACCAGTACGAGTGCGGAGGTGTCGTTGAGCACCTCCCGTGTGGATAACCAAGTACCACACTCGGAGTCTGAGACTCCACCGGCACAGAACTATGCCATGTCTTCGACGGCGTGTCCGGTCGTCAAGTGAAGGCAGGTGCCGTCCATCTGGAGGCACTGCCAGAGGTGTCAGCACTGCTGAACCTCGAGGAATTGTCCATGAAGGACTTCCTGGCCGAGTTGAAGGCCGGAGAGATTGCGGAGATGGTGCTCCTGAAGCCGGAGACCTCTCCTGAAGATTTAAACTCTTCCTCCGTAATGGACGAGGACGTCCTGGAGGGGTTCACGAAGCAGCGTGCAACGCGCTTGGGTTCTGAGATTCTCAAGAACCCGGAGGATCTAGTGTATCCTCTTGTGAAAGAGTACTCGGATGTGGTGTCGAAACACCCACCATCCGAACTCCCGCCGGATCGGGGAGTACGGCACGAGATTAACCTTGCGCCTGGCACAAAGCACTGGGTCGCGAGGCAGTGGCCTCTACTTCGCAAGCAGTGCGAGGTCATAGATGCCTTCTTCGCCATGAAGGCGAAGTCGGGCGTGGTGCGGGAATCGAAATCCCCGCACTCGACGCCAACCTTCTGCGTTCGGAAACCGAACGGGAAGTGGCGTCTGGTTCATGCTTACAACAAGCTGAACAATGCGACGGTACCGGCACAAACGCCGATCCCTCGCAAGGATGTGTTAAAGAAAGATGCCGACTGGGTCTGGGAACAACAGCACCAGGATGTTTTTGACAGCATCAAGGCGAGCTTACAGCAAGCACCAGTCCTGGCCTTGCCGGACGAAAACAAGTCATTTAGCGTCGTCTGTGACGCTTCTGACTATGTAATAGGCTGCGCGTTGTTGCAGAAGGATAATGAAGGACACGAACATTTCATCTCCTTCCAGGCCAGGCAGCTGAAGGCTGCCGAACGGAACTATCCCGTTCATGAAAAGGAGCTACATGCGATGAAGTACGCTCTTGTCAAGTTTAGAGTTCATCTCTTGGGCACGAGGCCCTTTGTGATCTATACTGATCACGGTCCTTGCGGACTGCCACCAACTCGCCACATCTGTCGCAGCGGATGGCGAGGTGGCTGTCATTCTTCGCGGAATACAACTTCCGCGTCGAATACAAGCCGGGCAAGCTCAACGTGCTTGCCGATGCATTGTCGCGTCGACCTGACTATGAGCTGGCTCACGTCAGCCAGGTCACGACTGATCTATACGATCGGATACGCTTGGCGTATCAAGGGGACGAGAACTACACACCACTGGCGCAGTTCTTGTCCGATGGCAAGGACGCCAAAGTCGACATGCTTTAGCCTCGACAGCGGGCGCAGCTCCATCGTTATGAGCTGGCCGATGGGTTACTCCATTACAGAGTAGACCCTAGGGATCCTCCTCGGGTTGTCGTTCCAAACGACGAGGATCTGAAGTATGACATACTTCTAGAGGCGCATGATGCGCCGATAAGTGGCCATCTTGGCCGAGAGAAGACCTACCAAATGGTCTCTGAGACATTTTGGTGGCCCCGCATGTATAAGTGGGTGGTACACTATGTCAAGACATGTGAAACATGTCTAGGGTGAAGCCTTCGGGCCACGCCTCGACTCCACTGCAGAGCCTACCAGTACCAGTGGACTGCTGGAAGTCGATGGGTCTCGACTTCGACTTCGGCCTGCCGGCCGATGACAAGGGCAACACTGGCATATTGGTGTTTGTCTGCCGTCTGAGCAAGATGGTGCATCTTGCTCCGGTACGTGACAAGGTCACCGGGAAACAAGCTGCACAGCTGTTCCTAGATAGCGTGTTTCGCTATCATGGTCTACCAGAGACCATAGTCTCGGATAGAGACCCGCGTTTCACGGGTGTGTTCTGGGACACCCTGTTCCAATTGTTGGGAACTAAGTTGACGATGTCAACTGCGGACCATCCGCAGACGGATGGTCAGACGGAGCGCGTCAACCGCGTGCTCGAAGATACTCTGCGCAGTATCTGTGCGGAAGTACCTCGATCCTGGTCGGATCAGCTTCCTATGGTTGAGTTTGCACTCAACAATGCGGTACACGCATCAACGGGGTTTACCCCGTTCTACCTGAATGGGTTACGACACCCCCAGGTACCGCTGACCTTGCGGGGAGGTCCTATGGCCTCCATCGTAAGTGGGGGGAGAGGCTCGGAAAGCCTTTTCCTCCCAGGTCTCGAATATCGAGTCAGAGTCTTTTAAAACGACAATTGCCGTCGTTTATTGAAGACAGGCTGACGCTAATCAGCCGGGTTAGAGACGCTATAACATCAGCCCAAGACAAACAAAAGGAGTACTCAGATAAGAACGGAAGCGGAAACTTAAATGTTTTTACAAGAGGTTAATTAGTACTGTTAGACACTAAAACATTACCGCTAACGGTGATTGGCTTCGTTGAGAGCAACAAGCTGAAGCACCACTTCATCGGACCCTTCGCGGTCCTGCCCAGACACGGCGCCGCATACACCATTGACCTCCCAAAGTCAATGGCGACGCACCCGACGTTCTACGTGGGGCGTCTTAAGCGGTATCACGATCCGCTGGGTCTTCCTTCTCGGACGGAGGAAGACCAAGGTGAGAACTCACCTCCTCAAAACGAGGCTGAGCTCTCTGGACAACCGGAGTTGCCGGTGTCGAAGCCTGCGAATGATATACAGGCTGGTACCCACGCGAGTCATACGAAGGGTATGACGGTACCGAATGGGAAGAGCTCGGGTAAGAGCTATACCCATAAGCCGAGTGGTACGAGTACCCCTGCGGCTCGTAAGAGGGCATACGACCATGCACTTCATGGGTTAGAACGTCTAAGCCTCGACGGAGCTCCTTCAAAGCAGCAGCCGGAGCTCGGCGGTCAACGCGCCCATGGAGCTCATGAATCTCACGACCAAGAGCGTCCAAGTCTTGGCGAAGGACCTCAAGGGTCCCCGGCTTGCCAGCCTGAGAGGCAGCCTGACCACCAGGTCCAAGCCCAAGGGCTATCTCGATCGCGTAAGCACGATCTCGAAGCTGACGGACCTCGTCGCTTAATAGGAACCCCACAGAGTCCCGACCCGAAGATGAGGGTCCAGAAGGATACGGCTGAGAAGGAGCCTCGTACTCAAATGCGTGCGAGAGCTCCTCCTGCCCTCCTTGATCGGAACGGCGAGTTCCACTATCATGTGGAGCGGGTCGTCCAAGAGCGGCGGCGCTCTGGGAAGCGCCAGCTGCTTGTGAAGTGGCGTGGTTACCCCTCGTCACAGAATTCGTGGGAACCGGAAGTCCGGCTCCGGGTTGACTGTCCGAAGGCTGTTGAGATCTGGGATCAGATACAACAGCCGGGGCGTATGCAGTCCGCGGTTTTTTAGCCGCCTTACGGTGTACGGTTCCCGGTTAACGGAACCGTACCCGCGCTCCCTGAGCGCTGGACTTAATACTGCTGTCAAAGTCCCTCTATTACGGAGTGGAGTTGCCGGTTAGCAATGAAGTGAGCAAACGCGATGCGAAGATCGCGCTGGTCCAAGGCGTAGGACAGCAAGCGATCTTCTCGGAGTTCCTTCAATTCATGAACTGTAAAGTTCTTTAGAGAAACCCATCTCCAGAACAGGTCTTCTGCCTGAGATTGGGTTGTGGTATTCTTGGGCTGTACCCAAGGGTAGCCCCACACGGAACAACCCACCTCGGTCTTCCGGTTTCATCCGAAGTTTACCCAAATTCCTTCAATGGAATCCGATGTGGTGCAAGTAGAACCACCTATCGGTGTCAATGTCGTCGACAAAGCGTGGTTCGTTTGTACCTAGCTCATAGGGGCCACGCGGAGTACGCCCATGGTTAAGACCACGTGGGGCGATGAGTTTCTCTAAAAACATAAGAGTACCAGTCCCCACGTCCGGCGGGTAATATCCGCGAGGATATGTCGGCGCAGGAGGCGCAGAGGATGATACCTCTGTAGCGCCTTGCAGGTGAGCAGATAGACAGCGCTCCTGCTGTTCACCGAGATCATTTGGGATCCCTTGTGCCTCAGAAACAGCCCCCTCATCGTCAGCCTCCTCAGACTGAGAGTAGAAATAGGATCGATACTCTTTCGCGATAGACGGTTCCTGAGTAGGAGAGCCAGGGGCTGAGCACTTCTTAGCAACAGCACCTTTTATAACCCGCTTTTGGGAAGCTCTTTCGTAGCTTAAGATCAAGCCTTATCTTCGGCCAAGGCAAGGTTCTTGCCAAGCGAACTCCCAGGAGACGCCTTCGCCTCCGATGAGTGTGAGTAGTCGTCGAAGTCGTAGGTGCGTCCTGCGAAGGGGCAGAATCCGTCGTGGCCCCGGTGGTGTACTCGTCGGACTCCGGTCCAGTTATCATTGGGATATCGAAGACCGGGGACGTCGCCCAGGGATGTGCCCCCGGGTATGTGAACCGGGAGTTTGGCCGATCACCATGTGACAAGGAGCGGAAGCGACTGCGCCGTGGGCTTCCTCCCGCAGTTGCAGCAGCAGCAACAGGCTTGGTGGATGTCTTGGAAGACGCCTTGCGGACTTCCGTGCGCGGAGCGGTCTTGTCATTCGAGTTGGCATTGCCAGTTTTCGACCTCGCGGTATTAGAATTGGGAAGCGCCGAAGCGCCGTGGGTACTTGCCATCCGGGACATTCTGGGAGGTTGATGTGGAAACATCGGAGTGTCTTGCGAGCGCAAAAGGCTTTATGAAAGCCGCAAAGCCAAAACGGTAGCTTATCGATGTGTATCTACAAGAGAAGGAAAGAGAGCGGCGCTCTCTTCCTGTCTCCTCATTGGTTGAGGGTGAACTTAATCCAAATGGGGGAGGATGTAACGGGGTTGCATGAGCGGTACCCCAGAAAGGGTACCGCCTCTAGAAGTAGATATACTTCTGAGAGTATTCGTTTTGTGATTACTCAGTCATAAGTGGTGTGGGTCACACCACTGCCACGTAGGACGGGCAGCTGAGGGCCAACCAATAGTATTTGACCTACTTTTTATACATATAGAGGAACAAATTATAGTTAATTAGTTATTTGTATTACAGACCAAATGATCTAATTAACCATAAATGAATCAGTATAAAATCTACTCTAAACTGACTATTTAGTCCCCTCAGACCAGGAACTAGTGAATCGCCGTTCACTTTGAGTTTGTATATTCTTAATAGCACGCTTCCTCAAGCAAGGTGCTCGTGTGACCCTGTCACAATTACCGTGCCAAGTGAAGTTTGCCTCCGGTTACAGTGTCACGATCTCGAGATCCACGAACAATGCACCATGGTATGAACTCTTCGTGGTAGCTGTCATATTTCCGTTTGTGTTAACCGGGCGAGATTCCAACGTTGCCTGTATAGTTGCTTGTTCGCTTTCTTCAATCTCCAACTGTATGTCATTGTCATGTGTCGCTGATACTGGTGATAGCGCTGATTCAGCCTACGAGCGAATTTCCCGGAGATACGATCCATATCCAAAGCGCTAGTGAGTGTTTGCTCAGTTTGCTAAACATAAATTTTGTCAAAATTGATGTGTCGCCTATGTCCTAAAACTGATATTGACCCTTACAATCCACCACATGATACTCTTTAAGTATCTACGCCTTCATCCCCTAACATGTAGTTATTACGTGCAGTCCACATGATGGTTTTTACTGCCAGGCAATCATAATTATCACGCCAGGGTGGGTGGAATAATTGTTCCCAGGAGAAAACGGGCAGTATAAAAGCTTACCGCCCTCAGGATTACATATGTATGGCGAAAGCTGGTCTGGGAACTGCAAACGGACATAATCCAGTGTTGATAATGCCGATCCAACTGCCTAAAGGTCTTCTGCCTCGTCAAGTTGACTATGTTGACAGTCAGCCTGACTGTCACATTACCACCATCATAAACAGTTTTTTTTGCAAAAAGCGGAGTTATTCCAAACTTTTTTGCATTTGCAACTCTTTGTTACAAAAAACGGAGTTATTCTAAACTTTTTTTGGAAAACTCGGAGTTCCAACGGAGAGTCCTTCGACAACCTGTACACTAAAGGATTCGAAAACACACAGACACACACTGACTTCAGACGCAAACGTGTATTTTCAAACATTCAGGCTGCTATTTATGTCAACAAATAGATCACGAATACCGCGTTGGGCACCTCCGTAGTTTGAACAGAAACAGGTTCACTTCACCTTGCCTTTTTTCTGGTGATATCCCCTTTGCTGGCAGTCGTTTCTCCTACTTCCTCCCAGTCTTCGAGCTGACCTTCGCTGGATGATGCTTAAGATTGTTGGTTAGTTGTTCATTCTGAATTAACTGGATACTGGAGCCAGCCTCAGCTCCATACAGAGCAGGATAGACATCAATTTTGAAACAGTCATCGACAATAGTAAATCGCTCAGTAGGCCAATCGAGAAAGTATAATGCTGTAATGCAATGCTTGCATGGAATGCTGTATTGATCAAATATGGTGCAAGTACAAGTACGCGCTTCAATGTTCACAGCTTGGTCACACACAAATACGTGGGTCACTTGCTACTAAAGATCGGATGAGCTCGTCCTCCCAACCTTGAGAAGCTGTCAATCTTGATCGGCATATACACCAGTAGTGAACTAAGTAGCAATCACTGATAAAATAGCCGCTCCGTGCTTGCCCCTGTGATCTTTGCACGGTGGCTTCGAAGCGGCAATCCCCTCCACCGTCACACTGACACCTGCATTGCCTCCCTCAATTTTCTGCAGCTACTGTAGGTTTACAACCATATTATGGCTAACCGCTGAATGGTGCATCGCTTTGGTGCATGACTTCTGATCTGGAAAGCACGCGCCCGTGACGATGGTGTAACAGGGGCATGTGGCGACGACGAGGGCGACCAGCCGTGCTGGGAAGGTCGTACAAATCGGTTTTGCCGACGGCTCCACGGCACCGCGTTCTGCAACAAGAGTTGCAAATGCAAAAAAAGTATGGAACAATTCCGCTTTACAAAAAAATTCAAACAGTAAGTACTGAGCTCCCATAATTATGGGTATGGACACCAATAAATTTAAGTACCCTGCCATACATCTCTTACTTCTATGCATCAACTATTTCTTGTTTTAAATTCGCAAACTGCTATCATGAGTCTCATTTTTTACCATAATTTTATCTTGCTCTCCTCCTTAACTTCATGTACTTTGAAGCTGTTCAATTTCTTCTGAGTGTAGTCTGCTTCCGTCCTGCAACAAGCCTGAGAACGAGACCAGTCTCCGCCAACTCCATCTGGCATTCCTGGAGCACAGCGACGTAACACGACTGGCTCTTTGATTATTTCCAACAGACCATAATCATCAATAACGCATCATGAACACAACTGTAGCGGTTTGCTGCTGGAGCAAGGGACAACTTTTCTCCCGACCTCACTTTGAATTTAACTGGCTGTAGGGCACTCAAGATATTCCTTGCACTCACCCACGACTACATCAACGATGCGTCACACCATCCTGGTCCTGATCGTGGCCCTCATCGTCGCTGTCTGTGATGATTTCACTAACGCTGAAAACGTCCAAACTGTTGACAACCGCCGGCTTCGCATCTCTGCTGATGTCGAGGAAGAACGAGGTTTTGATGCCTTGTCGAAGCTCGTTCCAAATCTGATGGGTGGTGATGACGCATTGGCCAAGCTGTCAAAGATATTTGTGAAGCCAGACTCACGATTCCATATCGCCGATGACGAAGTGGCCAAGATGTCGGTTTTGGTCAAGAAGGTGAACGCTGACTATGGACTGACCATGGCTGATGACGAGGTAGCCAAGTTCGCAAAAACTTTCGCGGTGGCGAAACAGACTGCCCAACTTACGGATGACCAGGTGATTATGCTGACAAAAGGTATCGCTGACGCGAAGAAGGCGAAGGAGGCTGCCACAGTCAGTAATGAGGAGGTGGCCAAGGTATCTGAAGTATTTAAGAACGCAAATGCTGGAGCAACGGGTGGGGCCAAGTTCACTGATGACGAGCTGGTCAAGATCGGTAAAGGCTTCGCCGTTGCACAGAAGGAGGCTGGCCTCAGCGAAATACAAGTGACCAGACTGGCAAAGCTGTTCGCTGCAGCGAAGCAGGCTACCACAACCAGTGACGAAAGTGTTGCCAAACTATCGCAAGAGCTCGCTGTCGTGGCGCAGAAAGACAAGAAGTCGTGGTCTACCCTCAAAAAGGTTATTGTGGGCACGCTTGGTGTTACTGTAGGCGGGGCCGTAATCTACGGGACCGTCAAGTTGACAACCAAAGACTCGGCTACGGTCGCTCCGGCTACTTCGACTAGTTCGAGTGAAGCATAAGCCTTGTTTCTCCCGTTGATCTTAGGACGTACGATATACCGTAATACTGAGGTTGGCAACCTGAAAGAGGGCGAGAATTAGAGTATCTTGCTGGTACATGAGGGGATTGCAAGGTATTGTTTGTATTCCAACAACAAAACGTTAAGAAGCTTGATGTTGCATATTCCCCAAGGTTTACCGTTGAACAGCATGATTGTTCCTTCTCTCAATTCGTTAGCCAATTTACTTTGGATTTCTGGTCATGAAGTATTGTGAATCATAGTTTGTGAATATTGTCGTTCTTGACGAAGTTTACACTTTCTGGTCTATTGCCGAATCGCGCACCCTCGACGCTGATTGGCCAAAACTGAAAGTTGCCGGCGTCAGGGGACCTGGAGGAAGATCGAGGAGATCCAGGTGGCCGACGGCACGCTAACTGCAGACTTCTTGTACGTTCAGGGCAAATTTATGCCTCAGATGCTTCGTTGGATTAACATTAGTGGTCATGATATTGAACAGGAAGCTACTAGTCTTGTATATTTCAACTGAAGATGGACGAACCAGTGATAAGTCAGCATGTGACGATCTCAGGCCAGCCAAACGGAGGAAGCAGTCGTTGGCGGCCTTGACGAAGAGTTGAGGTCGGAGGCGGTTGCGAGTCGGAGGCGGAGTCGAGTGGGCAGCGGCGGCGCTGCAGTCGTGGTCTTGCTGGAGGAGTTGACTTGTACAGAAGAGGAAAATTGAGAAGTGATTGATTGAGTTAGTTTTGTTGGCGCTAGCAGTAGTTGTCTCGCAACCAACGATCCTGGGTGACTAGACCTGCACCCAAGTATCCAGGTCCTATCCTAAAAACTATCTTTCTCAAATCCTACTGTTATCTTTCTCTGCCAATGAAATCCTGCGAAGCCTCGGCGTGGCTGAACCAGAATTTTCCCATAGCGTCCCATAATCAAAATATCCGGATGGTAACTGGAATGTTGCCAATCCTGAGGATTTACATCCAATGAAAAGACGTATAAGAACTGTTGAAGTGGCAACTGCAACCACATATAGCCAATAGACTCGTAGACATATGAAAATGTGAAAATTCAAGATTACGCTGAGTCATAATAATCTGGCCAGCTGATCTTAAAATTTGGCGTAGTGGCTGTATTGACCACTACGTCACATGACCTCCTTTCGAGAAAGCACCACCTCCTAAAAGGGCTTCTCTCTTTTCTTGGATTTCCAATAGAGGTCGATGAGTCCTGGGATCTGTTTCAGGTTCTCAACTGGTTCCCATGTTGCGTCCTTCTTCGTTTCACCGAGCCACCAAATCTGGTACTGCATCTTTCCCTTGCGCTTGCGGTGGTTAACTACAGCTTCAACCAGTTGTCCTTCCGTTCCATCGGCTAGCACAACCTTGTTCACCTTCTGTTGGCGCTTTGGACCTTTGCGATACGGTTTCAACACTGACGTATGGAAAACTGGATGCAACTTCAGGTTCTTCGATAATCCCAACTCATACGAGTCACGAGATACCTTCTTCTGGACAGGAAATGGCCCAATGAACCTCGGAGCTAACTTCTTCAATTGTGCGTACCCCTTATGACGGATATCCAAATTCTTTCCGTCTAGTAACACCATGTCGCCAGTTTTGAAGTCTTGGACAAGTCTGTTTCTGTCGTAATAATACTTCATGCGCTCTTGGGCTTCACTCATACGGTCTTGCGCGACCTTGAGGAAGGCTTCTTGTCGGAGTAAAAACTCTCTTGCTGCTTTCTCCAACTTCTTGAATTCCGGATCTGTCATGTATGGAATATACCCAAGATCCGCTTCAAACGGTGACATACCAATCGTAGCATGCACACGTCGATTGTAGGCAAACTCTACCATATGAATAAACTCATCCCAATCGCTCTGGGCTGGGTTAACGACTCCTCGAAGATAATCTCCGATAAAACGGTTTGTGTGGCGAAGTGGGTGAACACTTTACCGCCCAAAGTATAGCGCGCCCGAAGAGTGGGGGTTGGTCCTTAGAGAAGAACCGACTTTTCGGGTAGTACAGGTCCTGGATCAAGTACTAGACTCGATCCAGGTTGGCGTGTGACCTTGTGCAATCCCTATAGGTGTCGATTAATTCGGCGGACCGGGTTTCACCGGGTATTTTGTATTCCTAAGATAGACACACAGAAAATGTAAGAACTTCCAGGTTGTACGTATCCTGGGGGTCCTGAATGTGGGTTGAGAGATCACGAGTAAAGACCTTCTTCCCAAAAGATAACCTAAAATAATACAGAGTTTGAATATACAATATGCAGCCTGTCAGTTAGTTAGCACGCCCGAATACAGGTAAATTTCGGGATGCCCTACGCGCACCACCCTCGAAATGTTCGAGGGAAACAATAGAATGTCTTTCCTAAACACACAGTAATCAACAGTCAAATCCTAGGGGTGATCACTACCAAACCTCCTAAGATCGCAGGGAAATGAATATGAAATGCAAGGGGCACTCGGAGTGTCCACTAGCAACTTAGCAAATAAAATAACTGGATCACTCCGAGTGTTCAAGCCCACTGGTCCCCAAGTTAATTCGACTTGAACGTGTTGAGAGTTATTACGCGGTTAGCGCAGCCTTGGTCGTCCTCACTCTGGGGCCCTCCTAATATGAGCGGTCCTCCAGGTAGTCCTTCCTTGACGAGATGTATATGGTAACACGACGACCTCCCTTGGTCGCCTGTGTTCCGAGGGATGCTTGTACTTCACAACGCTGATCGAACTCGAAGACACTTGTGCTTCACGATACAAATCAAACTCTGTTTAAAATTATCTTCTACCTCTTTGGGCATTCTAAATTCTTCTTCTGTTTTGGTAGTCTTGGTACTTCTTTGGCGGTCTTCCTTTACTTCGTGAGGTCACACTCGGGTAGACTTGGTCTCATTATACTTGGAATGTCACGTCGAACTTGGATCTGCATACACTCATCAGCGATGTCTCGGCTCTTCTGAGATCGGCAGCACTGGTCTTGTTCTTGCACGGTGTAATCATCTGATTGCGATACTCTTGGGTCGCACTGTCTTGACTCCGCTTGAATGTCAGTAAACTGACTTCCGGACTGAACTTATCATTGGCAACTTGATCTTCGATCTTGTTCTTGGACAGTCACTTGGTCATTCAGGATGTATTGTCATTCGGGATGTACATTCCGGTTGTACGGCATAACTTCGGATGGAGTCTTCGTATCCGGTAGGCGATCGAACTTTCAGGATGAGGGAGACTGTCTTGGGGTTTACATGTGTAGGTAGGGTCGTAATTATGGAAACCTTGGAGTTTCAGGGTGTTTTCGGGTGATGTTCGGCTCCGTCAAGGTAGGCTGCACCTCGGGATACGTTCTCCGAGGGCACTTGCTTCCTTCTCGTGGATACCTGCCGTCAAGGAGTCGGCGGTCGGACTGAGCGTCGTAATTGCATCCTGAATGTGGTACCCATTCAGGGCGTACGCTTCCAACCTGTGAGCCTCTCCGTAACCGAACATCTGCATCCCCAAAGTCCAAACCATCAATTCGCCCAGGAGTCCCACTCAATACCCATCTCGAAAACCATCATCTTAGTCCGAATCAGTGTGCGGGTTGTCCCGGCTGGGCAGCTGCGGGTGTGCCTAGAAAATTCAGAGGCACATCGTCACAACCGCCCATCGGATACACGGTCTTTCACTGAGGAAATTACCATCGAAGTGACAGAACATGAGCCGACCAAACGAACGCAGCTATCCCGGGCGACCAGACATCCCGAATTGCAAAACCGTTAGGCGATTACCCCAGATTGGGTCTTTTCTGCGCCCCGTCTACTATCCAACTGTCGTACCCAATTCAGAGTGGCAACCAAGATTCCACTCACAACGAGAACTTCCAACGATCCAGCAACTGATGAGCGAGACACCAAGCAACTCCGGAGACCGGGCACCAACTAGCGGTTCGCCTCCCTCAGCGTCAGCGCCACTCCCTAGCGCCCAGCCCGAAACGGTGGGGGCTCAGGATGCAGGCGCTACTGAGAGCGACCGCGGTGCAACTTCCGGCTCTGGCTTGGAGTCCTCGACTGACAAGCGCGGTGAGACGGCTCAAGAAACTTCCCAGGAGGTGACGGAGACGTCACAAGTCCCGGAACACAACCATGCAAAGGCGCCGAAGAGCCGAAGCTCTAGCGCGGCAAAATCCACGGGAAAACGAAGCAGGAGCGTCTCCAAGGAGCGCTCGGGCAGCAAAAAGAAGCGGAGTTCGAGCAAAGATCGCTCGGGTTCAAGCACGGCGACTGCTTCCGACGGCGATTCGCCTCCAGACGTGGTTCCGGCGTCCACGGGTGTTCCATCAGCGGCGGACAAGGCTCAGGACCTGATCCAGCGCGCACTTCAGCCACTGCTGGCCAAAGTCTTCGAAAAGGATGATATGGACAAGCTGAATGCTCTGGCAGACGCTGCGGTCAAGGCACGCCCCTCTCTGGAGGGTCAAGTCCCTCCAACACGCGTTGCTGCGCCTCCTTCTCATCTTCCCAGTCCGAACACGATGTTCGTGGGGGTTCCGGCGACAGCCGCGGATCTGTCCAACGGGAGTCTTCTCCGCGGTGGCTATGGTGGAGTCGAGTGCCTTCTGGGAGTGGAGTCACTTTCGGAAGAGGACGTACAGTTCCTCGCCAAGCTATTGAGTCCGGATGTCGACATCCGTCGCGAAATACTGACTCCTTTAGCAGACATGCTGGAACCTGACTCCTATGAGTTCCTTTTAGCACTGAAGAGCATCTCGACCAAGCGGGAAACGGCTTCTCTTCTGCGTCACTATGGCGCTCAAGATCTGGCTCGGAAAGTCTTTGGGATGACGACTCTCATGAAGCGTCTCCTGGACAAATATCGAGCTTTGGAGGCTTCTACCCAACGTTCGAGTTCTCAGGCAACTCGGCGTGCTTTGAAGGATTTTGAAGAGGTCCGCCAAGTTCGTGCGGACTACTCGCTGCTCCAGAAGTACTGGCACCAAGAAGCTGAGCTCGCCAAAGGTTACATCATCTCCGAATTGGAAAAGCACGCTCGCGATTACAAGCACGAGGCTCAGGAACACGAACGTCAAGAGCGTGCACTACAAGCGCGTATCACGCGTCTGGAAAATGACAATGACGAACTGCAGAAAATCACCCACGATCTGGAGAATCGCTTGAAGGCGTCAACCTTGGACCCACCCAAGCTCATGAACTTCCTCCATCGTCATGACACTCGGGTAGACGGCAACTGGCCTCGCCTGAAAGCACTTCTGGAGAAGTTTCGCGATCATCAAGACCCTCCTGAGGCCTGGAAGACTCAAATTTTCGTTAACACACTGGATGATCCCACATTACGGCCGGAACCGTATGTGTTCGCGGATGAGGACGACGACTCTGAGGAAAAGCAAGATCCTGGAGATTCGAGACCTCGTTCAGGCTCGAAAGATGATCCTCTCGACTTTTCTGAGGATCCCCCAAGTCCACTGTCGTCGTCGCTCTTCAAGAACACCAAGTCTTCGGGTCATTCGGCGAGTGGCACTTCCGATCTCCAGGATGTTCAGTGGCGCCCCACGTCGTATACTCCAAATGGTGAACCCGCTCTGGACACCGTCGCTTCGCCACTCCTAGATGTCAGTGCGGTGTGTGCATCTCTGGATGGTCCCATAGTTTGGGACAAACTGCGCACAGACGTCCAAGTTCTCATGCGTTCTGGTTTAACACTGGATCAGGCAGAGGACTTAATCCGGAGTGGTCAAGCGGTGCATTCCCGGATCCCTTCTAGGATGCTCTCCGTGATGTTATCCCGGATGATGTATTGGAAACGCTTGGATGACACTCCGTGGACTAAGTTCGTTCCAAGCTGGTGTTATAAGAACGCTGAATCTCGTCTGGAAGCGGACTTGGAAACGGGAAACATCCCTTCTCGTTGGCCACCATTGTCTAAACAAGTTCACATGGATGACGAAGAGATTCACAAAGCTCTCTTCGAAAGTGACGGAGATGACAACGAAGATGACTCTCGTGACGCACCCTTCACTCCGAAGAAAGTGAATCCTATTTCTCCTCGCCGGACGACACCTCCTAGGGAGGCTAAGCGTCGTGCGAGCATAGACGCGTCTGCTTCGGAGCCAGATACAAGTGCTGAACTCAAGGACGATGAAGAGTTGTCTTCCAAGGTCGCGTCAGCTTCGTCTTCCCGAAAGTCACGTCCGGCTCAAGAGCGTAAGCAGTCACAGCTCGCTCGGAAGGACTACAAGGAGCTCCTCCCAATGGAACGTCGACTGATCGAGACTCCTCGTCCTGGCGTCAATTCGTGGAGACACTACGGCATCCTAGTGAAGTTCGCCCCTGGGACTACGAACGCTTTGGAGCAATCGTATGGATTCCGGACTACGCCCCGAATCTCTCCAAGCCTGCTGAGGCTGAACAGAGTCGACTCCGTTGGAAGCCCGCTGACTTCATGGTGTTCTGGGAGACAAAGCCCTGGGACAAGATGTTTCAGGAACGCTCCAAGTATCTCGCTCTGCACACTCGGACGCAGCTCTCGAAGGTTTCACGTGACGCTCTGGATGAGATTGTAGAGTTCATGTCGGATCACCGTCGTGCTTTCTGGTGGATCGGTCATTGGATCTTTATAGATCAGAACTTGGATGACTACTCCAGCAATCTCGCTAAGGAGCGGAAAACCGAGTGTGACCAAGTCAAGAAGTCGTACAAGCGACTGGTCAACAAGTGGGTTGACAAGGGCATGAGGGAGTCGCTCCTGGAAGAACCTGGAGTGTGGACTTATCCCTCAAAGTGCTGTCACTGGATCCTCATGGATCCGTCTTACAAGACCATCACTGGAACTCCTTACTCTTTGGAAGAGCAGGCGACACTTCTTGATCAACGTGAACCCAGCCGCGTGCAATGGAACACGTGTCAGTCCGACGCGGATCGCGTCAAGGACCTTCCTCAAGCGACTCGCGACAGGCTACTTCCAGTGGAGCACCGCAAGCGGCACCTGATCACGCTGGCCGACTTCGACTGATTTTCAAGATCGCCACACCGCTCCTAGTCCGAGTCATCTGCATGTTACATCTTAACACCATAGCTAATCCATTTCGAAACGTAACTTCCTTGTTTGCTCCTTTTCCATCATCATCATAATCAATTCACACTTCATAGACTCAGGAACCAAAATCCACATTCAGGTATCATCTCATCATGGCATCCCGAAATTCATCTTCACTTCATCAACAGTTTCAAAACAATTCTTTCACTTCACACGGCGACGATCTGGGTCGTTCTGTTTGCATTCCATTAGGGTGCTTAAGCCCGCGGGTGATCGTCCCCAGCTTGCATAGCCTGGAACCTCGCCTTGGCCCTCGCTCCCTTATTGAACTCATACAGTAACGCCCCACAACTCAGCTGAGACACTGGGATCCACTCAGGATCGGCATAGCCCTTCCACTTGACAAGATACTCTCGGGATCGCTTGGACGTTCGGGTTCGTTTCACCCATCGCACATCCTGAATGCTCTCCACTTCGTACTCGTCGTTCGCATTGTCTGGCTCCCAACTATCTTCAGGTAGTAATGCCGTGTCAAAATCATCATCGTCTTCAACTTCGACTTCAACCTTCGGCCTTCTAGGGAAGATGGCCCTTGGCTTAAGTCGGCTGATGTGCACCCAAGGGTTCACTCGATATCCCGAGTCTTCAACCTTTAGCTTCACTCGAAAATCGTCTCGAACATCCTCAATCCTGAACGGTCCGTGCCACAAGTGCGCCAGTTTTCGGCTCAATCCAGGTTGCACCTTTGGAATGTACAACCAAACAGCATCTCCCTTCTCGAAACCAGCTTTTAGGCGGTCAGATAGCTCACGCCACTTCTTAGTCTGTTCCTCGGAACGCGCACGTTTTGCTTTCCGCTGAAGTTCCTCTGCACAAGCCAGTGCGTAGCTGTAGTCCCTCTGGAACTTCCTTCTCCACTCATAGGCTGTTCGCTCAGGGAGAGTTGAAGGCCTGGGTCCCAACATAGCGGACACCGTTCCTTGAGCATCCCATCCGTGTACAAGATAGAATGGTGTGTCCAGGCGGGTTGCGTCGAATGACGTGCTCAAGGCGAACATCAGCCTCTCGGCGTGTTCATCCCAGTCTGACTGGTCTGCCTCCGCAACGTACGCCTTGACACTCCGAATGACTGTCTGTACCGAACGTTCTTGCTGACCATTCGCTTGGGGTCGATATGCGAGAGTCGCTCTCTGCTTGCTCCCTATGAGATCTCGGAATCTTGCGAAGACCTCGCTCATGAAACGAGGATCTTGGTCATGCCGAATCACTGAGGAAGCTCCGAATCTCCGAAAGACGGATTCTTCATACGCTTCAGCGACATCTTGAGCGGTTGTCGACGCCATTGGTTTGCACATCACATATCCGGAGAACATGTCTTGGAATAGCAACAGAAACGTATTTCCTCGGACCGACTCTGGTAAATGAGTCACGAAATCCATAGAGACGGCCTCGAAAGGTCGTGTAGGCTCAATATTGCCTGGTGAAGGACCGGCATTCGGGGGTGACCCCTTACCGCTAGCACAATCCACACATTCCTTCACGAATCGTTCCACGTCAGCATACATCCCGGGCCAGTAGAACTCCGAGCGCAGTCTTTCATGAGTACGGGTAATCCCCTGGTGTCCTCCCTGGAAATCTTCATGCGCATAGTGGAGCATGTCTTCTCGGAGTGATTCCGGGACCACCAATCTGAGCTCGTCTCCAGCGTCACGCGGTCGGCCTCGGGTGGACCGTGCAAGTCGGTATAGCACTCCTCGAACATCCAGGGCGAACAAATCAGCCACCTTCGCAATCTTCTTGAGACGCTTCGGTGAGAAACGTTCCAGGTCGTCCTTCAGGAAAGCGATGATATCTGAGAGATACTGGTCTCCTTCCTGATGCACTTTGATCCGTCTCCATCGTTCAGCTGGTACTCGAGGGGTCCCATGGGTGGAGTGGACTCTCCTTCTCTCGTGCGAGTTCTAGATCGGGTAAACGCCGCCAGTACTCGAGCAGCAGAGGGAAGGGGCTCACACTCAGGTCCGTGAAGAGCGCCGTCTCCTAAGACTCCCATGGTTACGACATTCGGACTGTCCCTTGGCGTTTCTAAATTCGACTTTGCCTCTTTGTCAGACGTCTTCACAAGCTGCTCTCGAATTCTCGACACAACTTCCAGGTGTTCTCTTTCAGCGTCTTCCTCAACCACCCAGGATTTGCCCAATGCTAGTGTCTTGGAGGTCAGGTAGTCAGCAGCCTGGTTAAATTCTCTTTTAACGTGAACCAGGCGCACACTGTTGAATCTCTTCTTCAACACCTCACATTCGGCTAGTCTCCTTTGGAGGTTGGGTTGATTGCAGTTGATCAAACCTTGGACTTGTTGTATAACGATTCTCGAGTCTCCCACAACCACTAGATCCTGGATTCCTCGATCTCGAGCCATAGCTAAGCCACGTAGTAATCCGAAGTATTCCGCGTCATTCACTGTAACGCCATCCAGAATGTAGCCTCGGGCGTCCAGAACCTTCCACTCGGGAAGTTGCCACAGCACACAACCACAGCTGCCAATCCTCGTCGACGTCTTCGCGGCTCCATCGAAACTTAGGACCACTCCGGAGTAATCTGCTTCAATCATCTCGATACTGATCTCGGGGGGTGCCTTGGCACGCCCCTTGGCCGGAATAAGCGATTTCGCGATCGCATCTGTCGAGGACACAACGTTGTCGGAGTCCTTAATCACTCCATCGCTTGTTATGTCCTGTACCTTAGTGGCTTCTTCGCAGTCACATCCCTGTTGTGGAGTAAGCTCAGGCTCGCTTCCATCTACGCGTTCTGAAATTACGGTCATTGGCCGCTTATGCAGTCGGACTACTCGAACCTCATCATTCTTGGCCTGAGGTCTCATCAACATCTTCGCAGGCCACTGATAGGAACGCTTCGGGACCGAAGATGGAGCAGTGTCCCGAAGGGCCTGCTCATAACGTTCCTTCCGCATCCTAGCTTGCGTGGACAGAGTGCTCTCGTAAATGAGATGTTGCCATTCCTGATACCTTCGTACTCCAGGTCGCACAAAACGCCCTGCTCTTGGAAAGCAACCATACTCCACTATTCGAGCAACGGGTGTAGACGAATCTATCCAGAGATCCTTATCGGAAATATTCACCACTTTCACGGCTACTGCCCACGATTTAGCGCCATACAGAACTTGGTTACCCACTGATCACCTCTGCTAGCCCACACCACATCTCGGAGTGGTTGACATTCACCATACCGGATCTTCACATTCACGTGTTCCCCAGGGCGTAGATGAACGTCCTGCAACGGAGTGATAGGGATGTTCCGCTCACGGTGCTTCTGAATCATGTAACCATACATCAAAACGGACTCCTCATCGGGGAGCGCCACCGTTCCTTCACGGATACATAACCGTACTCCAGCACTGTACATGAAATCCATTCCCAAAAGCACATCAACGCCTTCTCCGATGTTGGTTACCCAAACATCCAGGATGTAGACGACACGTCTTCCCAAAGTGACCTTGATCTGCGTACTTGCAGTGATGTAAGTCGGGACGCCTCCTAGGCCGGACACCTTGATTCGCTTCTGCGAGTTTAACTTGAGCTTGAGTCTACGCGCAAGATCCAACTGATCATACTCACGTCGCTCCCGGTATCCACAGTATTTGCGTCCTGAATCGTTCACCGCACCGTGACCAGTTCACCGCCTCCGTAGCAACCTGCTGCTTGTCTCCTTCTCATCATGATGTGCCCACCATCCGTACCGTTCTCCGAAATTCAGCTTGAATTGAGCTGGTCCTTCGGTTCGGCCGGGAGTGGAGGTCTCGAATACCAAGTACGAGTACACTCCAAAGCACAGGTTCATGGTCAATCAGGGAGGTCATACATTGTAGATTATCTTGGTTCTGGTTCCGCAATTCGGGGCCAACATAAGCTAACACACACAATTCTGAGGGTCTTCTCAGCCCGACGCGTACCGAATCCCCATTCGGCGGGCTTAGTAGTTTACTGCGCTCCCTCAGAATCGCCCTTGCCATTCAGGATGTCCTCCCGAAAGTGGCTTGGAAGGTCAGCTAGGCCTCCTTGCTGCAGCATTTCTTGATCTCTTGGAAAGCTCTCCAGTCTTCGCATCTTCCATCGTGAATTTGGTCACATTTCAGGCATGCTTTCGTCTCACATCTTTGCGTTGGATGTCCATGCCTCTGACAACGGTCGCAAACCATAACAGCCCAGCAATTCTCCGGTCGATGTCCCCACTTCTGCAATTCTCACAAAACTCCATACGGTCTGGGTTGTTCGGCCGAAAACTTGGCTGCTGAGGCTGCCTTGGTGGCGGTGGTTCTTGGTCCAGCTACTGGGTCTCTGGGCTTCCACCCCACACTGTTCATCACACGATAGACCTCGTGAATGAGATCTTCCCGGGTTAACAACCTGGCATCCGGTTTGCCATCTCTCAGGACGTCCTGAACGCACGTACTCAGCGCAGCTAAGTCTGCCTTTTTCGTCGTCTTCGAACGTCACTTGAGTATCGGGGCCTTGAGCTTCGTCATCCTGGGCTACGTAGGCCCGATTCGGGCGATTCATCCTTGACCCATTCCGAGCAACGTTTGTCTGCTCTGAAATCACGAGGCTGTGCCCCTCGACCAGAATGCACTCCACTCGGGTTCACTTCCTCTTGCTGCTTCAGACATACTCCAGGTCAGAAACCTTCCTGAAGCGCTGACTCTGCAGGGTCGTCTTGAGCGTCACATCCGTGAGGTTCTTGATGAATCGCTTGATGTGTTGTTCACGTCGGCCGCTCAGACTTCCGGAAACGCACGTCCGCACGTTCAGCCGCCAGGTTCAGGCGATACAGGAAACCAATGCGGTCTCGTCCTTGAACTGCTTCATTGTGTAGTACTTCTCGGACTCTGACACCCTCGACTTGCCATATTCACGCTTGAACTCCTTGGACAGTCGTCTACCATTCCCGTACGCACATGCTTCGAGAGCTGTCCGTACCAATTTCGGACTGCGGGCGACATCTTCGTCTTGAGCTCGTAGACCTTCATCTGATCCGTCCAACCTCCTTGCACAGTCACATTCAGGATCGCTCCCACCAGCGACGGCGCGCAGACGCGACAAGCTTCTCATCGAAGTCTTCTAGCGTATTAGTAA
>VOQZ01001443.1:0-87313 GCA_008079305.1 Phytophthora palmivora
GCAGGTGAAGGGTACGGCCCTGAGAGCATTTTCCAGGCGATCACGGACTTGCATGCTGAAGAATGGGCACGGACTGCACTTGTTCCGTCATGACACGATCGAGAAACCGGATCTGGATGATAAGCAACGCGAGGTGTATTGCCATGACCTGGTGCAGTATCTTGGCAACTCACGTACGCTGCCTTGAAGTGTGTCTGTCAAGTAACTTGCAGACCACGCCGGACATGGAGCTTGATGCCAGGAACCATCCACTGCGTGACATGCTCACGAGCAAATTGGCGGTGAGTTTGTGCACCGACAACTGCACTGTGTCCCACACGAACATGGTGCGTGAGGTGCGTCTAGCCTGTGATGCTTTTCAACTCACTCCACACGAGCTGCGTCAGATTTTGTTGACGGGTTTCAAGCGCTCGTTCATGCCTGGAGACTACGCGGACAAGCGCGCTTACACGCACCATGTGATCGACTACTACGACCACCTCATCCGCAAGTTTGGTATCAACGACACCAGCACAAGCAAGTCGGGCTAAACTTGAAAGAGACGAGCTAGAACAAGCATCTCGGTAGTAGAGGCGAAATTAAAGCTACACATCTTTCATCCTCAGCTAGTTCTCTACCGCTTAGCACGGATCTGTTTCTCCTTTCTTGTCGTCGACCTACAGCAGCTGCAGTCTTCTCTTGGATGTCTGAAATCTTGCACGGTCGCAACACGTCATCCTGCTGTGGTTCGTCGTTGTCGGAGTCGCCAAAGTCATCGGCAGTGGGAGGTGTAGGTCGAAGTAAAACACCAGTTGTATTTGCACTGACAACTCCACGAGGACGCTCACCATTGCGCGAGTGACGAGAATGTCCAGCGTCATGACCGCCAACATCTATCTTCATAGCTGGATGCTGGGCACCCAACGCTGCAGCTGCTGGTGCATTGGTAGCGATGTTATGGATATCCACCAATTCGCCAACGCGCTGCTCAATCAGTCCAAGCAACTGGGCCATGGTGATGTCAGTGACGCCATGTGCTGACAGCTGGGCTGCAAACGCTTCATCATTCATTAGGCCCTTGCAGTTTGTGAAAGAGTCCCATGGCTCCAGTCTTCATCACCTCAGCAGCTTCAGCAGCTTCACTGTGACGAGCCTCTAGTCGTGACACCTTTTGCCGAGATTTTTCGATCTGATCTCTAGCTGCTGCTTTAACGCACGTCGCCTTGCATCTTCAGCAGATCCCATAGAGCCATCGCGGGTTTGCTCATTCACCTGGGCCTCCAACGCATTATTTTCCACTTCCAAAGCCTCCATCTCTGTGCTCAGCTCGTTGATCATATTGAAGAGCGAAAAATTCTTCTCTTCAGCAGCAATCAACGCAGCAGCTAAAGCATGTGAATCTCTCTCACCAGTCTTGCGCTTGATCTTGGACAGACCATCTTGCGCTGTCCTCAGGCGCTCACTCTGCTTCTGCAAGTCGTTGGCCTTCTCATGCAGCAAACGCTCATTTCTCTGGGTCTCGTCGCGCAATTTGATATCTGGTGTTGATAACAGCTTGAATCCTCCAGGTAGTGATCGACCAGGAGTGTTGCTACACGGTGAATTGATACTTCCTGGTGTAGTGCTATTGATAAAGTGTGGTCGAGATGAACTCTTCGGTGTGCGCAGTCGTGGAATATCGCGGATCATTGCACGATCTTCAGCTAACTGTTCGGTCTTCTCATACCAGCCAGACTCGAAATTGATATTATCGTCGGCGACCTGGTTGCGGAGCGCCTCACTTTGTCGGTTAGCGCGATCTCTTGCATCACTTGCTGCCTGGGACGCCTGTGCTACCTGTGCGGCTTCTCCTTGAGCCTGTGCAGTCTCCCTCTCCATTTTATCCAGCACTGCAGCTTGTTGAACCTTTTCACGGCGTAATGCCTGAATCTGCTCGCGCAACGCTTTGTTGGCATTGCACACTTCGTTGTACCGTGTCAACACTTTGTCCAGACGGTTCTCGAGAGTACGGATAGGCTTGAGCTCGGTTGTCGCAGCACAAAGCTGGGCATTCGTGGTATCACAAAGAGCTTTGCGCGCTTGGAAATGTTCATCTCTCAGCGCTCGCAACTGAGTTTCAAGGTCCACTGATCGACGGCGTTCACTGTCGAGGCGTTTTGCGTACGTATCTCCTTGCTGCATCAGCGTCGTCACACGTTCACGAAACATGGGACTCTCAAGTCGCGATGGACTTAGGGGAATACTGTGTATGTCCGGTGGAAACACACGCGGCGTACGAGTTCCACTACTTGGCAGGTAATACCGATTACTGCTGCCATTCGTATGGCGAGGGCTGAACATGTTTGACATGGCTCCTCCCGCCGTGGGCGGGTTGCTCATGACTACTATGCCTCCACACTTGGCCTAGATCACTTGTAACAGTTGATGAAACCCGATAGTGAAATCGCCTAAAGGGGAACACGTTGAAGTGAGTACTGGAGCAACTATTTTTGAGTGAGGCACTTACCATTGTCGAAATGCGTGAGTGCGTTGGTGGATCATGTTTGACGTAAGGGAGACGGGCTGAGCCCTCAGAAATGCAAATATAAAATACATTCATGCGCTGTTAGCAGTCTTCAGTTGTGTCTGTTTGCTGGTTCTCCACAACCTAAGTATGCACTTGGGTTTCTTGTTCATCAGAGGCCACCTCCAGCGCTCTTCGTTGTTTTTCTCGTTTCATGATCAGGGTCTTGTACATGCACATAAATGCCGAAGTGGTAGCTCATTAGTATTTGCTAGTCAGAGGCGCGTTGCGGTACGAAGACGAGGGACTCTCGCGCGAGTATTCCCCTCCCTCCTCGTTCGTTGGCTTCACATCCCGCACACGGCCTTCGGTAGCATCCACAGAAATACTGAGACCTACTGGTAGCAACACAGCACTGTTCAACCAGGAGCATACTGCCGCAGCCATCAACGTCCGGAAAAAGCAGTTACCAGCAGGTTCGAAGACCGTGTAGCCACCAGAGCAAGGGCAGCAATGGCGACGAACTTCGAGATGGCAACACCTAGAGTCCAGGACGCCAGCAACTGCGTTAACACCTTCCTCACGCACGTATCTCCATTGGAGGGTAGCCGCAGTCGTCTGTAATAGTACGAGCCTTGGCAAACAGACGAGTGAAATGTCCAGAGAAGCCCACGGAAAAGGTTACAGCGATTGAGAGACTCACAATCGAAAGCGAGTTGAGAGGCACACCCATCGGCATCATCAGGCCAGCAACTTGGACAACAGTGATTGCTGCGATGAAAGTCACTGCGAATCCATACCCGTAGCTTCCAAGAGCCAAGCTCTGAAGAACAAACACCACGGCGAGTCCAATGCTCACTACAATGTACGCAGTGCGACGAATTGAGTGGAACTGATCCAAGTACACGTACTCCGGCGAGTACACCCAGACATCGATACCAGTCTCGTCACTGATCCACTTAGCAATGTGTTGAGCCTGTGCATAAGCTGTGACTGCTCCCTCCTGGCTACCAGAAATCGTGGACGAATCCGCGGTGGTGCTCAAAACCTTGTACGCAAATGCAGTGACATCGTAACCGTAGCCAGTTCCGTTAAGCGTCACAGTTGCACTGGTGCTCATCGCAGGAACAGGTTGGCCGTCGATACTGAGCTGTCCATGGTAACGCGTTCCAGCTGCGTATGTGCATAGCGGTCCAGCGGCCGCTGTCGAGAATATGCTGAACAATGACATGAATGACTCCTGAGGCAGTGACAGCACCTGGCTTGCATCAGCTAGACATGATGGCGCTGCTGAAGCCCGCTCAAGAACATATTCGGCACTGCTCTCTTCTGGGAGAAGAGGTGAATATGAGTAGTCGTTGGTAGGGTCAAAGCGGCAACACTCACTATCCGGGTTGATAAATCCCCAGAAGTCATCCAGCCACGAGCCAACCACAGCACCATTTTTGAAGTAAGTGACGTTGCTTTCTCCATCAGCTACCAGCGTGCTGAGGATGTTCGGAATCGACAAGTTAGCACAGATATCCTTCGAAGAGCACAGCTTGCTCTGAGCCTCAAAATCATTCGAGAGATCGTTAAAGCTGTTGGGGTTGCTGCCATAACCAGCTTCAACCACGAAATAGACAGGGAACTCCTTCATCGACAAATCATTATCATCAACCACGCGGTAGTAAGAGTGCAGGTACGAATCTGTCGAGATGAAAGAGGTCGGCGAAAGCCCACGGTCCATGGCTTCTATCGATACGATCGCCACAAGAGTGCATGCGGCAAAAACAAGGAGTACAAACACCTTTGAACCTTTCTTCAACAGCATGTGCACACAGCCAGTGACGAAACAGTACATCAGATTCAGATCAGGCATCGAGTATGAGCTCCCCGGAAACGACGAGTTCTCGGTCGCAGTAGTGTTTTCATCTTCAGATAGACGAGGGCGACGAGCAAACGAAGCGCGTTTACAGCATATCACGTCGTATGTACCGCTCAACTCGCGACGCTTGTCAAGCGCCACAATGGCGAGGAACAAGGTCATCTGTAGAGCGAAGCTGGAGGCAAGACCTAGTACCAACGAGCCAGCAAGCCATTGCACCGCTGGCATAGCCGAGTATGCAGCAAAAACAACAATACAGCACTCGCATGTGACTGTCACCACCATGCTGGGGCCAATATGACCAGTGGCTTCACACAACAACACACAGGTAATTTCGTGGATGCCGAAGTCATTATCTTCCAGACCAACGAACAGCGAGCGCTGTTCCATCTTCAATTCCTCCTGTTTCAGGTCTACGGCATGCAGAATCAAAAAGATGTTCCCCGTGCCGATTGCGAGTATCAACAACGGCAGCATCACGAGAGTTACAATTTGAAGCTTCACACCAGTCCATGCGAGGAAACCCAAAGTGCCGCCTACGGCCATCAGAATGCAAGCTACACCCATGAAGCCAACACCAATCTTCGATGAATGAAAGAAACGATGGTCCACCTTCCAGTGGTTCAGGCCGATGACCACGTAGACGAACATAAAGATAAAGCCGGCAATTCCCGCCTTAAATACAATATCCATGTTCGAACCAGCCGCAAACTCGTCGTCTTCAGAGGTCTCAGCAGCAAAGTAAATATCGAACAACGCATTGCTGTTCGCTTCTTTCTCCATCCTCGTAATAAAAGCGCGTTCCCAAGCGATAGCATTCGCGTTCTCTTGAATGTCCTGGTGATTAGTCACAACAACAGTAGAAAATAATGCCGTTGCCAGTTCCAGGTACATACTGGCGTCCACTTCTTTACCATCCGTAGTAAAGCCACCCAGGTACTTCTCCATCTCAGTCATCGGCATACCAAAGGATGACACACACGGGCAATCCCTCATGGTGGCTGGAATCAAAGAACCTGAAGCGTTCAACTGCACGTGTAGCTCACCGCATGCATCGACATCCGCTCGCTCCGGAGCATTCGCACAGTATTTCAAGTGCTTGTCTACCAGACCATACGTCTCGTACAACTCGAAGTGGTCCATATTGTTCTGAAAGTACTGAGTAACAGCATTCACTTGGCAGGGTGAAATTGAAGCGTCTTTAACGCAGATATCGCTCAGTGCAATACTGTTCGAACTGACTTCGTTTGTAACAATTTCCTGTAAACGGATTGCCTCCTTGATATAGGCCGATCTGGTCACAGCGCCACCATCCTTCGCAAGAAGCACCAATCGTTCCAACCGATTCACTGGCCCAAGCATTTTGCCAAAGCGAACATGTTCCTGGAAAACCGTGCTGCCCTCGGACACCCATAGCTTCATTGAATCTGTTTCCACCTCGAGACGAGCCAATCCACTTGAGGAGCAAACCACAATCATCAACGAGAGAAGAATAATGTAGAGCGGGTGGTTCCCCATCGCTACAAAGTCCCCCCAGCGCTTTAAATGTTGCGTTAGTAGATCATCCCAGCGTCCAATACCTTTCAACTGGTCCAGGTTGACTAATGACAGCATTCCAGACCCCATGGGCACGTTGACAGGATCATCCAACACGGATAGACGTTTCTTTTTGCCGTATCGCGTGGAGTATGCAAACCCAAGCGCCAATGCAGAGGCCACAATGAATGCAAGCACAGCTAGGACGTAGTTTAGTACCTCAAAACTGACTCCTTCAGCACGGGATGACAAATCTGACAACAGATATTCAATTTTGCTAGAAGCAACGGTATTGCTGATGACTGTGCTGTCCGTAATGACAGCGCTCAAGTCATCAGATACTGATGAACTGTCAATACTGTAGCAGGCTGACTCATACGATCGATTATCATCATCAGTCGCCGCACACAGCGAGCCACACGTATCAACACACGATTCAAGCCGCGTATCCATTGGTGCAAAGCAACCAGTCGTATTGGTACTACCACAGGCACAAATCTTCTCCTTTTGTTCCAGTGCAGACAGTTGCTCCATCATTGTGAAGTTTACCTGCGACGGTGATCCCACACCATCAAAGCTGTAAGCACCTAAATATTCCAATATGTCCGAACCTGTTGTCGAGCAGTTGTCTTTATTCACGCCGCACACCAGCGGTGTAAAGCCTGTGTCAGCCTCACAGAAGTCGTGCAGGTCCCGCACCATGTCGCTACCCACGTAGTACACAGCCTCCTCGATCGCAGGGAAGACTTCGTCGGCATGGTCCGAATCTCCCTCCATTAGCCGGACCTGTGTCACGTCCACAAACAAGCTGTTGCTGGGGTGGCATGTAAATTGACACCACAAGTTGCGCAGATTCTCCTTGCAGGACGTGCACTGTCCTGGTAGTTCACGAACCTGTAGACTCATCATCTCGTACTGCATCTCGGTACAACAAAGCAACTCCTCTCCTTCTCCAATCACCGTCTCGTTATACAGCAGTGGGCAGTCCGTCTGGAACTTCTCTTTGTTGTTCTCCGACCAAGCTGAAAAGTTGTTGGCAAAACCCTGTGCATAAGCTTCCTCCACTCCAATGGGGAAGTACTGAGCAGGCAGTGCCGCACCCGCTGTCACGTTCACATAAGCAGCATCGAAAGCTGCGCAATATCCAGTCTCCTGTCGGTATTCTCCCAGCACAGCGATGCTAGTGACGTCATTGAGGCATTCTTCTCCTCCTGAGTAATTACAAGTCGTCAGTTGCTGTTGCAACGTGACGAGGGCCGCAGTATCAGCGTCGAATGCCGTTTGAACGGCCTCGCTCTTGAGACCGCGGAGATTGGACGAAGGTTGAGACCCTCCCCCCACAACGACACTGTTAATAATAGGCAGCATGGCCAGTGCGAAGAGCGACGAGGTCCAGAGCTGCGGCGGGTAGAAGCCGCTGCCTGCGATCTCGGTGGTCGTGCTCTTGACGCGCAGCATGAGCGCGCGACGCTTGCCCCGCCTCCACTTGACGCAAGCGAGTCCCGTCTTGGCTACATGATCACGAGTCTCCTGCTCTCCAGTGGCCTTGGACAAGCGCTCAGCTCCCTTTGCGACTCGACGATGGCGCAGGAACCGACGTCCGTGGAAGACGAGAGCGAGCAACAACACGAAGCTCAGGCCGGCGGAGACCAGACGAAGGTACGTGAAAAACACGATGGAGAGCTCGGCGAATAGCGCCTCGAGCCACGAGCGGAACCAGGGCGTCGCGATCGCGAGGCTGATGGCCGCGAACAGCCACATCCTCTGCTCCCCTCAGCTCTAATATCGAAATGATGACATGGGGAAAGGGGTAGTCACTAAACTGGGGGAAGTATTGCTAGAGTGGCATCAATCAGTACAGAAACGGGGCATGGAGAAGAGACACCACTGAGGTGTGTGATAATTAATAGATACTGTGCTATAGGGTGTCATAGGTCAGCAGGTTCGAGAGGTTTTGAAGGTTGCTGATGGAACGCATGCTCTTGTCGTAGCTAGCTATATCTGAATGCTAACCATTCTACATGCTTGCAAGTGTCTTTGATGCTCTCGTTACTCTTCTCAGACTCTGTTACCTTGTCCTTTAGCATAAAGCTCACTTTGATATCAGATACTGCGATATCGACTTTGGCAGTGAATTATAGGCGGATTTTTCCTCGTTTTCACTTTAAAAATGTATGTCGGCTGTTGCAACAGCCTTTAGTTCGTAGCGAGCAGATTCCCGTTCTCGTTCAAAGTCGTTGCGGTCGCTTTCGCGAGCTTCTGATTGCATTCGACGCTGACAGATTCATGCTGTATCCGATGTCATCGGATTACACACTAAACACGCTTCAGAAGCGGGTGCACGTCAGAATCGGAGGCCGCTGAGCTCCTGTCGTGCAAGTTAGAAAAAGTGGATACACATGTACGGCACTTAATTACTTAAAATTGACAGGTCCAACTGGCGCAACGCAAGCAACAAGCACCACGTTCTCGAACTTGCTCGCTCGAGTTGCTGTGATTGTCAGCGCAGTCCTGGTCCCTGCATTGGAGATTGTAATGCTTCGCAAATTGCTGCTTGCAGGGACCAGGCTAGAGTGGTACGCGTCTGCTCATGGCCGTGAATACCGGGATACCTCTCTGTAGCGAACACTGATTCTCTTACCGATACTTCAGCTCGACTGGACTTGTCTGGACTGAGGTGTTTAGCTGGCATGAGTGATCCGTGCTCAGGATCTTGCAGGTTGCTCCCTTTGTGCAGTGTGGGGAGAGACGAGTGCGAGAAGCGCTACCCTTAAAGCTACAAGAAGGATGTATCCTTCTTGTCCAGGGTTCCTGTGGTGACCGTTACGTAGGGTAGTAACTATGCCATGAGAAGAGTTTGTAAGCAGTTGCATCGAGGATGTTACCAATGTGGAACTAAAAAACTATGTGATCACTCCGCCATGTCTTCGTCGTCAGCCTCACTAGCTGGACGTTGGCGGTGCTGAGCCTCGGCAGCATACAATTGGCGCAGCTCTTCAGCCGTCTGTGGGGGCTTCTCCATCAAGGCTTGCAGTTTGCGGGTCGGGGAGCAATCTGTGCCGCTAACCTGGCACGAGACTTCGTATGCCCGTGCGTACGCTTGGCTGGCAGCACCAAGATCGCCGAGCACCACTTGGACCTGCGCGAGATTGTCGTAGTAGATAGTCTTCTCATGATGAGCTGTCGGTACCACCACGTTCATGTAAGTGATGATACGCTCCCAGATTTGAGCCAACGCGTGACGGTGCTGTGCCTCAGCCTGGAAAGCAGTAGTCGCAGCAGCTTCACAGCCAATATTGTCTAGAGCCCAGAACAGCAAGTAGTGACGCTCATGTAACACGCCACGGCGCACAACTGCATCGATCTCGTCAAGACTCTCCGGGAAACCATTCTCCAGGAGCTCCTGCTCAGCCGCCAAGATCCGCGTTTGCTCTGCAGCATTCGCAACCTTACCACACATCTGGCATCGCCACTCAAGCTGCAATTGGTCGGGTCCAATGCCATTGCTACCCCGCACGGGCCATGGCATCATGATTCCCTCTTGGCAGTTTCCAGATTGGCAACGAACAGCACGCGTCGGATCCGGCCTTGAGATGCAAGCTTCGCACGTGCAGACAAATCCGTACGACTCGAGCAGAGATTCCTGGCGCTCGGGTGTCGGCCTGTAGAAGAAGTTACCATAGTCGATTGAAAGTGCGTCTCCCTGTGCGATGGGACGGATAGCAGTCATCCACAATGTCGAGTCGAACGTCGTAAAGCTGCAATTGGGGAAGCAGTTGTGCTCCATGCGGCAGGCAGATAGAAAGAGTCCAGAGCCTCCAAGATTCTCCAGCTCGTGCGAGTTAGTGTTCAACACGCCGATGAGCGTAGCCATCTGTTGGTCCGTGAAACCCGCGGGGAAAATGTCCGGTAGCTGACGACGCAGTTGCAATGCTGCGTCCGTCGCTCGCTGCTGTCCAGCACAAGTCAGGCCCAGCACTTCGTCCAGAGCGTGAGAGTCACGTTCGTACATAGCTAAACACTTGAGGATACTACGTGCGCGGTCCACCTCCTCGATGCCGTCGATGGTCTTCATGATGCTCACCACCACGTTGCGGCGACCCACATTGTCCTGTAGTCGCGGCGAGTACATGATCTTGGGTGCGCCCGTGCGTTCGCAATGGCAACGATGTCGAGAGTCTACGGACGTATTGCTGGAGGCGATAGTCGCAGCGGATCGGAGCTCCTCGCAACCACCACATAAATCAGTGCTCCATGGGGCCGCCACGAATGCCTGCTCGCTGAAAATTACTTGGCCAGGCTGAAAGGCGCGCTCACTGAACACCACCTTGCCTTTGATGGGATCCTGGGCCACGCGCACGCCGCACACGTCGAACGCGGGGGCTGATGCAGCCATTTCAAATGCGATTTCCTACCAACCAATTGGTTTACGATTGACTTGACGTTTGTATGGAATTTGCCAGTCGAGTGCAATGTACGTGCGTCACTTGCATTTTCTAACGCTCTATTTATTAAAGGGGGCATCCTGCCTTCAAGACGCGTCCGCAAGCTCGATCCAAGAACGCGCCATATTGCTACCTCTGTACTTCCAGCAGCTTCGCTCATCGCTTCGGCCTGGCTGCTTGGTTGTTGGTATCGTGTCCTCAGCAGAACGCCCACACATTTGAATAAACAACATGCACCGTGTCTCGTCCGCGAGCCACCCGAAGCACCCCCACACATTCCAGCAGTCGGCCTTGGCAGCAGCGACAGCTCACTTTACCTAAATATACGGGGTGGAGGACACATCGACCTTCGATTGGGATGTGTTGGAACCGTATGACAGCGTTGGCGCCTCGTACGTAAAGCCTGTGAACATACTCTTGGGCAGTCCCGATCCACCAGCAGATTTGCTCAGTGGTGTGCCACTTACGGGCAGCTCCGTGAATTCCTTATCGAAATTGGACGTGTCTCCTTCCTCCTTGGACTGCGGGTCTGACGGCTTGAATGGCGGCTCGGCCCACAACAGGCCGTCCCAGTCCACGGTTCGGAAGAAACGGTGTGCTTTCACGTCACCAGCGCCACGGCTGCCCAGACGTTTCTCGGGTTCGCGGTGCAGCAGTGACTGAATGAGCGAAGCTGCGTCACGACTGAGGTAGGTTGGAATCTCCAGCGGTGCCTCTCGAATGCGCGCAAACAGCTCTTGCCGATTGCGCGTGTACCATGGAGGAAGCCCCGTCAGCATCTCATACAGCACCATACCAAGTCCCCACCAGTCCACTGCCGTGCCGTGACCCTTACGTGCCAGCACTTCCGGAGCCAAGTACTCAGGCGTACCGCAGAGGGACGTAGCTCCACTGTCGACCTCAGTAACCTCGTCCTTGGCCAATCCAAAGTCCGCCAGCTTGATGTGACCCATCTCGTCCAGCAAAATGTTCTCAGGCTTAAGGTCACGGTAGACAACACCTAGAGAGTGCAGATGCTCAAGGGCGACCACGAGTTCAGCAGCGTAGAAGCGCGCCATTTCCTCGTCGAATTTTCCCATTCTCGAGAGGTGGAAGAAGAGTTCTCCTCCAGGACAATAGTCCAGGACAAAGTAGAGCTTGGCTTCAGTCTGGAAGGCGTAGTGCAGCCCCACAATGAACGGGTGACTAGCCACACTGAGCACACGACGTTCAGTCTTAGTGTGCTCCACCTGTTTGCGCTTGAGCAGGTGGGACTTGGTGAGGATCTTCATGGCGAAGACCTTGCTGTTGTTCTTCTTGCGCACGAGTGTGACCTTGCCGAACGAGCCCTTGCCAATCACACGAATGAGCGTAAAGTCCTCGAGGCAGATCTTGTCGTCGAAGTTGGTGCTCTCCACGAGCGCGTTGAGTTCTTTTGCCAGCGCGCCATTGTCGGACGCGGGCGCTTCGTCAGGCGAGCTCATGTCTCTTCCAAATCGAGCGGAACGGGAACTGGCGACGGACGGCGGCGAGTCTCAGCACGACGCGGCGATCGGCGTCTCACTCAACGTGCACTTTTTCGTCGGGTCGTCCGGCTTGGCTTCTTCCGCCCTGCGAATCTGTCGCCACTAAAATCGCGCGCTCGTCGTCGACCTGGATATTGCCGAGTGGACTTTGTTTAGGAGGGAGAGGTCATGCGGGTTTTCTGCCGAAACCGCCACGGGTTATTTCAATAAAACCTGTCATTATCAGTGGGTTAAAATCGGTAAATCCCAAATCTTGTGATCTGGCTCGATTGCATACCGCTGATTTGGTGTGGCGGTACATAGTGTCGTGCATAAACGCGCAACCACGTGCTGACCAAGAATAAGTTTAGTAATAATGGCGGACGAGCTGTTCGAGGGCGAGAGCGACGCCGCGTCCTCTGGGATTAACCGGGCGTTCCCGACGCACCCAACGTGGGACCAGCGACGACAGTTGGCTGTTGACATCTCCAACCTGGCGCCGCCTGACTTGCCGGGCGTGCTGCTGCTCATCCGCAACTACGTCAAAGTGCTGGAGATGCGAGAATTGCTGCCCCACGAGCAGCGCGTGCTGCCGTGGGAGTCACAAGGCCAGCAGAGTGTGCCCAGCAGTGAAGACCCCGACGCCATTCAATTACAGTGCGGCTTCCGTCTGGACCACGCGGACGACGAGCTACTGCGTCAACTGCGTCAGTACGTGGACGACTGTTATGTGCCGCACTTTGTTCCGAAAGAGAACTGCATCATCTGTGAGGGACTGTGGTCCTGCGGTCGCGTGCTCTACTGCGGCAACGACGCGTGTACTGTCCGAGTGCACGAAGAGTGCTTTGGTGTGATTATGCGTGAACAAGATGACGGCCCGTGGCGCTGTCCGTCGTGTCTACTGGGTAAACAGCTTATGTGTGCAGTTTGCATGCAATACGGTGGACCACTAAAGCCTCTGGCCATATCTGAGTCGTCAGCTAGTGACGAGCAGAAGTGGGTGCATGTGTTGTGTGCACTGGCCATCCCAGAGCTCGTCATGCGAGACGTTCCGAGTATGGAGCCTGTAGACGGCTTTGAAGAGATCGAAAACGGGAGATTCAGGTACCTGTGCGCTATCTGTCGCAAACGTGGGGGTGCCTCTGTCATCTGTGAGGCGGAGGGCTGCAATGTGGGCGTGCACCCCCAGTGTGCAGCCGACGCTGGACTAATGATCGGCAACGAGGGCAACTTGCTTGGTGTCTACTGCGACAAACACTTGCCTACGTCACGTATTCCAGGAGCCAAACGCTGGATCAGCGACGAAGATCTGGTTGAGGAAATTATGAGCGAATACTCTATTGATGAGGACTTCGACGCTGACAATGTTAATACGCCACAGTACAGTGACGCCGAACGCTACGCTTTCGTGCTGGAATCGACGCCTTATTTGAACTGCAAGCAACAGTTGCTTGGGGCTACAGCTACGCTACACTTTGGGCCGGCGCCCTTTTTAGCAGCTTCCCCTTCTCCAAGTGATATTGACCGCAAGACATTTAGGGGGGCCAAGATTACCACGAATGCGTTTGCTCCACCAGCTATGGTGGTTCAAGGTATGAACACACAACGTCCGATCACTTTTCCACCTCCAGCTCTTTCTTTTCGTGAGAAGCAATTGGGTCTGCCCGAGTTTCCTAAGGGAAGACATCTAGTTGGAACTATCGTGGACTATTTGCACAAGGTACAAGATGAATGGCAACGCGCGCGGGTGGTGCAATGGGACAAGGAAAAGAAGATGCATCTTGTGCAGATTGTGGCATCTGATCAGAAAATTTGGGCCAAGCTGGACGCGGACAACACATTGGTATTGTACATCCCGGACGAGGAGAACCTTGTGGATGGCCCGATCGTGAAACTCATCCGTCCAGTAACCCAAGGAGCTGTACAATGGCGTCCAAAGCCACGTCAGTTCTCATCTGCTTCGTGAAGAATCGTAACGAGTGATATTGACGTAGGATGAAAGCCTGCAAGGAATCTAACTGCCAATTTTATCTGTGGCTTTGTTGTGTCAAAGAAGCTTCACATTAGATTGTCAAAATCATCGACGTACCAGTGTCTGGTCTCGTTTGGAGCTCTGCCAGTTGCCAAACGAACTGGACTAAGCAAATCGCGTTCAAGATGTTTCACTTGAACTGGGATTTGGTGTCACCGTTCTCATGGCTGGACTTGCTGACTAATGAAGAAGATTTCATGGGAGGCTTACTCATCTCTTCGTCTTTCCTCGTCCACGAAGGGCTCAACGTGAGCTTGAGAATGAGCCGATGACTGGAACTGCAAAGCAATAGCAGGATGAAGAGGATTAAGAAGAGGAAATGGAGACGGAAGGCGTGTCTGCTGCTAAGGGGTACAAGGTAATGATCAGCAACTTCTTCGACGACCTGCCCGTTGTTGTGAAACTCATGGACACGCAGGTGCCTCCAAGTATTTCTCCACCCGGGGCCGGACCAAGGACGGCTTCTCGTTCTTCACGCACGCGTACAGCACGTGTCTGACTGCAGATGACAATGGCTGTCATATGAACAGCACGCGCCGCCGCTACAAAGATTTGTCGGGGCGGATGAAGGCGCAGCACAAGCGCCAGATCGGCACGTATGCGCTTAAGTCCACGTGGAAGCGTGCGTCGGAGCAAGAAGAGGGCACGCACGAACATCAGGTGTCGTTGGGGTCGATGGAAGCCTTCGAGAAGGCCTGGAAGGAGCACGCCCTTCGGTGTCGCTGAGGAACAGCAGAGCGTGCTGACCGAACTGCCTGAGTACAAGTTGAAGTTGCAGAGCGAATGAATGGGGGTTCAACGTGGACTTGGTCTCCGTTCGTCCTAGTCTTGCCTCGTGCTTCCAGCCTTGCCTATGCATGTATCAATGACTAAGTCTTCGATATTTCAGGTCCCGGCGTCACTTTGGATTCGGCTTGGTGGCGACGAGGACGGCGTGATTCGCTTGGACACGAACGGTTTCTACCTACGACAGACGCTAGTTTTGGGCGCGTAATACTGCGGGGCAATCACTTGTCCCTTTTAGCTCGAGTTTGATGCTTCAGTTCGTGCTCAGTCGCATAGAGAACAAGCACAAGAAACCCAATAAGAAACAGAGCGATATGCCAAGTAGTCCTCGCCCCATGTTCGCCATGGTGTGCGCCAACAACGTGAACCGCAGCGCCGCCGCCCACGAGAGTCTCCGCGCCGCAGGGCTGCGCGTCTGTTCCTACGGCGCAGGTCGCCAGGTGACGTTCCCTGGTCGCACCAGCTCCGACTCGCGCACATTTAAGTTCCTCACGCCTTACGCACTCATGCATAGCATCTTGGAGAAGGAGGACGCCGCGCTCTTCTCAGGCAACGGCGTGCTGCAGATTCTAGAGCGAGACATGCCAATCAAGAAGGCGCCGGAGCGCTGGCAGAGTCTTAGCAACAAACAGCTCGTGGATATTGACGTGGTCGTGTGTCTGGACTACGCCATGTTCCTCACCGTGCTGGAAGGTGAGTCCTTCATTCTATATCCATGTCTGCCCACTGGCTGACGTGAGTGTGAACAGACATTCAAATGCGGATTCGACTGAGTTTCAAGACTAAACAACTCCATATTATCTGCCTCGACACGGTGGACACACCGGAGGAAGCTTTAACTGGAGGCGAGCGCGTGCTCGACCTCTGTCGACAGCTGAACGTCCCGACGGACGAGCTCACGGAGGAGTTTGTCAAGTCGACAGTGGAGACATTCGAGAAGGAGCACAACCAGCAGATGTTCTACCTCGGGCTGCACATGTAGCCCGTCATCGAATGCGTGACACTCTTATTATTGTGGAGGAGGCGTCGTTCCTAGTATACCGTTTTAATACAGTACATTATCCCTGATACCGCTGTCTCGTTCTTGATGCATTGTGTTGTTGCAATGCGGACATGTCCGTATGTGAAGACGCTGTCCGATTGAGGATCCCGACCACAAACGAGCTGCCGCTTCGGCTTTCGGTGTAGCTGGAGATGTGGTCTGATCGCTCCCATCCGAAGCCGCGCTTGCCGCAGGATCAGCTCTATCCAGCCCAGTCTGCATACAGGCACAAAATGCAACCCTCATCATGCCGAACGTGTCATATTCTCAGCATGTGAACCATTGACCGGTGCCAGTTCTGTCGACGAAGGTCTGAGTATGACGACACGACGCGACTTCATTCTTGCACAAAGCGATCTGACGTGGGGCGGGCGAGTTGGTCAATGTGCAGTCATTGACATCGCGCTTCAAACAGGGGACAAAATAGGGACCGATTCTTTATTTCCACATGGTATGCACCTCAGAAGATCGTATGAGCGACAACTCAGGGAAGATTTTCCGTTTTTTGTTTGGGTCGAGCCGAAGCCTAACACCTCGGAGTAGGTTTCTCCGACTGCTGGATCCGAAGAGTCCAGGCGAGTAAGTGCTCGTTCATCATATAGATGTTGCGAGCGGCGTTCACGTCTCGGTCGAGAACGTGATTGCAATGCGGACACGTAAACGTCTTCTGCCGACTGATGTTGTAATTGATTCTCCCACACTTCGAGCAGGTCTTCGACGTAAATGGCTCGGTGCACTCAATCATACGTCCGCCAGTCCTTTTCATCTTGTCCGCTAGCATGACCTTGAACTTGTAGTGAGACCATGTGAGCATTGCCCGAGAGGTCTTACTGCTGATCCGGTTTTGTTTCTGGGTCATTTCAGAGATCGCGAACTTTGGTAGGAGAACTTCATCGTAGTTGCTTGAGAGCCACTTAGAGCACTTTTGATGCATGTCCTTGACCATACATTTGATTCGTTGGTACATTCGGTAGATCAACTTATTCAATCGATAGCGGTAGCGTTTTCGGTGCTCGCGCGACAACTTCGACTGAAGGCGGTCGATGCTCAGACAGCGCAGGAAGATTTTATCTTTGCCGTCGGTAACGCCCAGCGTAAGACCCCCTGGATCGTAGAGAGTTATGAAATCTCTCACGCCTGGGTCGATTGCGCAGACACGACCAGACTGCGTTTGGGCAAACGCCTTGACCCGAGGGATACAGATGTAGAACTTAGCCTCTCGAGTCATCTGTAAACGAATGGAGTAATTCATTTCAGGAATTGCTTCCAGAACCTTCATGCCCTCGGCCTTCTTGAACCCAAAGTAGCTTGGGAACATGCGAAAAAGACCTGGAGCTGGGCTCGATAGCGATCTTGTCCCAACCTCGATCGACGTGGTGTTGTCTTTTCTCGACTTGAACTTGAGACTAGGAAACGTGGTCTTTTTATCTTTTTCCTTCAGACTATTGTACAGAGCTCGCGATGACTTTATCGCTTTTGTAAAATCGCGATACGTCTCGTTCATGATCTCCTCGGGTACCTCCAGATGATATTCAGGCAAGTACTGCGTGAGGGAATGCTTTTGCGAGATACCCCTGTACTTCTGATCAAGTTCTGTCTTGGACAACTTGTAGCAATCGTCCTTCGATACCTCTACGAGTTTGTTGTAGATCGTTCGATGCGTCCCGAATATTTTCTTGAGCAAAACCTTCTCCTCCGGTGTCGGGTAAAGCCTGGTCTTCAGTATGCTGTTCGGGGACTCCTTCTTTTCGTGATTGCTCTCGTCGGAGGCGTCGCAGGATCCCAGCTTTCTTTCCATTGTGTCTGGAAACGAAGACGTTGAAGATGGAGAGGAGGTCCTCCTGGAGTTCTTACGTTTCCATGTCTTTCGACTCTTGCTCCCCGCGTTGTTCGTCAGCGTAAACCACGATTTGGACGTTATGCTCTTTACACATCTTCTCGAAGAGCTCGTATCCGAAGCGCAGAAGTCAGTCTTTGAAGGTAACCACAATTCGTCCGATCTGCTCCCGACACTCCATGTCCACCAGTCTGGAAAGCCCATGCTAGCTGTAGTTGTGACCATTCCAGACTGACTTAGGCATTTGCAAATTCTGGAATGAGAAGTTGTGCAAGATAGCTCGGTATTTATTCTAAAGTGCGTCAGGCTGCGATACTGAACTTGTCTGGATGTGAACCCATCAAGTGCAGCAAAATAGTTCTCTGGCAGTGCGACCTCGCGAAGCCATCAAGGTGTTGAATCAAAGGAGTACCTGCCACAAACTACTACCTCGACACGTTGGAGCACAATTCACGCGAGATGAAGGTATGTCATCGATACTTCAGCTCGACTGGACTTGTCTGACTGATCAGACTGACAGCGAGATGACGATGCCGTGAAGTTGACTGCTGTCACGAAGACATTTCGATATAGCCATGCAGCCCCAGCCACGCATTGCCAACAGATTGACGCGTACCAAAAGTGGTAAAGCACAAGTACAGTAACAACAAGGAGCTTAGTAAGCTGTGAAATTACGCTGCAATTGCCGTCTTCGTGCCTGAATAACAGAGATGAAGCGTGGTTGAAAGAAGGTAAATGAGCAGGGCGGTACAACTTGTAGAATGCGTTTTTTGCTCGATAAAATTTGCACTTGATTAAAGTATGTTTGCGGCAGTTAGGTCCAACCCTACCCTAAAGACGGCTCGCTTTTTCACCATGCGCTGTTCCAGAACTGCACATCCAGAACTGCCGCTCCGATCGTCTCCCTCACATCGCATTAGGAGCTCTCGGGCTCCGACGAACACTTGAACTTCATTCGTAATGCCGCCTGAGCCTCGCTCGCATCGCCATCGCAGTCAGCCGCGCTCCAAGTCGCGGCCACGCTCACCGTCCCGCGAGCCTTCGCGTCGCCGCCCACACCATGATGCACGCGCTTCTTACTCGCCCACACGCGAACCGGAGTTGCGTTCGCGCGAACGCCACAGACAAGACGCACACCAGCAGCGTGCTAAGTCGCGACCGCCCGGATCGGGACGTGGCAGTCGCGACAGCCGTGGCAAGCCCAGCGTCAAGCGTCCGCGTGTGCGTTTCAGCATGATCGAGGCCGAGGGTGCCGCGGAGACGCTCACGGCCAAAGCCACACAGAGTGGATTCCTCCGCAAACAAGCGGACAACGAACCTGGCGCGTGGAACGAGTACTACTTCGTGATCAAGCCGCTTACTTACCTCTTCTACTACAACTCCAAGGACGACGAGACACCGCGAGGGATCATCGATCTTGAGTACCTGACAGACATTAAACGCAATGCAGATTGTCTGCAACGCGCAGTAGGTGGAGGAGACAACTGCTTCCGAGTGTCAGGCAAATTGCCGCGACCAACAGCCGAGCAAACTGCAAGTGGAGATGTCCCAAAGATGCGACCACTGTATCTGGACACGGACAATGACGATGAGGCGGAGAAGTGGATGGATGCGATTCGCAACCACCGCTTTAGTCTTAAGAAAGATGAACAGTTCTTCGAGATGGTGCATCAGCTGCGCGATGCAGAGTCTCGGGTTACGCAGCTGGAGGAAGCGCAACAGAAGGCAGCCGATACCAAGACTGCTCTTCGTGTCAAGGCCAAAACGCTGTTGCAAAAGATGCGTGCTGTCGACAAAGGAGACAACACGGACGATCTCCCGGAAGTGGATGTCGACGATTTGGATGACGTAGCTGATGATATGCTGGCTATGCTGGAAGGAATGGAGGACGTGTTAATTAACCTGCAGGGGAAGTTGGATCAGCAGAAAGAGGAGCTCAGTCAAATGAAGGTTGACAAGGCAGGGACGACGAGCACTCGCCGAGGTTTCACGCAGGTGCTTCAACGTGCCGTATCACGGCGTGAGAACACGAGCTTTTTGGAGTTGTCTGAAGATGAAGAAGAAGATGCTCTTGCGGCTATCAGGAGCAGGAGACAGCGTAAGCCTCAGCCACAAGTGATCCAGGAGCAACCAACGGAAAAACCTAAGGAGAAGCCTCAGGAGAAGCCAAGGGAAAAGCCTCAGGAAAAATCCAAAGAGAAGGTTCGAGAGGAGCCACCAGCTCTGGATAATGTGTCGGATGTGCTCGCTATGTGGAAGGCAAAGAAGAAAAAGAAGACATCTCCGACAAAGCAATCTGCACCCGAGACCGACGACGAGGAGGATTCTAGTAGAGACAGGCACCGATCGGTGCGCGGCAAGACGACAGCACCAGATACCCAGTCTACTCGCAAGTACACGTCGGGACAAAAGAGCCGAGGCAGCGACCGATCGTCGGAAGAAGACACGGTGTCATTGGACTCAACAGACGACCGCGAGACTGGCGAGAAGTTGCCTCCTGGGTGGACCAAACACGAAAGCCGCGGATACCCTGGTACGTTCTACTACGCCCACGAATCTGGCAAGGTCAGTTGGGACGTGCCAACAGATGACATGACAAGTAGTGGCCGTGACAACAACAGCCATCGCGTCGATCACCACAGTGATCATGACAACCAGAGCGAAGTCGATGACTACGACGTGTACGATGAGTATGACAATGATCATAACAACGTCCACGAGCAAGAGGAGGAAGCCGACATATATCCCGACACTAGCAGGAGCGTCGACACAAGTACTGAATATCTGAGTGAGTACGAGTCGGACGCAGAAACTGCTGGTGGCACCACGTCGGCTGCATACCGGAAGAAGAAACAACCCAAACCCAAGTCCGCATGGGCTTTCAAACTCCCCAAGCTGCTCCCGACGACTCAGGCGGCGCCAACGGAAGTCCCCGCCTCGCTGTCTCCAATTCGCCGCGCCGCCAACAATCACGAATTCTGATCTTACTGTCTCTCTGTCGGCCCTAAACTAACCAAGTAATGAAACCCTGTTGAGTCTAGTAAAAAGACAAGAAAGTCACAACAAAAGCTGCAGTTGAAGACATTGAGTGGCCTAATTTCTGGTTTCTCTCGTGTGTCTTGTCCACATATTAATTCCATTGTAGTCGCTCTCTTTTCTCCTTCGGTGCGTCTACAGCTTGCGACGCTCCTCGGTAGGGAACTTGATGTGGTTCGAACTCGAGTAAAGCGCCAACGGAGCAGCAGCCGCCGCCAGCACCACGAGCGCCACGCCAGTCTTGCGCTGCCAGTTCTTGGTCTTGGCCCACCAGCCGCCGGCCGGGGACCACGTGTACTTGGGGTACGGATACTCGCCGCCGCCGCTCATGTCTGTCGGATGTAGGAGACTGTGCGGCTGGGAGGGCGACGTAAAAAACCTCGGACATCCCGGTGGTGAGGTATTAAACCTCGAAAATAAAAACCGGTTTTTTATTGGCTAATCATACTAGCCTAAATATACCGGTTGTCGTACAGTACCCCTGTCCACCTAGACATTCGCAGTTAGTGTTCTTGGAATGTAGCCCATGCGAATGTCTTCATCGTTGGGAAGCGGTTGGTATCGTTGTTCCAATGGCTCCATTTGTCGTTCATCTTGGAATTTCGGTGGATATCCACCGCCAACAACACCGTCCGACGGTAGATCTGCAGTCGATTGCGTTTCGTTGAGTCTGTCTCCGGCCATACCATCGAATCCACATCCGGCACGAACAACGTCTTAGGCAACACGTTGTTCAAAATACCCACAAGTGTCATTATTACATCCGACGCACCCGTCTGGAACGGAATTTCCACGCTGGTTTGACCATAACCTTCACGCATGTTGAAATATCGGATACCATGTCGGATGTTAGGCTTGACGCTGAAGTACTCGCAGTTAGTTTTGGCGCAGAGTTTTTCTGCGGCTGCGATAAGTCCCTCGACGTCCTGCTCCTTAGCACCACGGAATACAGCAGCTGTCCTGCCAACATTGCACCACGGCGTTGCATCGGAGGCATCGGCGACGTCGCGAAGAGTACAAACATCCATCTTTCTCATGAAATCGTCGATATGACGAGCAGTTTCAGCATATACGAGTGTATCGATGGGCTGTGTCACGTTTGCCACCTTATTGCCTCGACCTAATTGATGGTCGAAGATAAACTCTCGCAGATCCAGTGCTGATCCTGTGGTTGCAGCGTACTCCTTACGAGGGAGGGAGGGGGCGTGGAGAGCAACCTTACCGCCATACGTGTTCAAATTTAAGTACTTCCTCATCACGTGCGAAAGATGCATGTCTTCCGATGTCGCCCAGGAAGGTGGACGCTCTTTCATGAAGTATTCAAGCCATGTCTGTTGGAGAAACCACATGCCACAGAGGTAGTCCTGTTCTTCCATGTCGGTGATCGAGAGGTTGTACCCTATGGTTGGCCAGCTCTTATAGCCCTCGAAGGTTGACGCTCGGAGGTGACCAAAGTTGCCCCACACACCCTTTTGGCGATTCATGTACTGGATGTAGTCGTACACGGTGGTGGAATCGATAGGACGGTCGTCGTCCACAATCAAGACGTACTTGGTCGTCGCCATGTATGCCAACAGAAATCGTCCGTGAAACTTGTGATTGAAATCGGACGCTGTTAGGACTAATTGATTGCTTCGGTCAGGGTACTTCACTCGGATATCGTTGACCACGGCTTCGTACGACGGCCGTTTTGGCGAGTTGAAGCACATGACCCAGACATCCGATGGCTTTACGTTCTTTTGATTGAGTGCTGCCTCGAGCTGCATCTTCAGCGCTTCAGGCTCACCACGGAATACGTTGAAGATAATCGTCGTCGATGTGTCATCTGCACCGAAGTTGGACGTGTAGAACGCTTCGCTCATGTTCAAAGTCTCGCTACTGGGCTTTACTGCTTCTACCACTGCAACGTGTGTGGTAGTTGGTTGCCCATTTTGTTGGAGCGGTGAAAAATGTTTAGCAGTAGTAACGCTACTTGAACGCAAAATGTTGTGGGTCTCAACACCATCTAGGATCCAAATACTGACCAGGAATCTCATGGAGAAGAAGATAAACAAGAATAGTCCTCCAAGCAGAAAGAAGCCTCTACGGTCTCGTTGCGTAGGTTGCTTCATCTTGAATTCTAAGGAGGTTGCAAAATGAATTATGGGATGGCTTTCATTTGTTGTCATTCGTGGAAGTGATTGTATGAAAGTAGAAATTGCAGGGATATTTCCCAGATACACGACTCGTGAACATACCTTGACGACTGCAAAATATTGTAAAACGCGGCATTTTACGTTCCTTTACTGTTTCATACCATTCATTTTCAACATGCATGCAAGCCGAATTTCAGGTTGTACTTTCTACCTCCACGTATTCGTGCGGTGTCACTACAGATAGTGTGTCGCGTCATTCAAGTTGGTTCATTCACCAACTTTAACCTCTACTCCTAGGGTCGGTGATATGATTTGAAAATACGTCCAAATGCGGCTCATCGTGCGGCAATTGCTTGACTTCGAAGATAGGGCACAATTCCAAAGCGCTGGCTCTCTGGTAACACTTATTCAAGTTCCCACTGTTACAACTCATTCAGACATTCGGTAATTATTGTAGCTTGACGTATCCAATTTCTCGTGATTCATGCCATATGTGATTCCTTTATCCATCCAAACCAAGACGTCGAAGTCATATTTGTAGCTCTACTCGATAATTGGGCAGGATTCAGGAGATCCGAGGGCATCTTGCATATACGCGCACGACTTCCATAGCACTTTCATCGTCGTCTCAGCGTCAGAAACTCCATCTCCATCCTTGCTGCCTCGAGCTTCGCAATGCGTTGAGATGACACCCGATGCTGATTTACAAGACCTTGCAGCTTGTTGCGCGAGCTTGCACAATCAGTCTCGAGGTAGAATTTCCCAATTTCATTGCACATGATAGCCACATCACCACGTCCATCTGGTGAGATAACAACTACGACTTTCGACTACGGTTTGTCGAAGTAAATGCTGTCCATGGCTTGTACACCAGAGTGTAGCTGCTGTATTGTAAAGTCACGAGTTCGACCAAATTATTCGAGATAGCGTTCACAAACCTCAGACGCTTATTGCCGACAGCGAGGTCCACCTCCGGTAAGTATTGCAGTTTACAAAAGCAGTGGGTAATGAAGTATTGTTCAGAGATATGTCCGCGTCTTCCTCCACGATTTCAAGATCAATTGGTGAAATTTCTTCTTCTTCGTCCGGAATATCCATGTGCTTTGAGAGTTTCCTACACTCTCCTACACTTTAGATCGTACACCGATATATGTAACGATAACTTGGTCAATTCTTGGAGTTAGCAGATGCTATTTAAATGCGTACGAGATATGCTAAGAAGAAAGGTACTGCTACTGTTAACAACATTTCGCAATTCGTAACATATACACATACAAATTTCTGGAGTTGGCACCGCGACACATTAAATCGTACAATGTACCCATACAAAGATCAAGTATATTAGAGTGATGGTAACTTAGTAATGAGTTCTACCTCCATTCCTAGTACCACTTCCAAGCGCCTACGCGGCATTGACTCGACAAGGGACAGCAGTAAGGCAAGAGGTGTGACAGGGTCACACTGTGACGGGGTCACACGAGCACCTTGCTCGAGGAAGCGTGCTATTAAGAGTATACAAACTCTAAGTGAACGGCGGTTCACTTAGAGTTGGTCTTATCAGCCAGTCATGTGGAGCACGCGTTTTCTTTCGTCCAATCAAAAAAGAGTGACACCCTTTCTCGAACAATAGCGTGGCGGTTTCAATACATTTGCTGCAGGTGAACACGGCGGCCAAGTAGATCATGAACGGCACCATGGAGAAGACCACAGAACCCACGGTGGTCGTAATGCATTGACTTTGCGATGCGAACAAAACTACAATCGTGAAAAGTAGGGCAGCCACCGCCAACAGGAGTGAACTTGTCAAAATATTCATTGCCTTCCATCGTCGCAGGAAAACCCACCCTGCAATGCCGAGCACGAATGAAATCCCCATGTAAATGCCAACATTACAGGTCACTTGACTCACGGAAATATGGAGGTCTTCTTGTCCTTGAGAGTCACCGTTGATCCCCATTGCACTCGGCATCGTGTTGAGGAAAAAACTCGCGTAGAACGAATACAGCGTCATTGTCCAGACCGAATTCACAGCGATGAGAGCTGCTCCATACTCGAGGTCGCCTCCATCCCAATGCAGCGAGAGCAGCCCACGAGACTGAAGCCAGCCATGAATCCTGTGTCGTTGTGGAAAAAGCCCGCAGCTAACAGGATCATGACAAATGGTCCGACCACCCAATTCTGAAAACACCAGCAGAAGCCAGTCGCGGAGCACAGACGTCACCAATTCCCAATGCACGTTAGCGAGGGGAGGATACATCATGGCGAGTAAACCAGCCCCCACCAGCAGATTCATACTCCCTACAGTCGTGGCCTCGATGAACGAGTGAACGGCTGAGAGCTATCCGAGGCCGATGCCTACGCCTGCAGACAGCAGAATCCACAGTGGTAAGAGCCGATCGAGCAGCGACAACGGGCTCACAATTCCGCATGGATCAATGCCACTACTGTGATAGTTGGTCTCCGTCATATAGTTGCCATCCGTTCTCCTTGAGCTGCACATACTGTTTCTCGGCCGGGTCCTGCTTATCTTCGGTGTCATTTTCGTCAGTGGCATACACAATCACATGTACCAGAATTAAAGGCAGCTGTACCACTGAGGTTGCTTGAACGTTGCCCGAAACAAAGTTGCCCGAAAGTTGCTTGAGACCACACGGCATTTGCGAGATATCTGCAGGCTCGGCTACTTTATCATTTGTTGTTTTTCAACGAAGATCAGGTATTGATGTACACGTGAGATGCTAGTTATTTATCGAGCTGTTGTAATGTAGCTAGTAAACAATCCAGGTACCGTCTTATTAGGCTGGGGTATGTCCTACAACGTATTTACTTAACACTTTGGACAGTTCCTCTCGAACTAAAGCCATTGGTGGAGTTCTGTGTAAAGGCACTGTTCGCAGACACCTTCACCTTCATGATCATCAGGTGACGGTTTTTGTATACGGGCCGATCGACCTCTCCAATCAGATATTTCGGAAATAACCGCGTGTTGGTTCGAATCGGAGAGGGTCATGTCAAGAGGGAGGCCATTTGACTGACTTTTTGTATACCCCATTAATTCCGCAACATTTCCCAATTTTTGGGAGGGCCCTCAAAATTTTATCTCCTGAAAACGAATTTTTCGCTCTGAATTTGCGACAAAACGAATTTGAGAGGGTATTTAGTGGACGAAAAGCGGATTCGTACTTACTCTGAAACTTTATAAAGCGGACGAAAAAAAATTCGTCGCAAAACCGTTTTTCAATACGGGGCAGTATACAAAGATCGAGTCGTTATTTACGGGGGCCGATGAATTCATCGGCCTTTTCGTCCACTCACTGACACCAAGTCGATTTTGGCGGATCCCTCTTTAAACTGATATCGCGTGTTGCCAAATGATCGCTCCATTGACTACAGCTGTAGCGTTGACAAAATCCTCGACTGTAGCTGTAGCACGGACAAATAATGAGCTCGTGGGTGCAAGAACACGCATGAGCTCAGCACTTCGCAAACGACCATGGACACTACCATCCCGCTCTGTCGTGCAAGTAGCAGACGCACATGACGTTGTCGCCCGTGATCATGACCGTCCGGATATCGCTGCTTGTGCGTCCAGTCACTCAGGAGCTCGCGGTACGACAGACCCAGCACGTAGCATCCGTCCATGGCGAGACGGTCGACCACGCTCTTGTAATCAGCAGGCACACTACCCGGCGTACTCAGTTGCTGCATGCGCTCGTACGAGCCCTTGCAGAACACATAGTACTTGCCACTCTTGCGGTTGCGCACCGCGACACTCGTGGACATGCGGTGGTGGCCGAAGCCGTAGCGCTTGCTGAAATTTGATTTCCCTTCCAGAACTGATATCGACTTTCGTTCTGAGCGCGCACGACGGTACTACCGCTACCGGTACAAATACCGGTGACTCCGAGCCATTTCCTGTTTGAAAACGCAGTACAGTGCTGCGCAATAAATCGGTAAATCGGTAAGAAAACCGGTTTTTTGCGCGATCGCGCACTACGGTACTGCGCATGTTTACTTTAGTTTTTGTATACGGCAATTAATGGCGTCCGATCGAGCGCAATTTAGCCCCCGCTTTTGACAAATGTATACAAACATCAAGTCAGCCGAATCGCACTTAAACGTAATTGCGTCCGATTTCGCCGATTTGGCCGCTAATATGCCCCTTTTGTCAGCACGGTACTACCGGACGCAATTACGTTTAAGTGCGATTCGACTGACTTGATGTTTGTATACATTTGACAAAAGCGGGGGCTAAATGGCGTCAGATCGAGCGCAATTAATCGCCCTATACAAAAACCCAGTCAAACTGCCTTCAACTTCTTACGTTCTGCCCACTCGACAAGTGCAAGTTTGTCTACATGCTCAAGCATGACGAGACAGAAGTGGTGATCGCTGATAGTTCGGGTGTATCAGACTCTGTGGCCAAGGTCGAGGACTTTTTCGTGTCCAAGGGAAAGATCAGCGGATATCCTACGACGGTCCCAGTCGTGGAAGTGGATGGCCTTCGCATCGTCGAATTCCAGCCTACGATACGTTTATGAAGGGACTGAGCAGCGTTTTGTGCCTGGGGCCGTCGCTCTTGGCCGAACCTACGACGACATGCAGCAAGAGGCGAGTGGTCTGTCCGATACAGAAGCAAAGCACCGCATCGACACAGTTGGAACCAACTCGGTGGATGTCGAGATGCCGTCACTGCCCGTGTCCAAGGCGCAGGAATTCTTCACACTATTCTACACCTACCAGATTGCTACTACGTCTGGTACTACTTCACGTACTGGAACATGGGTATTGTCATGACGGTGGTGGTGCTGGGAGCTGCGGTTGTCAACATTTGGACGCAACGTCAGATCCAGTTGTCTATTGTCAAGGTGACTCACTACCGCACGGATGTGACGGTGTTTCGCGGTGGTGAATGGCGTGTGCTGTCGTCTCCGGACATTGCACCTGGTGATCTAGTGAAGGTGTCTGAGAACTGGGTGCGATATGGCCATCGTGAAGGGCACTACGGAATGCTCCCACGTGGTCGTGGTGTTCAATGTGAATCAAGCTAGGGTAACTTTAAAAACAAGTGGTTAGGCAATGCATTTTCAAATTCGCATTTTGCGTCGTTGTGAGATATCTAAGTCTAATGTCATGCGTCTTTCAACAGACACTAGGTTATCAAGATGCGCAGTACCGTAGTGCGCGATCGCGCAAAAAACCGGTTTTCTTACCGATTTACCGATTTATTGCGCAGCACTGTACTGCGTTTTCAAACAGGAAATGGCTCGGAGTCACCGGTATTTGTACCGGTAGCGGTAGTACCGTCGTGCGCGCTCAGAACGAAAGTCGATATCAGTTCTGGAAGGGAAATCAAATTTACAAATCCGCTCATTAGTGATAGGATTTTGCGTGACAATATTATAGATGAGAGGATGAACATTGAAACCTTTCTACTCTAATGGGTGATATGATAGATGAGAGGCATACAAAAACCAAGTCAAACTGCCTATCTACCGACATGACCCTCTCGAACTCTGCAGAAATCCGGCTATCTCCGAAAAAACCGTCATTAGTCATATATTTGCATTTTCTGCTCCCTCGTTCTTGCCCTCCGCTAAGAAGCAGACGACGCGATTGGTGTCCACCTACTTGTTGATGAAGAGAAGTTCGATGGCGGTGGCGGAATGACGGTTGTCCGCCTGCGGGAGACGCGAGACAACTCCTCTCTTGAGAGATATCGTCGATTAAAGGATCATAGACGAGAGGACTCTTAATTAAGGGTTTATTAAGGACTATATATTAGGAGCTTATATTTTACGATCCGAATTAGGAGCTTATTACCAACTAAAGATTAGGAGGTGGCCTACAAATTAGGCTCAAGGGGACACTCAAGATTAGCCTAAAAGACTCTAGATTAATCAGTTCACTAGTCCCGTTTAGCGTAAGTTTAAGACTGATTTATTTATAGTTAATTAGGTCCATTTGGCCTGTAATACAAACTCCTGATTAATTTAACCCTATTATGCATATAAAAGTTAGGTTTAATACTATTGGTTGGCCCTCAGCCACCAGACGTACGTGGCAGTAGTGGGGTCCACACCACCCACGAGTGAGTATCTAAAACGAATACTCACAGAAGTATATCTACTTCTAGAGGAGGTACCTTTTCTAGGGTACCCTCATGTAACCCCGTTACATCCTCCCCCACTTAGGTTGGATTTTCACCCAATCAAAATTAGGCAAATGTGAACCCTTCACATTTCACTCGAAGAGTCGAATGTGGCGAAGTGGGTGAACACTTTACCGCCCAAAGTATAGCGCGCCCGAAGAATGGGGGGGTAGTCCTTCGAGAAGAACCGACTTTTCGGGTAGTACAGGTCCTGGATCAAGTACTAGACTCGATCCAGGTTGGCGTGTGACCTTGTGCAATCCCTATAGGTGTCGATTAATTCGGCGGACCGGGTTTCACCGGGTATTTGTATTCCTAAGATAGACACACAGAAAATGTAAGAACTTCCAGGTTGTACGTATCCTGGGGGTCCTGAATGTGGGTTGAGAGATCACGAGTAAAGACCTTCTTCCCAAAAGATAACCTAAAATAAAACAGAGTTTGGATATACAATATGCAGCCTGTCAGTTAGTTAGCACGCCCGAATACAGGTAAATTTCGGGATGCCCTACGCACACCACCCTCGAAATGCTCGAGGGAAACAATAGAATGTCTTTCCTAAACACACAGTAATCAACAGTCAAATCCTAGGGGTGACCACTACCAAACCTCCTAAGATCGCAGGGAAAATGAATATGAAATGCAAGGGGCACTCGGAGTGTCCACTAGCAACTTAGCAAATAAAATAACTGGATCACTCCGAGTGTTCAAGCCCACTGGTCCCCAAGTTAATTCGACTTGTACGTGTTGAGAGTTATTACGCGGTTAGCGCAGCCTTGGTCGTCCTCGATCTAGGGCCCTCCTAATGTGAGCGGTCCTCCAGGTAGTCCTTCCTTGACGAGATGTATAGGGTAACACGGCGACCTCCCTTGGTCGTCTGTGTTCCGAGGGACGCTTGTACTTCGTAACGCAAATCAAACTCGAAGACACTTGTGTTCCACGATACAAATCGAACTCTGTTTAAAATTATCTTCTACATCTTGGCATTCTAAATTCTTCTTCAATCTTGGTAGTCTTGGTACTTCTTTGCGGTCTTCCTTTACTTCGTGAGGTCACACTCGGGTAGACTTGGTCTCATTATACTTGGAATGTCACGTCGAACTTGGATCTGCATACACTCATCCGCGATGTCTCGACTCTTCTGAGATCGGCAGCACGGGTCTTGTTCTTGCACGGTGTAATCATCTGATTGCGATACTCTTGGGTCGCACTGTCTTGACTCTGCTTGAATGTCAGTAAACTGACTTCCGGACTGAACTTATCTTCAGCAACTTGAGCTTCGGTCTTGTTCTTCGACAGTCAGTTGGTCATTCAGGATGTATTGTCATTCGGGATGTACATTCGGGGTACACGGCATAACTTCGGATGGAGTCTTCATATCCGGTAGGCGATCGAACTTTCAGGATGAGGGAGACAGTCTTGGGGTTTACCTGTGTAGGTAGGGTCGTAATTGTGGAAACCTTGGAGTTTCAGGGTGTTTTGGGTGATGTTCGGCTCCGTCAAGGTAGGCTGCTCCTCGGGATACGTTCTCCGAGGGCACTTGCTTCCTTCTCGTGGATACCTGCCGTCAAGGAGTCGGCGGTCGGACTGAGCGTCGGTATTGCATCCTGAATGTGGTACCCATTCAGGGCGTACGCTTCCAACCTGTGAGCCTCTCCGTAACCGAACATCTGCATCCCCAAAGTCCAAACCATCAATTCGCCCAGGAGTCCCATTCAATACCCATCTCGAAAACCATCATCTCTTGTCCGAATCAGTGTGCGGGTTGTCCCGGCTGGGCAGCTGCGGGTGTGCCTAGAAAATTCAGAGGCACATCATCACACGAAATTCTTCGACGGGTCGTCTGTGGAGCGAGCTAGCGCTCCACAGACGATCTCCGTCGCCATCACCGGACCACTGGGAGGACCCAAGGCCCATCCGCAGGTCCATGAGCAAGTCTCAAGTCAGCTTGACTGACGATACCCTTGTCGCCTGCCCTGACGACGAGGGTAAGGACTAAAACACTGAGGCCAAGTCCGCGATTAACAATCCGGACACAGGCACCACAGATGGTGGTGCCGATGACGTCCACGGCAACGTGGACGCCAAGGAGGCTTTACCTCCTAAGAACTTGACATTGGCAAAGGGCAAACGACGTGCCCAGGTTACCAACACGGCTAACCATGCCAATGAGGCCAGCGCCAGGAAGCGCAGCGCCTCTCTGTCACTTCACATAAGCGACCAGGATCTTGATGAGGCCTATAACGAAGAGCCTCTTGAGGTTGCTGTCGTGTAGGACACGATAGAATTCTCACTTGTCGGGTGAGTTCCCACCAACAACACACGCTTCCCCGTTAAGGTTAGCGATTTGTTGGATCAAACCTGAAGACCAGGAACGATCCCTTACACCGGGTCGGTTGTAAGCGCTTCTGTATACCGAGGTTGTTTTAGGTAACCCTTACCTACACCACTAGCCACGAGCTTAGACTAGGGTGTTATATTGCGCTTTCGCGCGTAACCCTGCAGTCCCTCAGAGGAAAGGGTACCGGCGTGTTAGGCCTTATACAGGGGTGTCGAGGTATAACCTCGACGGGGAGCAAAATATACACTAGGACCTTAATAGACCCTAAGTATACACGTAACGACACTTCACTGTCGCCTCCGATCTCTCGGCCACACCAACTCTTGGCCTGACCAGGATAAACTCTCGGTTCAATGTACCTTGAGTCTACCAACAGGCATCCCACACAACTGAGCGTGTCCTGGCACTTAAATAAGCTAGCTACACTTACCTAAGTCGGACTTGACTCTTGTTAGCTGGGGGGAAGACTGCGTTTTATAAACTGCTTAATGTGAGGCTCAGAGAGCCTCTGTATGTCATCCTATGTTTTGTCCTATGCCTGTATACAAATATCAAGTGTAAACAAATCTCTGTAGGAGTCTCCGAGGTTTCAGAGTAAGTACGACCGAGGGGTCGACAACTCACCCTTAAGTACGGATTTGGGACTGTACAGACGTGAGACAAGGGATCTGAGATGGGTACAGACCCCTGTCTCGGCCTAATCCAGGAAGCCTCGGCCAGGTTGTATTAGGCTAGCCGAGGCTCTCGGATGTCACTATTCCTTCTCTGTCACTCTGTCGCGGGATGTATAATCCTCCAATGGGGTTGAACCCTCGCTTTTCACCGAAAGGTTCTGTGGCGGTTGCCTTAGCGACTGGGTAGCTCCCCACAGTTAGAACCCAACACCACAACTGCCCCCGCCTCGACGCGAACCCGCACGACTGGTGACCGTCGTGGCGTCTTATTCTTCGATTCGTCCTTCGCTCGCCATGGTCCCTCCATCGCGCGCTCTGGAGCGGGCTACCGCCACGGCCATGCAGGCTCTCGGGCCTCTTGAGCAGGTGTGTCTGATCCTTGTTGTTCGTCCGAGACCTTGATCCTAACTCTTGGTTCACTCATTGCACCCTTAAGCGCCCGCTGACACGCCCTCAGAGGGCCAATATGCCTCTTCCGAGGCATCAGGAGCCGCAGAGCAGGTGGCAGGGACCCTTCTGTCACCAACTCCCGCGCTGACGGTGGATTCAGCAACTCGCGGGGTGTCAGGAGGGTCTTCGCCGACTTTATCGCCTTGCTCGCCTCCGACGTCTCCTCTTCCATCTTCTCCTGACGCGGACTCTCGCTCGACACCAACTCCCGCGCCGGCAGAGGATTCGGCAACTTGCGGGGTGTCGGATGGGAGTTCTGTGGATGTCCCTGAATGAAGTGGTCCTGCCGGTAGCATTACCGAGCAGTCGACTCTGGTCCGCTCCAATCTTCCGCTCGTGGAGCTTGCCAAGTTGGTCGTTGGCGTGGCCCGTAATCCTCCTTGCCGCGTCGACACCATCCTGGATCGTCGCTTGCAGAGTGCGCCGAGCCTCAGCGAAGTTTTGGCTGCCGCCATCGCTCCTGTCCGGACTCCTCTTCATGAGTCCGAGGAGATGATTTCACTGCGGGACGAGGTCTCCCGCTGCCAAGCCCAAGTTAAAGACGCCGAGGACAAGCTCGCGATTGAGTTTGGACTCCGAACGAAGGCCGAAATGTTCTGCACTCAGGCCTCGTGCGACTTCAATGCGGCCTCCAACACTCTGCACTCCGTTCGGTTGGAGAATATCGCTCTCTCCAGGCAGCTCACGTTGGCTAACGCAGCCATTGCGACTCACGCCGAGTCCATGGCTCAGCTCGGTCTTCGTGTGAAGAACGCCGAGGCCGACGCTGCCGCAGCGATGCGGACGATCCGGAAGGATCGGGAGCGCTTTAAGGCTGGCATGGTGGCATATACCGAGCAGATGGCCAAGCTTTGGTCATATCTGCTCAGGAGCGATAGCCGGTATGACGGTACGGTACCAGCCCGTATTCAAGCTCTGGTGACCGAGAACGCCGGCTTGCAGAGGGCGAATTCGATCCTCCGCCAGCATTCGGCCAACCACGGCCTGAACACGGACGCTCTGATCCTCGCCTCGGCCGGTATTACGGCCGACGATATCGATTGGAGTCTTCTCGGTCTGTCCCCACCTCGGGTGACGGTTGAACCTCCTCAGACCTCGAGCTCTGGTCGCTCCGACAGTATTTCGAGTGACGACGAGGCCTCGGATACAACTCAGCAGGCCATTTCGATGCCTCCAAGCACTTCTGGTACTGTAGAGGATGAGTCCGAGGATTCACCTCCGGTTGGACCACCTCCAAAGCGCCGTCGTCTCCGCCAGCATCCTGCACCTGCGGCCAAGCCTCGTTCGACTGCTTCAATGACTCCGAAGTCTTCGCTACCACCCGGTCGGCGACTTGGTCGTCCTTCGGTGAAGCCTGGGAGACGACTTCCTGTTCCGTCGTCATCTCGGTCGTCGTCCGACGTAGGACCATCCACTCGTCCTACTCCGACAGCCAAACCCGTCTCGCCGCCGCCCTCATCTACAGCTGCTGCCCAGTCTGTCCCGGCTCAAGCCTCGTCGGGGGCTCCGCTTGCCACCGCTCCGTCCTCTGTCCCGGCTCGGTCTGCCGCGTCTGTTCCTGCGGCAACTGCCCCTGAAGTCGGTTCCGAGGACTCTGTGCCTCCTATGGGTTCGTCGGTTGACTCGGGCTCTGAAGCTGGCGACACTGAAGAGCTGCCGACTTCGGATGACGAGGCTACCGCTGCCGATGCCGCCGTCCCGACGCCTGCACCTGACGTCGTGGACTTGACTTCCAAGACGGCACATGCCGATGCCTCACAGCCGGCCAGCAGCCCTTTCTCGTCTCCGTTGGTCACACCACCACGTGGCATATACCGAGCAGATGGCCAAGCTTTGGTCATATCTGCTCAGGAGCGATAGCCGGAATGACGGTACGGTACCAGCCCGTATTCAAGCTCTGGTGACCGAGAACGCCGGCTTGCAGAGGGCGAATTCGATCCTCCGCCAGCATTCGGCCAACCACGGCCTGAACACGGACGCTCTGATCCTCGCCTCGGCCGGTATTACGGCCGACGATATCGATTGGAGTCTTCTCGGTCTGTCCCCACCTCGGGTGACGGTTGAACCTCCTCAGACCTCGAGCTCTGGTCGCTCCGACAGTATTTCGAGTGACGACGAGGCCTCGGATACAACTCAGCAGGCCATTTCGATGCCTCCAAGCACTTCTGGTACTGTAGAGGATGAGTCCGAGGATTCACCTCCGGTTGGACCACCTCCAAAGCGCCGTCGTCTCCGCCAGCATCCTGCACCTGCGGCCAAGCCTCGTTCGACTGCTTCAATGACTCCGAAGTCTTCGCTACCACCCGGTCGGCGACTTGGTCGTCCTTCGGTGAAGCCTGGGAGACGACTTCCTGTTCCGTCGTCATCTCGGTCGTCGTCCGACGTAGGACCATCCACTCGTCCTACTCCGACAGCCAAACCCGTCTCGCCGCCGCCCTCATCTACAGCTGCTGCCCAGTCTGTCCCGGCTCAAGCCTCGTCGGGGGCTCCGCTTGCCACCGCTCCGTCCTCTGTCCCGGCTCGGTCTGCCGCGTCTGTTCCTGCGGCAACTGCCCCTGAAGTCGGTTCCGAGGACTCTGTGCCTCCTATGGGTTCGTCGGTTGACTCGGGCTCTGAAGCTGGCGACACTGAAGAGCTGCCGACTTCGGATGACGAGGCTACCGCTGCCGATGCCGCCGTCCCGACGCCTGCACCTGACGTCGTGGACTTGACTTCCAAGACGGCACATGCCGATGCCTCACAGCCGGCCAGCAGCCCTTTCTCGTCTCCGTTGGTCACACCACCTCGCAAAGACGGGCGTCCTGTCCGTGGGGCCTCGGTAATGTCTGGCCTTCGGTCCATGGAGATGGCAGAGCGGGAACTCGCTGCCGACGACTTCGTCTTGGGGCTGTTTCGGTCAGGATCAAAGTCCCAGTCGTCGTCCGTGGTTACGTCGTCCGTCACGGCCAGCAGCAACGTTCCGGCCGATGCCTCGGCTCAGTCCCAGTCTTCGCTGCCGAGCCATAAGGCTACCGCTTCGGTTGTCTCGGCTGCTGCTTCTCCAGCACGTCACGTGCAGCTCGACCGACTCCTCGTCGATCTCGCTCTTTGGCAGCAACTTCTGCCTCCTCTCGAGCTGGACCGACTACCTTCGTTCCACTAGGGACTGGGTCTCTGCAGCGCGGGCCGAAGAAGTTGGCCGGCTTGGCCGGCCCTTTCCTCAGACCGGGGTTCACTGCACCCGGTGCACAGAAGGCTTGGTCCAAGATCAAGACTGTGGAGCTCTCGGAGTCGTTGCCGAAGGATGCTGTTTCTCCGATCTCTGTGGCTGGACTTGAAGCTCTGATGGACTGGGAGAATCCCAACCACCCGTGGCAGGAGTTCCGCCGAAAGTTGCCTCGGTCTCCATGTCTCTTCGACGCGAGTGGCTTCCCTTCTGGGTCCAAGATCTCGATCCGGGACACAGGGATCGGCCGCACCGTCAAGATGTGGCGTCAGTTCCAGGGCGTCTCGACCGACAAGACCGAGAAGGCGGACTTGGGTCTCGCATTGTGGGATCGCCGTCACTGGATTCAAGTCTCGGCTGTGGAGAGTTTTCTCCGACGACTTGAGCGCCGACACGGCCGTCACGATCCTCTGGTTACCGCTCTCGTCGCGAAGTGGAAGAGCTATAACAAAGCTCGGAACCTTCGTGCAGACCGTATTCGCCAGCAAATGGTTTACCGGGTCTGGGAGTGGAGCATCGATCGCGACAACAAGCCTCGCGAGAACCCGGCCGAAGTCTTGTTGGAGCCCACCTACCTCCAATACCCTTTCGAGGTGCTGGACTGGGCTCCGACCACGGATGATTGGGTTCGAGAGCTCCGGGACCTGGACGCTCGGCAACCATAGCGTAATTGTTGGGTAGATGCTCCGGCCGAGCACCCCTATAACACGACGTTCGCGCCGTGCAATCCGAATGTGCCGCTGTTCGTTCCTCGGCACTGGTCTCGGGCAAGCGTCGCTGCGTCCGTTGTCGTGGACTCTACCCTCGATCCGGCTGCCGTTAGTGCGCCGTGGATCACTGACCCGTCCGACGAAGGATCGGCCGAGCAAGTGGATCCAGCTGTGGACTCGGTGGCCTCTGGGTCCCAGAGCCAGCCTCCTCACATCGCGGGATCACCTCCTACCGATATCTTGAGCGCAGGTTTGGATGTCCTCGTGGACTTGGCTACCGCCACTACCGAGATATAGTCTCGATCGGTGAGTCTCGGGTTTCGTTGTCCAAGTTACTCCAGTAGTTCCCAGAGTACAGTAGCGTAAATTGGTAGCTTGGTTTCTCTATCGTTCTTCGTTGTAATCTCCAATTCACTGGTTCGTTTACTTTTCTTCATGCAAATATGCAGTGTTCGGTACAGTAATTTTCATCACTCCTCTCTGTAGGCTGTGCCGACCCTACCGAGGATTTTCATTTCAGTACAGTAGCTTCTTTCGTCTGTCACTGCAGGCTGTACTGGCCCTGCAGGCAGGTCAATCTTCGGTGACGAGACATTTAGTCCTCGTCGGCGACTTGGACCATTTGCAACCTTCGGTCACTGCGTTTCTCACGCAAGTAGTCGTAGAGAAAACCTCCACACGACAAATTGGACGCAGCTTCCCATGTTGGTTCATCATATCCCAACCACTTCACTTTGAACTCTCGGACAGCTCGCTCGGTGCTTGTGGATAACGGGACGCGGTCGTCAAGAATAGCCTCAACCTCGTATTCGCCGGCGAGTTGATTAGGCTCCCAGCTATCTTCGGGTAGCAATTCCTCGTCGAAATCTAGTCTCGTTTCCTCTGTCACCTCTGGTGTCAGTCGACTCTTCGGTCGACTTCCGAATTCGTTCACAGCCTTGAGTCGAGATACATGCACCACAGGGTAGAACCTGTACCCGCTTCTGTCGGGAAGTTCCAACTCATATGCAAACTCTTCGACCTTTCTCTTCACCCGGAATGGCCCATGCCATCGGTGTGCTAGCTTCTTCGTCAGTCCTGGTTTCACACGTTCCATGTACAGCCACACACGGTCACCAGGTTCAAACAATGGCCTCGGTGCGGTGACCGGGGTGTCATCTGCTGCTCCTGAGACTGAGTGTGCCTCGTCCAAAAGCTCGGTCGGGCCAGTACTCGGTATAGCAGCTTGCTCTCTCCCGCTGAGTGCTTCATTGTGTTTCCGGGCTCTTCGAGACTTCTCGGTAGCTTGGTATTCCTTGGCCATCTCTAGTGCAATCTCTTGCTGACGGTTCACTTCTCGGCGCCATGCTAACGCGTCGGTTTGTTTCCCAGACCCTCGTTTGAGCGACGAAGTCATCGCTCGGAGCGTAGACTGTGCGTCCCACCCATGAACAAGGTAGAACGGAGTCTCTTTCCTCGTTGCATCCATCGAGTTGTTGATCGCGAAGATCAACTTCTCGGCGATCTCATCCCAGTCTTGTTGGAGCGGGTCTTCGGCGTACACCCGCACTGATTGCATGACGGTCTTCACCGACCGTTCTTGTTGGCCATTAGCCTGCGGGCGGTAACTCAGGGTCGCTCTTGACCTTGATTGCATCATCTCGGCGAAGGCTTGGAACACCTCGCTCATGAAGCGTGGGTCGCGATCATGACGGATCATTGTCGGAGCACCGAATCTTCGGTAGACGCACTCTTCGAAAGCTTTCGCCACACAAAGTGCAGTTGTGTCAGCCATTGCCTTTCCCATCACGAAGCCTGTGAACGCGCACTGGAAGAGCAAAAGCGCTGTATTGCCCCTCCGAGACTTCGGTAGTGGTATGACAAAGTCCATGGACACCAATTGGAACGGCCTCTCGGCGAGTACGTTGCCGGGCGAATACCCTCGGAACTGTGGTCGGCTCTTGCTAGAGTTGCAATCAGGGCAAGACCGTACGTGTCTTTCGACATCCGCGTAGAGACCGATCCAATAGTAGTCTTGTCTGATTCTGTTGAAGGTTCGGACAATGCCTTGGTGGCCGCCTTCTAGCGAGTCATGGCAGTTTTGCAATACCTCTTGGACCATCGTCAAGGGCACTACCAGACGTAGGATAGTCTCCTCTTGTTGTCGGTCGCTCTTCCGACGGCTCGTTCCAAGGTAGTATAAGACATTGTCTTCGCTTAGCGTGAACCGATCCGACATCTTCCATGAATCTCTCGCTGCTCGATAGCCGAGCTTCGAGTCTTCACCACGGAGCACTGTCTTGAGGTTAGACCATCTCAACTCTTCGTCCTGGGCTACTGCAATCCGTCTCCGACGCTCTCGTTGGACTGTCAGGGGGTCTATGTCGTTTGCACTAGGAGCTGTTGAAGTTGAATCTTCGGTGATCAGTTGCTCTTCTCGCACGTAGTTTTGAACTTTGGTAGGCGTATCGTTCGCTTTGTCTTGGCTGTCCGCTTCTCTTCGGTCGACTACTGAGGTCTCGTTGGCAAATCTGACTCGCTTCTTGTTAGCTTTAGCTTGTTGCCGGGTGGTCACCGTTAGTCGTCCGGTCTCAGTGTCGTCTTGCACAAAGTCGAAAAAGGTTCTGCGACGGGTGGAGCCTGTTCTCACATGGGTTCGGACCGTGTTGACCGATGGTTTGTCCTCGGTCTCGGCCTTGGCAGTTGGTTCGTAGATGACGTCTTGAATGCGGTTTAGCGTGGTCAATTCTGACAGCCTGGTCTCGGTCGACACCACTTTGGACACTTTGCTCTCGAGCGTTTCGCTTGCTAGCGAATCTGCAGCTGCATTGAACTCTCGGACCACGTGCAAGTACTTCACTGACCGGAACTTGGCTGTGAGCTCTCGGTGGCGGTTCAGTTGTGCCAACAGTGACTCCTTACGACATGCGATTACCCCTAGGGACTGCTGGATTGCGAGTCTCGAGTCGCCCACGATGACTAAGGCCTCGGTCGTGTGCTCTAATGCAGCTTGTACTCCGTTGTTCATTCCCGAATACTCGGCGAGGTTCACCGTGGTCGCCTCGAGGTAAGCACTCGCAGCGGTCACTATAGTCCATTCTGGTAGTTTCCACAGTATCCATGCACAACTGCCATAGCCACCGTGCTTCTCGGTCTTAGCCGAACCATCGAATGGCATCACGAGGCCTTGGTAGGACCTCGGTAGCCGTGCATACAGCAGGTTCGGGTCCATCCTAATGCTCGGTGACCCTTTGGTTGGTGGTGCGACTTGTGCTAACGAGTCATCTAAGTCGACGAAGCTCGTCAAACCGGCTTGGAGCAGCTGCGCGAATGCGCAATCTCGTTCCTTCACCCGTTGCACCACTAAATGCCACGGGGACAGCATAACTGCGAACTGGGTCGTGCGTCCGAACAGTGTCTTGGACTTATGTACCCAGTCGAGCGTCGAAAAACGCGTATAGACGTGGATGGTCCGACCTGCTAGCTGAGTGTAGCACACTTTCAGCAGCAGTAGGAGGGCCAAGACTTCCTTCTCGGCCGGATGATAGTTCATCTCGGCGTCCTTGAGAACACGTCCGCAAAACCGAACCTGGTGTAACTTGTCGTCGTGTTCTTGCATGAGAGTGGAGCTCAGCGCCCACTCGTTCGCGAAGAGCATGACGTGCACCGCTTTGTCTCGGTCGAAGTGCCGCAATATCGGGCGTCCGTCACCTTCTGTTGAAGTGCTGCGAAGCTTCGTTTAGCCACCGTGAGGTCACCCCCAGGTGCAAAGTCTGCGTCCTTCAACTGGTATAACGCGGCGCCGTACACTGCAAAGTCCTGGATGAACCGGCTGTAGTAGTTGAGCGCACCCAGGAACGACTGCATACCTTTCTTTGACGTTGGGAAAGGGACCTCCATCACTGCCTTGATCTTCTTCGGATCGGCTCGAATGCCCTCGGACAAGACTTCGTGGGACAGGAAGTCCACCTTGGACTGCACGAATATGCTCTTCGTGAAGCTGACGCTGATCCGACACTCTGTGAAGCGTTGGAGCAGTCGGTCCAGCGTCGCTAGACAGCCGTCGAACGTCTCGTTACCGAAGCATATGTCGTCGACGAAGGATCGTCGGTCGAACACCGGAACCAGTGAAGACTCGTCCGACTCGCCGTTCGCAAACATGTCACCCGTGGGACTATTAACCAACAGGGACACCGCGTCCATAACAGTAGAAGACTCTCGGTCGGCCTCGAACTTGGTTCGAGCCCTCGGTGGAGCTTCTGAAAGCTGGCTACAATCCTCGGTAGCGACTGTCCGGGCATCTTTGGTCTGTTCTTCGGCTTCACGCATAGCTTTTGCGAATTGCGACCACCCGCCCTTCGGCTGGACAAATCCCCAAAGAGCATTGTCGATCATCCGCTGATAAATCATCGGTGCGTTCTTGAGACCAAATGGCATCCGTAACCACTCAAAATGCCCCAGTGCGCAGACAAATGCAGAGATCTTCCGAGCTCTCTGTGTCATCATTATGGCCCAAAATCCGCTCGCCGCATCCAACGAGCAGAACCATAGGTAGGCCTCCATATCCGTCAAAAGGTCGTCAACGAGCGGCATGGCGTACTCCATGATCGCTGTGACTGCATTCACCATCTTGTAATCAATGCATAGACGGATATCAACACCGTTCTTTTTCAGAACAATCACAATCGGGGACGCCCACGGGCTGTCCGAGAAAGTAATCAGTCCGGCCCGTAGCAATCCTTTCAGAAGCTCGTACAGCTTCCCGAGAAATCGCAACGGCGTCCTCCGAGCCCTCTGTTTGATGGGCGCGTGCCCCTGCACGTCAATATCGCACACCACGCCGTACGCCGGTGGTGGTAGCGCATTACCACTTGAAATCATGATCTTCTCATGATGCTTCAACACATCCACCAGCTTCTGCTGTTGGTCCGCATCCAGGTCCTTGTTCTGAATGTTCGGACCGGTGTAGTCTAAAGCAGTAACCGTGATCTCGGTCAGATCAGGCAGGAATGCCAATTCTTGTGCGTAGTCGGTGAGCTCGATTTCGTTCGCCAAGTGCTCGGACACGTCGTTCTCTTCAGCGTCACGTCCCGACACAACTCCTGCTGCAATCTCATGCATCGCGGACACGTAGGTAGCATTCAATATACACTCCGGATCTTCAGTAGGACACGGGGTATGTACGGCTCGGTCGTCTGGTTCGTCCAGAATCTGAACCGAGGCGCCGATATTCTCGGATGTCACCCCATTTGAAGACTCGGTGCACAATGCATCGTTTGTAGCGTGGGTCGAGGACTTCTTCTGAGCTTGTTCGAACACTCGCTCGCCACTCTCTGACACTGGTATCGTGTGTTCCAGCTCCTCGAACGGTATCCTCCCGACTGCTGCGCCGTCCGATGCATCTACAACGGCTCCGAATGTAAGCGAGTCGTCGCGTCGAACGCATTTCCTGCCGGTCGTGCCTGTGGCTTGCGCCATATCCTTGGCGCAATAGACTTGGGACTCGTCATCTGGACCCGAATCCTCGGTGTCTCTAGTGAGAATATTCTGCGGCGTCGGATACTCTCTACGCTCGACCGCAGGCGGCTGTTCGGCTAGCCAACACTCGTAGAGCTCGCGTTCTCGTTCGAACAGCGTCTCGTCACGGCTCTCCGCGTAGGCAAGGATCTGCCACTCCTTATACTTGTTAGAGCGCAAGCGTACGTACCCAGGCTCACGCGGAAGTTCGCCTATCGGTACCCATAACACAACCGATTCGTGTTTCGAGCAATTAGCGACCCTCGGTGTCACATTCGTCAGCCGGATCCACGTCGGGTGCCCCCGTCTAAACCTCGTTACCGTCGGGACGAGTCTCTCCGTCCGTCGGATCCAAACTTCGTGGGTATCCCGAGAGGGTCGTTTGCACTTAAGCCGAAACTCTCGCCACTCATGACCGGGGATATACAAGTCCTCGGTCGGTCCACCAACCACTTGAGTGCCGTAGGGTTCATCATCCGCGGCGCTCAGCGACTTAATTAGCGGCACCATTACTTCGTCTGGCAGTCTGGCTGTCCCGTGGAACAGGTCCAGCCGGACACCCGCCGGAATCATGAAATCCGTTCCGAGGACCACATCGACTCCTGCACTGTGGTTCATGATCCACATTTCAAACTCGTACACTCGCTCCCACCCCAAGGTGATCTTCACGAGTTCTCGTCGACGAGTCTCTAACACTCCGGGGTTAATGCCCCGCACTTCCAAGCTTCGGCCGTGGTCCGGAACTTCACGCAACCGTAACCTCTTGGCGTAGTTCGCCGAGATTACGCTGACGTTGGCTCCTGTGTCCAACAGAATCCTCGTTCGCACATCATTTACCGCGCCCTTGACCAAAGCTCTCATTCTCTTCCTCTTGTCGTACCGTTGGGACGACCACCACCCCAGTCTCTCGCCTGGGAGTAACTTCGTCCTTGGGACGAGACGTCGGGGCGATCGTTCAACTCGGGACATACTAGCAATCGAACCCTCGGTCTTGTGGCCACTAGGTTTGCCAGTACTCCACTCTTTCGTTCCACACTCACTGAGGTATACACCTCTCTCCTTTTCATTTTCCATCGTTGTCACACTCGTAATCTCTCGGTCTTCGGGCCAATTCACCTCCCCTGCGAATGCGAACATATAGTCGGCATCTATTGCAGGTTCGGTTAACTGTGGCAGCCCGATTGGGACCAACCCAGTTTCAGTTGGCGGGCTGCCTAGTTTAAATGATTCCCGAACACTAAGCTTTGCAGCTCAGGCGTGAGATCTTTCTTGTCGACCTTCGATCGTAGGAGGTTGGTGAGCTCGTTGAGAGCGTCACACTTCCCAGCGTCGTGCACTTGCTTGCACAACTTGCATCGCCTGTAGCAGTAATGCACGGAGTGCGACATACTGCCACAGGCTGCACAAGGACCGTACTGGCGCTGTCGATTGTCTCGTCCGTAGCCTCGGTCTTTGTTGAAGTGACCATTACCGCTCCTGGGGTGTCGGTGGTCGGACCGGGCAAAAGTACCCTCTGCAGCGGCCCGGCGTTCGCTGTCGTTGGCGGCTGCAACATGACCATATTCACCGTCGGGACTAGAATCGCTGTCGGAGCTCTCAATGGAACATCGGCTGCCATCCCGGCGCCGTTCGTCGTCGCTAGATGTCTCGGTGCTGTCATAACCATGATGGCGCGTCTCTGAGCGGTTCGATCGGGACCTGATAGCGTCGTTCACATTCAATGCAGCGACGAGGTCGGTTAGCGCGTTCGCTACCGTGACTCTCGGGCGTGAATCGTCGCGACGGCGTTCTCGGTCATGTCGATCACGGCGATAGCTGTCCCGCGAGCCCTCGGGGCGCCTGCCATCATGTCAGCGGCTGTCTTCTTGGTTCTTAGGACGGCGTCCTGACGACTCTCGGGATGTTTTACGTTCCTGACGACGGAGGATGTCGTTGACCATATCTTCGAGGTCATGAATGTCCTTAACTCGGACGTGACACAGGCGCTCTTCTAGACCTCGGTCATCACACGTATCCAGAAAGTGTTCCACATGGTCCTTGGCGTCTCGTCCACCGTTCTCGAACTGCACTCCGGCATTGCGGGCATAGCCGTTAAGCCTATTGAGGTAATCACACACGTGCTCTTTATCCTCTCGTTTCGCTGAATAATACCGAGCTTTCGCAGACTGAGTAAACCGTGAGCAGTAGTACTTGATAAACGCATCGCTCAACAACTTCCACGTACGACGAGTCTTGCATGGGAGTTGTTGGTACCAATGTAGAGCTCCATCTTGGAGACTGAGTTCGAACGCCATGCACCACTCGTTCGGTGGCGTGTGCGTTCCCTTCATCTCGTAGATAAAGGTTCGGAGCCATTGCATGGACTTCTCGCTCTTGTTCCGGAGTCCAAAATAAGGCTTGATGTTGCCGAGTGGAAGGTGTGTTGCGAGCTCGAGCCTCGGTGTGGAGCTTTTCGTCTCCGCTTTGCTCAGCTCGCGGATCTGGTGCGCCCACTCTTCGGTGAGGTCTCCATCGAGATAATCAAAGTCACCTGAGTCGCTATCACTGTCCGACGAGTCCTCTGGGCTATCATAGTTCCTGGCGGGACGTCAACCAGTCTCTTGACGAGTGTTCGGAGTGGGGCGTAGACTTTCCGTCTCCTCAGCTAGCCGCTCTGAACGACTTGCAGACCTCGGTGTTACCATGTGCGAGTCTTGCATGTACGGTGAAGCCTCGGCTGTAGCCGTAAAGATACCAGAATCGGAACCCTCGTTAACACGCTTCTTGGGAGTTTGAGGAAGCGGGACCTTTGATGGATCCGCCGCTTCCGGTGCGCGTCGGGCTATAGGTTGACGGCCTGCCCCAATCTCGGACACCCCGAAAGACGTCCGCAACTTCTTCTTCCACTTTCGCAACGCTGTGCCGGCATCGGTCGGCGTCCAATCCTTGAGTGCGGCGTCAGATGGAAACCTCTGAGGCTCGCACCCCATAGCACGGAGGAGTAGCACAGTATCCTGAGCCACCTGTCGGGTGCTCGTTGAGTCAATGGGCACAGCTAACTCGCCTCCAAGGTCCATCCAGAGATTTCGGGCCAAACAGTTGCATCCAATTGCTCCTAGCCTTCATGAGTTCCAGGAAGCGACCTAGAACCTTGTTGGCGGCCGGCGTATCACCATTGACTGGTGGCCGGTTGCCTGTCGACCGGGAAGTTGCCTTCCCGGTCATCGCCGACGGCTTCAAACCGTCGGACCCATCATCACTGTCTTCGGTGGCCGGTTCAGGACCAGCTACGTCATCCAGCTCTACGGTGAGGTTACGCGCGAGCGACCTCACCCCTCCGCTGCGGCCTACAGATACCACCGCGGCTTCCGAAAGGTCGGGCATTGCTGCCTTCTCTTCCAGGTACTCTTCATCATCCTCTTCCTTGGCGTCGGAGTAGCAAACCGACTCGTCGAAACTTCCTGAACGTTCGGCAATCGTCACCAGACGAGATGTCGGTGGTGTCGACAATGAACTCCCAGGATGCACCGTAGGCTCGGTGCGTGTTCCACTTGACTTCATCGGTGTTGCTGGTACCGCTGACTTGCCTCCTTTCGCCATTTTCTCTCTTCTTCTCTCTCTCGAATGCTCGTTAGGGTAGAACCTAACACAACCACAACACACAGAAGGTCACACCAATCCCGGGTCGCGGCACCAGTTGTCGTGTAGGACACGATAGAATTCTCACTTGTCGGGTGAGTTCCCACCAACAACACACGCTTCCCCGTTAAGGTTAGCGATTTGTTGGATCAAACCTGAAGACCAGGAACGATCCCTTACACCGGGTCGGTTGTAAGCGCTTCTGTATACCGAGGTTGTTTTAGGTAACCCTTACCTACACCACTAGCCACGAGCTTAGACTAGGGTGTTATATTGCGCTTTCGCGCGTAACCCTGCAGTCCCTCAGAGGAAAGGGTACCGGCGTGTTAGGCCTTATACAGGGGTGTCGAGGTATAACCTCGACGGGGAGCAAAATATACACTAGGACCTTAATAGACCCTAAGTATACACGTAACGACACTTCACTGTCGCCTCCGATCTCTCGGCCACACCAACTCTTGGCCTGACCAGGATAAACTCTCGGTTCAATGTACCTTGAGTCTACCAACAGGCATCCCACACAACTGAGCGTGTCCTGGCACTTAAATAAGCTAGCTACACTTACCTAAGTCGGACTTGACTCTTGTTAGCTGGGGGGAAGACTGCGTTTTATAAACTGCTTAATGTGAGGCTCAGAGAGCCTCTGTATGTCATCCTAACCCCTTTCTCGGCCTAATCCAGGAAGCCTCGGCCAGGTTGTATTAGGCTAGCCGAGGCTCTCGGATGTCACTATTCCTTCTCTGTCACTCTGTCGCGGGATGTATAATCCTCCAATGGGGTTGAACCCTCGCTTTTCACCGAAAGGTTCTGTGGCGGTTGCCTTAGCGACTGGGTAGCTCCCCACAGTTAGAACCCAACACCACATTGCGAACAACCTCGATGAGCAGCAAGAAGAACTACTTGCTGCTCGACTGGCTAAACAGTTCGTCCATCGTGAGCATACTCACACTAAGCGCTGGGTTCTTACCTACGGTCCAGGGTATTCCAGCATGAGGACCATGGCTCTCTGCTGTTCCTTGAGCAGCTCATGGACCCACGTCCATTGGCAGGAGGTCATACCTCCATTGGCGCGTACGAGCGCCACCTGATTAAGGGCGTGTCTCTATTCATCAAGAACATAGAGGCAACCAGGTGCGTACTTCTTGCACCGCAACAAATTCCCATAAAGGAATTTACTAGACTTCGGAAGAATTCTGAGACCAAGGGAGGTCTCCACCCCGTGTGGGGATTCCCTTCGGTGCAGCCGGAGAATACCTCCTCAGTTGCACAGGTCGCTGGGCCCTCACAAGGGTTGCCCAGTCTAGGAGCTCCAAGCTGAAGCTCAGCTGGAATTCATATTGATCCAGCGGGACCTTCGGGTCCTGGTCCAGCAGAGTCTTTTCTGCAGGACGAAGTGCATCAAACCCGTGATCGAATATATGCGATCAAGATTGCACTTGACATTAGGCTTGGCGGTCTAGCCGCCTCCCAGTTGGAAAACCAACTGCCCTGATGTCCTACGTCAGGACGTGGACGCTCTCGGTCGCGAGACTCGGGAGCTCCACGGGCGGGGTAACCGCCGAGTCCCAGCTTCCGCCTTAATGGGACTCCGTCCGAGCCTTGATGCTCTTGCCAGTGAGGCGCACGGTCACATGCCCTCTTATGAGCCGCAGTGGTACTCTTCCCACTCGACTTAAGGGTATAGCTCATGACGGAGCTCATACCGTGCGGCCCCAGCGTACTCCTTTTGTGAGCCGCATGGGTGCCTGTCTGCATTCGGTATTGCAGGATTTGACAACTCCTGTTGGTGTTGTCCGCGAGACTCAACCTCGATTTGAAGAGGGGAGCTTCGCCCACCCTTGATCTTCTTCTGCCCTCTCAGGGCGAACATCCTACGGACCATCGTACCTTTTAAGACTCCCCACGTAAGACGTTGAGTGCGTCGCCATTGACTTCACGAGGTCGATGGTATAGGCAGCGCCGTGCCTGCCGAGGACCCCAACGGGTCCAATGAAGCGATGCTTCAGCTTGTTACTCCCAATGGAGCGAACCAACGTTAACGGTAGGTTCTTAGTGTTTAAGAGGACCAAGTCCCCAACCATAAACACGGATAAGATTCCTCGACCATTCTTGTCTGAGTACTCCTCTGTCTGTTCTGGGTCGACACCATTGCGTCTCTAACCCGGCTGATAGCATCAGTCTGTTGTCTATAAATGACGACAACTGTCATCAAGGCATCTATGGCCTCGCACTGCTCGCGAGGTAGAGGCCACTGCCTCGTGACACAGTACTTTGTGCCAGACACGAGATCAATCTCGTGCCTAACTCCCCGATCCGGCGGGAGTTGGGATGGTGGGTGTTTCGACACCACATCCGAGTACTCTTTCACAAGAGGATACACTGGATCCTCCGGGTTCTTGAAAATCTCAGAATCCAAGCGCGTTGCGCGCTGCTTCGTGAACCCCTCCAGGACGTCCTCGTCCATTACGGAGGAAGAGTTCAAATCTTCAGGAGAGGTCTCCGGCTTCAGGAGCACCATCTCCGCAATCTCTCCGGCCTTCAACTCGGCCAGGAAGTCCTTCATGGACAATTCCTCGAGGTTCAGCAGTGCTGACACCTCTGGAAGTGCCTCCAGATGAACGGCACCTACCCTCACTTGACGACCGGACATGCCGTCGAAGACATGACATTGTCCTTCAACCGGCCGTGCAGGTGGAGTCTCAGACTTCGAGTGTGGTACTTGGTTATCCACACGGGAGGTGTTCAACGGCACCTCCACACTCGTACTGGTCTTGTTGACGCCGCGTGGAACTATGTTACCCACGCCGGAGGCGCTCTCAGCGTCCTCCCCAGCAGCCTCAGCTGCTTGCGGACCTATGTTACCCACACAGGAGACGCCATCAGCGCTCTCCGCAGCAGCTTCTGCTGCTTGCAGACCTATGTTACCCGCCTAATCAGTGCCGTCCGGCACTGCCACGGTCGAAGCCGATACGGCGCGACGACTCTCAGCGTTGGGGCTTGCCGCCGTGGTAATCCCACACGCTTGGCAATGAGCCTTGGTCTCATGACCGGTTGCGAAGCTCATCGCAACATCTTCGTTGGAGTCCGTGACTCCCAGTACTTCTTCGGGCGCATAAGCGCCATGGCGACCATCCCTGGCGCTCCAGTCCCGGACAGAGGTGGGAACATTACTCACCAAAGCTCTGTCGGAGACTGCGGACCGGCTAGCCCCAATGGTTTTGCCGCGCCAATCGATCCAGGGCTCGTGCTTTTCGAGCCACGGCATGCCCAGGATCAAGTCGTACTTGTCCATGTCTAGGACAAGGAACGACTCCGTGCTGTCAAAGTCCTCAAACTTTACAGCCAGGTCCATTTGGACCCCAGGTGCGTTAACCACCGTACCATCGGCCAGTCTCACCGAGACCTGGCCCCTGCCTTCGCTTTCTCGCAAAGCGTCGGCATACTTGTCACCATTCCGCGCGACCGTCTAGCGTCGAGCAAGTTTGTCGACGCCCCAGAATCAATCAGGACTCTGAAGGGATTTCCATATCCCCGTACACTCGTGTGTACCACGAGCAGTCCGCCGCTGCTCTTCCTCGTCTCGAGAGCGCCTAGGCTCTCAGGGGCTATGCCTCCATGGCGTGCGCCGTCCGCACTCCTACCATGGGGACGTAGATCTTCCCCAGTAGGGCGCCCCGCCCCTACTGGTGACCCCAGTTCCCCTGGCGCTTGGGTCGTGGCTTCTGCCACGGGCCTCTTGAGCCCCTAGGTTTGGAAGGGAACTTCCTTTGCCCTCCCGCAGGGTAGGCACGTTGCATGTGCCCGAGCTTCCCACATCCGTAGCAACGGATGGAGCTCTGTACGGCCGTACCCAGTTCCATGGGTACCGGCCCTGTGCTAGCTCCAGCCGCTGGAGCCCCTTGCACTGCGTCTGTCGACGCATTGTGGCCTTGCCACACCGACGTAGGAGTACGAGCCTGTCGGTGGCTGTACTCCTCTTGGAGCGCAATCTGGATCGCCTCCTCCAGTGGCTTGAAGTTGGTTAAGAATGCGGCTTTTGTGCATGTAGTCAACTGCGATTAGATTGTATTTCCTTTGCCTTCTACCGGTTCCGGCAGCGCGAGGTCGGGTCATCGTTGGAGCTTTTGAATAATGAACAGCCACTCATGCCTCAACTACCGCGACATTTTTAGCAAAGGCATCCTATGATTTAGGTTGACAACGTATATTAAAAATACCTTGATGTCATTGGCTGTTCAAAACGTTTGCTTAGCAAACGCGTCCGCTTAGGACAGGAGTATTATACTAGTAGTAAGGTAAAATGCCAATCGTGGCACGGTGCCAATTCGTGGCTCGACGGACACATTTTGCCAATGACATAATCTCGTTTCCTATTGGTTACTCTCGTTTTGGATCAGTTGTTGGCACGCTTTTGAGGACTGTGATAATTTTTAAGAGGTCTAATTAAAACATAGAGGACATTTGGATTCAGTGCCCACATGCCACACACTTCACGAGCGCCAAGATGGGGGAGAAGGAGCGCTACAACCAAGAAGACGTGGATCTGGCTGTGGCACGTGTCGCCACAGGGGAGAAGAAGGCTGCGGTAGTGAGGACATCACCGGTGCCTTTGCGCACGCTCTTCCGGCTTGTCAAGAGGGCTGCTGACGGTGACAGTATTCTACCATCGCGGCCAGGCCCAAAGCCCTGTATACCGCTGGAGCTGGAGCGCAATTTAGCTGAGTGGATCGCTGCCATGCAGCGGAGCGGCATGCCTGTCGGCCGGCAGGACATCATTGCAAAGACGAGCGTTATGCTCGCAGTTGCCACTGGGCCGGTTATGCCCACCCGGACGTCTCGTACAAGAACACTGACTGGCGGTTGGTACCGCCGTTTTCCCCAGCGCCACCCCTTCCTTAGCACCCGGATTGCGCAATGTATTGCGCGCGTGCGCATGGCGGTGGATGAGGACGGCGTGGCCACGCTGTTCTACACCTTGGCGAAGATGTTCATTGAGCTGAAGATCGACGCCACACGTATCTTTAGCATGGACGAAACGTCGTTCATGCCAAAGACCGCGCGGCGGAAAGTCGTAGCTGTGCGTGGCTCAGCCAACGTCTGGCGCAAGGAGACGAAGCCAAGCTTCCACATGTCTGTGGTGGGTACGGTAAGTGCTAATAGCGCTACGGTACCCCCTCTCGTTGTCGTGCCAGGCGTGCGGCTATTTAAGGAAGACATAACGGCACTGCATATACATGGGGCTGCGATTACGGGGGCCCCAAAAGGCTTTAGTAACACGAAGATCTTTCTGCAATGGTTAGCCTTCTTCGGGGACAGCATCGTCCACCTTCCGAAGCCAGTGGTGTTGATCGTGGACAACAGTGCGACACATATTACGTCGGGTAAGCGGCGATGATGGATACCCTTGTAAGCACCAGCTTCTATCCATATCAGTTTTAACGGGATATCGTGATACAGAGGCGGCTGAGATCTGTGTCGAGTACGGCATCATGCTCGTTGCTCTGCCAGCAAAATGCGACGCACCTCTTCCAGCCCCTGGACGTCGTATTGTTCAAGTCCCACAAGGACTTCGTCCATGATCTTATGGTAGATGTAACGGGGTTACATGAGGGGTACCCTAGAAAGGGTACCGCCTCTAGAAGTAGATATGCTTTTGTGAGTATTCGTTTTAGATACTCACTCGTGGGTGGTGTGGACCACACCACTACTACGTAGGTCTGGTGGCTGAGGGCCAACCAATAGTGTAGTGGGCCTACTTGGCTCACTACCTAGCGTACACGTGAGCACACGTGTATGAGGAAGCGTAGATTACTTAGATGTAGACTTACTATACTTAGGGTTCGTAAGTATAGCTAGATCTAAGTAAAGGTATGACAGCTTTACTGTAAAATTGAGAACTGTTTATTTGTGTTTCCTTTAACTGAGTTTCCTTCCTAAAACTGCTAACGTAAATGTAAGGGAACTGTCAGCGTGTGGTTGACAGTGTTCCATGCCTCTAATTGGTAGAAACGTATCAATTTCTACCAATAGGTATTCTTGATATGAAGCCTTGGTGTGTTTTACACCAAAGCAGGAAAACTATCCAACCGCTAACAGACACCATGTCTGTTAAGGTTACGTGTACCCCTGTTACAAATAGTATTTGACCTAACTTTTATATGCATAATAGGGTTAAATTATAGTTTATTAGTTATTTGTATTACAGGCCAAATGGACCTAATTAACTATAAATACATCAGTCTTAAATCTACGCTAAACTGGCTATTAGGTCCCCTAAGACCAGGGACTAGTGAACCGTCGTTCACTTAGAGTTTGTATACTCTTGATAACACGCTTCCTCAAGCAAGATGCTCGTGTGACCCCGTCACACTTGGTAGCACTTGTAGTCAATCCACACCTACGCGGGTAGATTGACTACCTGAATCCTCTGTGGCTCCTACAAAGTAAGCCAGGATGGATAGAGGGGAGTTCCCTTATTTGACCGACTCTCATTTTGAGTCGGTCCGGAAGATGGTGGGCATCTTTGGAGGAGATGCCCTCCGAACCTTGGCGGCTGCTACGCCGGCCGAGTAGGTCAAACGCATTGAGGCGTTCGACACGTACGAGAGAGGGCTTGTCACCCACGTACAGGGGCTGCAGGTCCCCGTGGCTGAGGTGAAACCAGCTCAAGCTAAGCCGTTGAGGCTTAAGGTTAACCCCTATGAGGGGAAGTAGGGAGAGAACCTCCACTTCTGATCCGAGAGGTCGAGCTCGCGATGGACGCGGTTCTAATCTCGACCGAGCGACTTCGGGTCGCTTTCACCCTGTCCAACCTAGGAGGTCGGGCGTACACGCGCGAAGCGACAACGCCGGGTTGTTTCGCAACCTGGGCTCAGCTGTGTCAACAGCTTAGAGCCGCCTTCCTTCCGGCGAACTATGAGTATCGCCAGCGCTCGCGCTTTCTTGGCTGTAACAAGGGAAGCGTGAGCTGCACGAATACATCCAGGAGATGCGAATACTCACTGCATCTCTGGTAGGGAACCACCTACTTGAACACATCAAGGTGACAGTGTTCATGGATGGCCTGAAGGTGGACCCATCCTGCACGCAGTTGTTCCGCGTGCATGCGAACACCTTGGAGGAGGCGATCCAGATCGCCCTCCAATAGGAGTACAGCCACCGACAGGCTCGTACTCCTACGTCGGTGTGGCAAGGCCACAATGCGTCGACAGACGCAGTGCAAGGGGCTCCAGCGGCTGGAGCTAGCACAGGGCCGGTACCCATGGAACTGGGTACGGCCGTACAGAGCTCCATCCGTTGCTACGGATGTGGGAAGCTCGGGCACATGCAACGTGCCTACCCTGCGGGAGGGCAAAGGAAGTTCCCTTCCAAACCTAGGGGCTCAAGAGGCCCGTGGCAGAAGCCACGACCCAAGAGCCAGGGGAACTGGGGTCACCAGTAGGGGCGGGGCGCCCTACTGGGGAAGATCTACGTCCCCATGGTAGGAGTGCGGACGGCGCACGCCATGGAGGCATAGCCCCTGAGAGCCTAGGCGCTCTCGAGACGAGGAAGAGCAGCGGCGGACTGCTCGTGGTACACACGAGTGTACGGGGATATGGAAATCCCTTCAGAGTCCTGATTGATTCTGGGGCGTCGACAAACTTGCTCGACGCTAGACGGTCGCGCGGAATGGTGACAAGTATGCCGACGCTTTGCGAGAAAGCAAAGGCAGGGGCCAGGTCTCGGTGAGACTGGCCGATGGTACGGTGGTTAACGCACCTGGGGTCCAAATGGACCTGGCTGTAAAGTTTGAGGACTTTGACAGCACGGAGTCGTTCCTTGTCCTAGACATGGACAAGTACGACTTGATCCTGGGCATGCCGTGGCTCGAAAAGCACGAGCCCTGGATCGATTGGCGCGGCAAAACCATTGGGGCTAGCCGGTCCGCAGTCTCCGACAGAGCTTTGGTGAGTAATGTTCCCACCTCTGTCCGGGACTGGAGCGCCAGGGATGGTCGCCATGGCGCTTATGCGCCCGAAGAAGTACTGGGAGTCACGGACTCCAACGAAGATGTTGCGATGAGCTTCGCAACCGGTCATGAGACCAAGGCTCATTGCCAAGCGTGTGGGATTACCACGGCGGCAAGCCCAACGCTGAGAGTCGTCGCGCCGTATCGGCTTCGACCGTGGCAGTGCCGGACGGCACTGATTAGGCGGGTAACATAGGTCTGCAAGCAGCAGAAGCTGCTGCGGAGAGCGCTGATGGCGTCTCCTGTGTGGGTAACATAGGTCCGCAAGCAGCTGAGGCTGCTGGGGAGGACGCTGAGAGCGCCTCCGGCGTGGGTAACATAGTTCCACGCGGCGTCAACAAGACCAGTACGAGTGTGGAGGTGCCGTTGAACACCTCCCGTGTGGATAACCAAGTACCACACTCGAAGTCTGAGACTCCACCGGCACGGCCGGTTGAAGGACAATGTCATGTCTTCGACGGCATGTCCGGTCGTCAAGTGAGGGTAGGTGCCGTTCATCTGGAGGCACTTCCAGAGGTGTTAGCACTGCTGAACCTCGAGGAATTGTCCATGAAGGACTTCCTGGCCGAGTTGAAGGCCGGAGAGATTGCGGAGATGGTGCTCCTGAATCCGGAGAACTCTCCTGAAGATTCTAACTCTTCCTCCGTAATGGACGAGGACGTCCTGGAGGGGTTCACGAAGCAGCGCGCAACGCGCTTGGATTCTGAGATTCTCAAGAACCCGGAGGATCCAGTGTATCCTCTTGTGAAAGAGTACTCGGATGTGGTGTCGAAACACCCACCATCCCAACTCCCGCCGGATCGGGGAGTTAGGCACGAGATTGATCTCGTGTCTGGCACAAAGTACTGTGTCACGAGGCAGTGGCCTCTACCTCGCGAGCTGTGCGAGGTCATAGATGCCTTCTTTGCAAAGAAGACGAAGTCGGGCATAGTGCAGGAATCAGAGTCCCCGCATTTGACGCCGACCTTCTGCGTTCGTAAACCGAACGGGAAGTGGCGTCTGATTCACGCTTACAACAAGCTGAACAATGCGACGGTGCCGGCACAGACGCCAATCCCTCGTAAGGACGTGTTGTTGAACAACATGTCGGGTTGTACGGTGTTCAGCGCCCTGGATTTGATAGACGGATACTACCAGATCCTGATGCGGGAGAGTGACATTCCTCTCACCGCCATGAGCACCCCAAGCGGGATGCTCTGGGAGTGGCTAGTGATGATAGAAGGGCTATCGAATCCCCCAGCGACGTTCAATCGCTTGGTCACACAATTGTTTAGACCATTGCGTACGTTCGCACAGACGTACTTTGACGACATATTCGTCCATAGCCGTTCCGAAGGCGGCCCGACGGCTATGGAGGTGCATTTGATGCACCTCCGTCGAGTGTTCGAGGTCATGAGAGCTAATAAGCTCTATGCCAACATCGACAAGTGCGTCTTTGCAGCTGAGGAGATAAAAGTCCTCAGCTGCTTTGTCAGCAGGGTCGGCGTGCGCGCCGATCCAGGGAAGGTCAAGGCCATTGCGTCTTGGCCGACCCCGAGGTCACAGAAGGACCTCCGGAAGTGGTTGGGCTTAGCCAACTATCTTCATAAGTACAGCACAGGGTACGCTGAACTAGCTCGACCCTTGTCGGATCTTTTAAAGAAGGATGCCGACTGGGTCTGGGAGCAACAACACCAGGATGCTTCAAGGCGAGCTTACAGCAAGCGCCAGTCCTGGCCTTGCCGGACGAAAACAAGTCATTTAGCGTCGTCTGTGACGCTTCTGACTATGCAATAGGCTGTGCGCTGTTGCAGAAGGACGATGAAGGACACGAATGTGTTATCTCCTTCCAGTCCAGGCAGCTGAAGGCTGCCGAACGGAACTATCCCGTTCATGACAAGGAGCTACTTGCAATGAAGTACGCTCTTGTCAAGTTTAGAGTGCATCTCTTGGCACAAGGCCCTTTGTGATCTATACTGATCACGCGTCCTTGCGGACTGCCACCAACTCGCCGCATCTGTCGCAGCGGATGGCGAGGTGGCTGTCATTCTTCACGGAATACAACTTCCGCGTCGAATACAAGCCGGGCAAGCTCAACGTGCTTGCCGATGCATTGTCGCGTCGACCAGACTATGAGCTAGCTCATGTCAGTCGGGTCACGACAGATCTATACGATCGGATACGCTTAGCGTATCAGAAGGACGAGAACTACACACCACTGGTGCAGTTCTTGTCCGATGGCAAGGACGCCAAAGTCGACAGGCTTTCGCCTCGACAGCGGGCGCAGCTCCATCGTTATGAGCTGGCCGATGGGTTACTCCATTACAGAGTAGACCCTAGAGATCCTCCTCGGGTTGCCGTTCCAAACGACGGGGATCTGAAGTATGCCATACTTCTGGAGGCGCATGATGCGCCGATGAGTGGCCATCTTGGCCGGGAGAAGACCTACCAAATGGTCTCTCAGACAGTTTGGTGGCCCCGCATGAATAAGTGGGTGGAACACTATGTCAAGACATGTGAAACATGTCAGAGGGCGAAGCCTTCGGGCCACGCCTCGGCTCCACTGCAGCGCCTACCTGTACCAGCGGATTGCTGGAAGTCGATGAGTCTCGACTTCGTCTTCGTCCTGCCGGCCGATGACAAGGGCAACACCGGCATATTGGTGTGTGTCTGCCGTTTGAGCAAGATGATGCATCTTGCTCCAGTACGTGACAAGGTCACCGGGAAACAAGCTGCACAGCTGTTCCTAGACAGCGTGTTTCGCTATCATGGTCTACCAGAGACCATAGTCTCGGACAGAGACCCGCGTTCCACGGGGGCGTTCTGGGACACCCTGTTCCAATTGTTGGGAACTAAGTTGACGATGTCAACTGCGGACCATCTGCGGACCATCTGCAGACGGATGGTCAGACGGAGCGCGTCAACCGCGTGCTCGAAGATACTCTGCGCACTATCTGTGCGTAAACACCTCGGTCCTGGTCGGACCAGCTTCCTATGGTTGAGTTTGCACTCAACAATGCGGTATACGCATCAACGGGGTTTACCCTGTTCTACTTGAATGGGTTACGACACCACCAGGTGCCGCTAACCTTGCGGGGGGCACCGTGGCCTCCATCGTAAGTTAGGGAGAGGCTCGGAAAGATTTTTCATCCCAGGTCTCGGAAATCGAGCCAGAGTTTTTACAAAGACAGTTGTCGTCGTTTATAGACGACAGGCTGACGTTGATCAGCCGAGCTAGAGATGCAATGGCGTTAGCCCAAGACAAACAAAAGGAGTACTCTGACAAGAAAAGTAGAGGGAACTTAAACGTGTTTAAAGAAGGAGACTTAGTCCTACTTGACACTAAGAACCTACCGCTAAAAGTGTTTAGCTCTGTAGAGAGCAACACGTTGAAACATCGCTTCATCGGACCCTTCGTTGTCCTGGCCAGACATGGCGCGGCGTACACCATTTATCTCCCAAAGTCAATGGCGACGCACCCGACGTTCTACGTGGGACGTTTTAAGCGGTATCACGATCCGCTGGGTCCTCCTTCTCAGACGGGGAAGACCAAGGTGAGAACTCACCTCCTCGAAACGAGGCTGAGTTCTCTGGACAACCGGAGCCGCCGGTGTCGAAGCCTGTGACTGATACACAGGCTGGTACTCACGCGAGTCATACGAAGGGTATGGCTGTACGGAGTGGGAAGAACTTGGGTAAGAACTATACCCATAAGCCGAGTGGTACGAATACCCCTACGGCTCATAAGAGGGCATCCGACCATGCACCTCATGGCTTAGAGCGTCTAAGCCTCGACGGAGTTCCTTCAGGGCGGAAGCCGGAACTCGGCGGTCAACATGCCCATGGAGCTCGTGGGTCTCACGACCAAAAGCGTCCAAATCTCGACGAAGGACCTCAAGGGCCCCTGGCTTGCCAGCCTGAGAGGCATCCTGACCACCACGTCCAAGCGGCTTCTTGCGGAGACTTGTGAATTCCTTGAGAGAAATTCGGTGCGGTGCAAACAGCACACACCTAGCGGCCTCAGGGTCATTGACAAAGAGTGGTTGGTCTTGAACCAAGGCACGCTCATAGGCGCCACGTGAAGTGCGCCCATGATTTAGACCACGAGGGGCCTTGAGGTGCTCCAAGAACATGGAAGACCCAGACCCTGCATCTGGTGGGTAGTATCCGCGAGGATACACCAGCGTGGGAGGCGCAGGAGCGCCTTGCAGTTGAGCAGCTTGATAGCGCTCTTGCTGCTCATCGAGATCATTGGAGATCTCTTGGGGTCGGAGACAGCCCCCTCCTCCTCCTCGTCTGAGGAGTCGAACAGGGATTTGAATCCCTTAGCGATTGAAGGCTCTGACGTAGGAGAGCCAGGATCTGCGCGCTTCTTAGCAGCAGCAGCACCCTCATCAGCCCGTTTTGGAGAAGCTGCTTTCGCAGCTTGGGCTCGAGCCTTACCTTCGGCTAAGGTAAGGTTCTTGACAGGCGAGCTCGTCGAAGCTGCCTTTGCCTCGGATGATTTAGCATTATCGGCAGAAGCGTCCTGTGAAGGAGCGTCCTGTGCGGGAGCGTCCTGTGTAGGATCATCCTGAGAAGGAGTTGGATCCTTGGTGGATCCAGGAGAGTTCCCATCAGACTCTGATCCCGTGATCATAGGGATGTCAAACACCGGGGACTCTGACCCAGGACTGTGGTCCCGATAGGCGAACCGAAGGTTCGGCCTATCGTCGGGCGACAAGGAGCGCGAGCGACTGCGTCGCGGGCTCCCTCCTTGTTGGGCAGCAGCAGCGGTCGGCTTGCTGGTTGCCTCGGAAGCCGCCTTGCGGGCTTCCTTGCGCGGAGCGGCCTTGGCTTTCGACTTGGCCTTAGCAGTCTTTGATCTCGCGGTCTTAGACTTAGAAGGCGCCGAAGCGCCGTGGGTGCTTGCCTTCTTGGGCATCTTAAGGAGGTTGACGTGGAAACCTCTGGGTGTCTTGTTAGCGAAAAAGGCTCAATGAAAGCCTCAAAGCCTCAACGGTGGCTCGTCGATGGGTATCGACAAGGACAGGAATGAGAGCGGCGCTCTCTTCCTAGCTCCTCATTGGTTGGGGGTGTTTCCAACCTAAGTGGGGGAGGATGTAACGGGGTTATATGAGGGGTACCCTAGAAAGGGTACCGCCTCTAGAAGTTGATATGCTTCTGTGAGTATTCGTTTTAGATACTCACTCGTGGGTGGTGTGGACCACACCACTGCCACGTACGTCTGGTGGCTGAGGGCCAACCAATAGTATTAAACCTAACTTTTATATGCATAATAGGGTTAAATTAATTAGGAGTTTGTATTACAGGCCAAATGGACCTAATTAACTATAAATAAATCAGTCTTAAACTTACGCTAAACGGGCTATTAAGTCCCCTAAGACCAGGGACTAGTGAACCGCCGTTCACTTAGAGTTTGTATACTCTTGATAGCACGCTTCCTCAAGCAAGGTGCTCGTGTGACCCCGTCACATCATGAATGCATGTTACTGATCTTCACAGGACGTAGGTCGCTAGGGATTGCGAAGCTTAGGGCTTACAGTTTAATTCATTCTGCAATTTTCTGTCTTGCGCTCAAGTAAGGCTACACTTGGTAGCACTTGCTTCGCGGTGGGGAGAGTTCTCCGGTTTGGCTTCGTACATCGGGTGACCCGTCGGTCGCCACTCTTTCCACTTCCTACTTTCAGGAAGTCAGATCGGGCTGACTACTGGGACATCAAGTCGGGGGTACCCCCGACTTAATTTCGTGTGCTGTATTTCGACCAATCCGTAAACTTCAACTTCAACTTCGACGTGTGCCATGGCGGACGCCAACATGGAGCACTAAGCTGCGGGCACGCAACCGGACCAGTTCATACAAGCTATTGAGCACGTTGCAGCAGGGCTGAGCCAGCAGAGCGCTCAGATCTATCAAGAGTTCCAGGTGTACCTGCGGGGCTATCAGCAACAAGTGCAGCAGCAGCTGCAGGCGCATTCGGCGCAGCGTGAGCACAAGATCGAGGGAGTCACCATGCCTACGTACCACGGTCGTCCGCACGAATTTGTGGACGAGTTCATCTTGAGGGCGAAGCTCCTCATGCAAGGGAAATATATCGACTTCACGAACCCGCACAACGGTCCGCGCGTCGTGGCTATGCTCGCTGCCAATTTCCGTGACGGCGCAGCGTCATGGTACCATGCGAAAGTGATGGTTGAGCATGTGACCTACACTACTTTGGATGAGCTACACGCCGCGCTGACGGTGGAGTTCGTACCTCCCGATCTGTAGTTCCGGCTGCGAGCCGAGCTGCGCCAGTGCAAGCAGCGTGGGTCCGTAGACGACTTCGTCAAGGACTTCCGACATATCATGGCTCAAATCCACGGCATACATCCTCTGGATCTGGTGGACCACTTCTGTGAGGGTCTCAAGTCCGAGACGAAGAAGGATCTACACTACTTACCCGCAGAGACCAAGTATCGCGCGCCGGACGCCGCGCACCCGCGCAACCCCCAAGAACTTCGTGTACGTTGAAGCATTGGTGCTCCGTACTATGATATTCCGTTCAAGACTCTGGTATTCCACACTCTATGACCAAGACTCTGAAAACCAAAGTGGTTTCAGACTCTGAAAACCCGGATACCAGACTCGGAAATCAACGAAGATTCAAGACCATACTGAAACCAAGTGAACCCAAGTTCAGGTCACGCAATCAAATGATGACTGCCCTGCACATCCCCCGTGATGACGTCTCTACCTGTCAACCCATCGAGATCGGCTATACTGACTGTATACTGAAACCAAGTCAAGATGCCTGATACATACAAGAACCAAGTGTACCTGAGATTTGAAGACTGAATGCATGAAGAATGCCAAGGACGACAAGAAGAAGAGAGTTACCAGAGATATATGAGAGTTATGAGAAAGATAAAACGATAAGCAGAGTTCAATTTGCTTGCTACTGCACAAGTCCGCTTGAGAGGTATCTAAGCCACTGCGTCGAGGACGTACGCCGTGTGATCTCCACCAAATTCAGTCCCCTTAGGTGGAGATCAGGTAACGTAGAGACCTGAGAGGACCCGCCTATTCCATATCCTAGTTGGGTCGTTTGTTTTGCCTCTAGCGGTAGCCCATTTCATATTGCTCGTTTGGACAGGCTCTGGAAACTAGACAGTCGTTTCCAGGGTGCAATGTAGACTGTTATATATAGCTGATTGTATTGGTTTATATTTCCCTCTATATTAGAGGGTGGTGCGCGAACGTGACAGGGATACCAGACAGACCAGGTGTCTGGTAACGAATCCCTAGTTGACCTGGAGTATTAGCCCACCGTTCAAGGGCCCAGAAAGAATAAGAACGGCTGCATATATTTGTATATTCCTGAACTCTGTATATTTGTTGTTTATCTCTGAAAGTCAAGTATCTCGGTTCTGGATTTGTGATATTCAGACACCGGTATCAGATTTTTCTCTCTGGTATTAACCTCTTTCCGACCACCAACTTTCTGGTAACCTATTTGGTTTCCGGAAACTCCGACTCCCGAACGCTCCTGGAAGAACTTCCTGAATCCCGACACTAGACTCCAAGGGAACACAACTTCTCTTCACTTTGAACTTCAGAGTCCGGCGAGGGTCATATTCCCAAGACAACGAACCCACAGGGATACCACAAGGTACCACACGCCCACCTACGTTGTACGGCTCTGAAATCCTTTCAGTAGTCGTATAACCGGGTTCGCTATACGCCACCTGCTCCGCGACCAAAGTTTTCACCGACTTCGCGACAGCTCGCATTTCCCAGCTCTAACGCTGATCATCCTGCTGTACCTCCGTTGCTCCGCAATGAAGAATTGAGCGAGTTTACATTTGGAAAATTTCGCCGGCGGTTGGAGGCCGGCGAGTACGCCGAAGTCTACACGGTCGAGACGGCGTGCCACGAGGGCAGGCACCCGGTGGCGGCAGAGGTTCGTGTCCTTCTGCACGAATTCGAAGTCGTACTACCAGAGGAGCTCCCCGATCAATTGCCGCCAGAGCGAGATGTGGAGCACGAGATTGCCTGACTTCGCGCGACGGTTCTTCATCACGACGGATGCCTATGACATTGCGGTAGGAGGGGTTCTCAGCCAAGTGCACGACTCCGGCGAGCATCTGGTCGCGTTTCTGAGCCGCAAGCTGAGCGACACCGAGCGCCGCTGTCCTGTGCATGAAAAAGAGCTGTATGCGATCAAGTTCTGGCTGGAGAAGTGGAGGCCGTATTTGCTGGGCGCCAAGCTCACTGTCTACACCGACAACATTACGTGCAACTGGTTCTTCACGAAAAAACCAGCCCTCTCCAAAACTACTTCGCTGATTCGATATTTTTAGCCAGTACAATTTCGACGTTTTTCATCGAGCCGGCAGGGCCAACGTGGTGGCGGATGCGCTTTCCCGACCCGTCGCTGTCAGTGCTATGGTCGTCGCTGGACCAGACCCTGCCGTGGCCGCCCGAATCAAGGCACTCTATTCGTCGGACCCGGACTGTCAACATTTATTGGACAGGCTGCAGGAAAACTCGTCGATCGAGGGCAAGTACAGCTTGAACAACGGACTCATCGTGGTGCGAGACGGCAGAAGCCAGCGCATTCTCCTACCCCGAGATGACAAGTTATTGCTGGACGTTTTCTCATACAGTGTCACGATGAGACCGCCGTCGCGCACCCTGGGGTAGTACGGACGTATCTGGCAGTCCGGCAGGACTTTGTTTGGAATGGCCTTCGATCGACCGTCGCTGACTATGTGCGAACCTGCAAAACGTGCATGCACAACAAGACTGGCGAGCGAAAGAAAGGCTTATTGCAGCCGCTGCCTATTCCCGTCACTCCGTGGGTGGATATTGCCATGGACTTTGTGACTGGTCTGCCGACCTCGAGTGGATTCGACGCGGTCCTCGTCGTCGTGTGCCGACTAAGCAAGCAAGCGCGCTACCTACCGACGCGGAAGACAAGCAGGAGAAGTGGCTCGGAGGTTTTTGACAACATCGTCGTCATTCACGGTGCCCCGCGCTCGATCGTGTTGGACAGGGACCCTAAGTTCATTAGCAAGTTTTGGCAAGTTGTGATGGCAAGCATGCACGTGGAGCTGTGCATGACGGTCTCACACGGAGCCCTGGCTAACGGACAGAGTGAGCGGCAGATTCGCGCCCTCGAGGACGCCTTACGCTGTACGTTTCTCACTACGGTGACGATTGGAGTGAGTGGCTGACTAGCATTGAGTATGCGCACGCTTTACTGGTCAACGTGTCCACCGGTAAGACACCGATGGAGGTCGACACTGGACGCCGGCAAATACCGCGGATTTGGGCGGCCTCTAATTCCTGTCTATTCCTCGAAGATCGCCAAGCATCCATTGACTACGCCAAGGACCAGTTGAGCAAGGCGCAGGCTCGTCTGAAGCACTACTATGACAAGCACAGGAATCACACCCCGTTCGAGCTCTCTGATTTTGTGTACGTCCGTGCGAAGTTACTCAACAAAGCGTTCAGCACCCCAGACTACGACATCTCGAAGGATGCAACCAAGAACAAGTTGCTGCCTCGCTGGGTGGGTCCGTTTCCCATCGCCAAGCGTATCGGTGAGAATTCCTGCCAGCTTGTCCTGCCACCTGCTCTCAAGTCGCATGACGTGTTTAATGTGGACCAGTTGAAGCTTTCAATCGGATGCCCGCCAGAGTTCGTTGGTCGACCTGTTCGCCGGGCTGCTCCTGTTCTCTACGACGATCAAGGCAACCGCATTTACGTCATCGCGGCGTTGCTTCAGAAGAGGCGCCGCCGGGGCCGCGTGCATTACCTGGTCAACTGGACGGATCTACCTGACACCGAGAATTCCTGGAAGAACTTCGGCAACATTTCCAAGGTGGCTCACTGGTCCACGCTCCTCGCCGACTTCCGCCAGCGTCAACGCCGTACATCAGCTTAAGTGGTGGGGAATGTAGTGTTCGTCGATGCTGGGAGCTTCAGCCGGCGTCTAGCCCAATGAAGTGCTCAGGTACGAGCCCAAGCGGGGTGTCGACGAGTGTCAGGACCATGGGAGGGCTGCGGACGCGCCAGTCATCGCGCCCACTTGCCAATCGGACTGCGGCCAAGCGCGACAGCACAAGGACAGCGATGATCGCAGCGACTTGGACGAAACAGAGCAAGGTAAGGACGGATCACGCGGTCAACATCACAGGCGGTCTCCAGCTCGATGTCTATCTTCATGAATGCATGTTACTGATCTTCATAGGACGTAGGTCGCTAGGAATTGCGAAGCTTAATGCTTACAGTTAAATTCATTCTGCAATTTTCTGTCTTGAGCTCAAGCAACACTACAACGACAACTTAATGTGAGAAAGGGGAGGTTGTAGGGTTGGTGTGTTGGAGCAGTTAATGCTCAGTTCTAAAGATTCTATCTAATACAAATAACCCCCCCGAGTGGCTTCTGCCGCTCCAGCACTGTGTGCGTTGCGTGTGTGAACTTCCGCTCCACAGCGTTTCCTGAAGTGTATCCTGTAGTTCACAACAATTCCCATTTCCCATTTCCTATGGTCAGCGCTCTTTGTCAATGACATTAAGGCCGCTAGGTGTGTGCTGCTTGCACCGCACCGAATTTCTCTCAAGGAATTCACAAGTCTCCGCAAGAAGCCGCTTGGACGTGGTGGTCAGGATGCCTCTCAGGCTGGCAAGCCAGGGGCCCTTGAGGTCCTTCGTCGAGATTTGGACGCTTTTGGTCGTGAGACCCACGAGCTCCATGGGCATGTTGACCGCCGAGTTCCGGCTTCCGCCCTGAAGGAACTCCGTCGAGGCTTAGACGCTCTAAGCCATGAGGTGCATGGTCGGATGCCCTCTTATGAGCCGTAGGGGTATTCGTACCACTCGGCTTATGGGTATAGTTCTTACCCAAGTTCTTCCCACTCCGTACAGCCATACCCTTCGTATGACTCGCGTGAGTACCAGCCTGTGTATCAGTCACAGGCTTCGACACCGGCGGCTCCGGTTGTCCAGAGAACTCAGCCTCGTTTCGAGGAGGTGAGTTCTCACCTTGGTCTTCCCCCGTCTGAGAAGGAGGACCCAGCGGATCGTGATACCGCTTAAAACGTCCCACGTAGAACGTCGGGTGCGTCGCCATTGACTTTGGGAGATAAATGGTGTACGCCGCGCCATGTCTGGCCAGGACAACGAAGGGTCCGATGAAGCGATGTTTCAACGTGTTGCTCTCTACAGAGCTAAACACTTTTAGCGGTAGGTTCTTAGTGTCAAGTAGGACTAAGTCTCCTTCTTTAAACACGTTTAAGTTCCCTCTACTTTTCTTGTCAGAGTACTCCTTTTGTTTGTCTTGGGCTAACGCCATTGCATCTCTAGCTCGGCTGATCAACGTCAGCCTGTCGTCTATAAACGACGACAACTGTCTTTGTAAAAACTCTGGCTCGATTTCCGAGACCTGGGATGAAAAATCTTTCCGAGCCTCTCCCTAACTTACGATGGAGGCCACGGTGCCCCCCCGCAAGGTTAGCGGCACCTGGTGGTGTCGTAACCCATTCAAGTAGAACAGGGTAAACCCCGTTGATGCGTATACCGCATTGTTGAGTGCAAACTCAACCATAGGAAGCTGGTCCGACCAGGACCGAGGTGTTTACGCACAGATAGTGCGCAGAGTATCTTCGAGCACGCGGTTGACGCGCTCCGTCTGACCATCCGTCTGCAGATGGTCCGCAGATGGTCCGCAGTTGACATCGTCAACTTAGTTCCCAACAATTGGAACAGGGTGTCCCAGAACGCCCCCGTGGAACGCGGGTCTCTGTCCGAGACTATGGTCTCTGGTAGACCATGATAGCGAAACACGCTGTCTAGGAACAGCTGTGCAGCTTGTTTCCCGGTGACCTTGTCACGTACTGGAGCAAGATGCATCATCTTGCTCAAACGGCAGACACACACCAATATGCCGGTGTTGCCCTTGTCATCGGCCGGCAGGACGAAGACGAAGTCGAGACTCATCGACTTCCAGCAATCCGCTGGTACAGGTAGGCGCTGCAGTGGAGCCGAGGCGTGGCCCGAAGGCTTCGCCCTCTGACATGTTTCACATGTCTTGACATAGTGTTCCACCCACTTATTCATGCGGGGCCACCAAACTGTCTGAGAGACCATTTGGTAGGTCTTCTCCCGGCCAAGATGGCCACTCATCGGCGCATCATGCGCCTCCAGAAGTATGGCATACTTCAGATCCTCGTCGTTTGGAACGGCAACCCGAGGAGGATCTCTAGGGTCTACTCTGTAATGGAGTAACCCATCGGCCAGCTCATAACGATGGAGCTGCGCCCGCTGTCGAGGCGAAAGCCTGTCGACTTTGGCGTCCTTGCCATCGGACAAGAACTGCACCAGTGGTGTGTAGTTCTCGTCCTTCTGATACGCTAAGCGTATCCGATCGTATAGATCCGTCGTGACCCGACTGACATGAGCTAGCTCATAGTCAGGTCGACGCGACAATGCATCGGCAAGCACGTTGAGCTTGCCCGGCTTGTATTCGACGCGGAAGTTGTATTCCGTGAAGAATGACAGCCACCTCGCCATCCGCTGCGACAGATGCGGCGAGTTGGTGGCAGTCCGCAAGGACGCGTGATCAGTATAGATCACAAAGGGCCTTGTGCCCAAGAGATGCACTCTAAACTTGACAAGAGCGTACTTCATTGCAAGTAGCTCCTTGTCATGAACGGGATAGTTCCGTTCGGCAGCCTTCAGCTGCCTGGACTGGAAGGAGATAACACATTCGTGTCCTTCATCGTCCTTCTGCAACAGCGCACAGCCTATTGCATAGTCAGAAGCGTCACAGACGACGCTAAATGACTTGTTTTCGTCCGGCAAGGCCAGGACTGGCGCTTGCTGTAAGCTCGCCTTGAAGCATCCTGGTGTTGTTGCTCCCAGACCCAGTCGGCATCCTTCTTTAAAAGATCCGACAAGGGTCGAGCTAGTTCAGCGTACCCTGTGCTGTACTTATGAAGATAGTTGGCTAAGCCCAACCACTTCCGGAGGTCCTTCTGTGACCTCGGGGTCGGCCAAGACGCAATGGCCTTGACCTTCCCTGGATCGGCGCGCACGCCGACCCTGCTGACAAAGCAGCTGAGGACTTTTATCTCCTCAGCTGCAAAGACGCACTTGTCGATGTTGGCATAGAGCTTATTAGCTCTCATGACCTCGAACACTCGACGGAGGTGCATCAAATGCACCTCCATAGCCGTCGGGCCGCCTTCGGAACGGCTATGGACGAATATGTCGTCAAAGTACGTCTGTGCGAACGTACGCAATGGTCTAAACAATTGTGTGACCAAGCGATTGAACGTCGCTGGGGGATTCGATAGCCCTTCTATCATCACTAGCCACTCCCAGAGCATCCCGCTTGGGGTGCTCATGGCGGTGAGAGGAATGTCACTCTCCCGCATCAGGATCTGGTAGTATCCGTCTATCAAATCCAGGGCGCTGAACACCGTACAACCCGACATGTTGTTCAACAACACGTCCTTACGAGGGATTGGCGTCTGTGCCGGCACCGTCGCATTGTTCAGCTTGTTGTAAGCGTGAATCAGACGCCACTTCCCGTTCGGTTTACGAACGCAGAAGGTCGGCGTCAAATGCGGGGACTCTGATTCCTGCACTATGCCCGACTTCGTCTTCTTTGCAAAGAAGGCATCTATGACCTCGCACAGCTCGCGAGGTAGAGGCCACTGCCTCGTGACACAGTATTTTGTGCCAGGCACGAGGTCAATCTCGTGCCTAACTCCCCGATCCGGCGGGAGTTGGGATGGTGGGTGTTTCGACACCACATCCGAGTACTCTTTCACAAGAGGATACACTGGATCCTCCGGGTTCTTGAAAATCTCAGAACCCAAGCGCGTTGCGCGCTGCTTCGTGAACCCCTCCAGGACGTCCTCGTCCATTACGGAGGAAGAGTTAGAATCTTCAGGAGAGGTCTCCGGCTTCAGGAGCACCATCTCCGCAATCTCTCCGGCCTTCAACTCGGCCAGGAAGTCCTTCATGGACAATTCCTCGAGGTTCAGCAGTGCTGACACCTCTGGAAGTGCCTCCAGATGGACGGCACCTGCCCTCACTTGACGACCGGACACGCCGTCGAAGACATGGCATTGCGCTTCGACCGGCCGTGCCGGTGGAGTCTCAGACTCCGAGTGTGGTACTTGGTTATCCACACGGGAGGTGTTTAACGACACCTCCGCCCTCGTACTGGTTTTCTTGACGCCGCGTGGAACTATGTTACCCACGCCGGAGGCGCTCTCAGCGTCCTCCCCAGCAGCCTCAGCGGCTTGCGGACCTATTTTACCCGCTTGCGGAACTGCGTTACCCGCCTGTGGACATATGTTACCCACTTGTGGACCTATGTTACCCACACAGGAGAAGCCATCAGCGCTCTCCTCAGCAGCTTCTGCTGCTTGCAGACCTATGTTACCCGCCTGGTCAGTGCCGTCCGGCACTGCCACAGTCGAAGCCCATACGGCTCGACGACCCTCAGCGTTGGGACTTGCCGTCGTGGTAATCCCACACGCTTGGCAATGAGCCTTGGTCTCACGACCGGTTGCAAGGCTCATCGCAACATCTTCATTGGAGTCAGTGACTCCCAGTACTTCTTCGGGTGCGTAAGCGCCGTGGCGACCATCTCTGGCGCCCCAGTCCCGGACAGAGGTGGGAACAGTACTCACCAAAGCTCTGTCGGAGACTGCGGGCCGGCTAGACCCAATGGCTTTGCCGCGCCAATCGATCCAGGGCTCGTGCTTTTCGAGCCACGGCATGCCCAGGATCAAGTCGTACTCGTCCATGTCTAGGACAAGGAACGACTCCGTGCTGTCAAAGTCCTCAAACTTTACAGCCAGGTCCATCTGGACCCCAGGTGCGTTAAACACCGTACCATCGGCCAGTCTCACCGAGACCTGGCCCCTGCCTTTGCTTTCTCGCAAAGCGTCGGCATACTTGTCACCATTCCGCGCGACCGTCTAGCGTCGAGCAAGTTTGTCGACGCCCCAGAATCAATCAGGACTCTGAAGGGATTTCCATATCCCCGTACACTCGCGTGTACCACGAGCAGTCCGCCGCTGCTCTTCCTCGTCTCGAGAGCGCCTAGGCTCTCAGGGGCTATGCCTCCATGGCGTGCGCCGTCCGCACTCCTACCATGGGGACGTAGATCTTCCCCAGTAGGGCGCCCCGCCCCTACTGGTGACCCCAGTTCCCCTGGCTCTTGGGTCGTGGCTTCTGCCACGGGCCTCTTGAGCCCCTAGGTTTGGAAGGGAACTTCCTTTGCCCTCCCGCAGGGTAGGCACGTTGCATGTGCCCGAGCTTCCCACATCCGTAGCAACGGATGGAGCTCTGTACGGCCGTACCCAGTTCCATGGGTACCGGCCCTGTGCTAGCTCCAGCCGCTGGAGCCCCTTGCACTGCGTCTGTCGACGCATTGTGGCCTTGCCACACCGACGTAGGAGTACGAGCCTGTCGGTGGCTGTACTCCTATTGGAGGGCGATCTGGATCGCCTCCTCCAAGGTGTTCGCATGCACGCGGAACAACTGCGTGCAGGATGGGTCCACCTTCAGGCCATCCATGAACACTGTCACCTTGATGTGTTCAAGTAGGTGGTTCCCTACCAGAGATGCAGTGAGTATTCGCATCTCCTGGATGTATTCGTAACCAATTTATTATTGTGCTCTGCGCTGACATTCCCTACAATATAAATTTGTATTTCACGGGGCCTGGTGGTAGTTTCCGCTGTACTTGGAATGATGCTGTGCTATTGACTGCAAGTTTAGAAGTGTGCTTCCTTTGGTCAGGCTCCTATTCCTGCTCTCACTCGAATGTTCCTACTTCTACGGTAGTCCCAAGCTTCGCTCCTTGGACACTGCGAGTCGGCTTTTGTTCACTGCAACTTCATGTTGATAGCCAAAGAAACACATTGCGATGGTATTCTTGATTGTAGATAGCCCTTTGCCTTTGAAGATAGACTGCTTCATGTGCCACAAGCTATAGTAAGACAGTAGCGATGGTCAAACCAAAACAAAGTTGTCCTGTCGAAAACAGCAAAAGTAATGATTCCGGTAACGTCATCCGTACGTTGGCTCAACGATTGAATAAAGATCGATTGGCAAATACCTGTGTGGGTAATACCCGTCGGGTATGGGCTTATTAACAATACTTACTACTGACACACAAATATGTATGCCAAATTACGCCTCGTGGAAAGTCAAAAAGAAAAATGCATTTGTATGGTTAGCTACGATGAGTATGGAATAGGATCCATTTTTTTCGACCCTCTCGACCAAATCAGTGTCTCCATTTCAGACGGAAAGTCATCAGTGATCAACCACTCGTCCTTCACCTTCCCATCTATCGCTTTGCCGTTTGTCTTGGAGTTTCGGTGGATATCCACCGCCAACAATACCGTCTGATGGTAGATCTGCAGTCGATTGCGTTTCGTTAAGTCTGTCTCCGGCCATACCATCGAATCCACATCCGGCACGAACAACGTCTTGGGCAACACGTTATTCAGGATACCCACAAGTGACATTATTACATCCGACGCACCCGTCTGGAACGGAATTTCCACGCTGGTTTGACCATAGCCTTCACGCATGTTGAAATATCGGATACCATGTCGGATGTTGGGCTTGACGCTGAAGTACTCGCAGTTAGTTTTGGCGCAGAGTTTTTCTGCGGCTGTGATAAGCCCCTCGACGTCCTGCTCCTTAGCACCACGGAATACAGCGGCTGTCTTTCCACCATCACACCATGGGCTCAGAATTTCGCTGCGGTTGACATCAACACGGACAGTTGTGTCGTTCACCGATGGGCACGTGTCCAGTTTTGCCAAGTAGTCTTCGATATCGCCCACGGTCTCTGCATAAACTAGCGTCTCTATAGGTGAATCGACACTAGCGACCTTGTTGCCACGTCCAAGTTCGTGATCGAAGATGAATTCGCGAAGATCTAACGCAGATCCTTGAGTTGCCTGAACTTCCTTCGGCTTGCGGGGTAGTGTCTTACCGATAGCTACCCGACCTGCATATGTGTTCAGGTTGAGGTACTTGCGCATTACGTGTGAAAGGTGCATGTCCTCCGACGTAGCCCACGACGGTAAACGCTCCTTCATAAAATATTCGAGCCACGATTGCTCTAGGAACCACATGCCGCTGAGGTAGTCTTGCTCAGCCCACGACTCATCTGTGAAATTTCGCGGCCAGCTCTTGTAGTCCTCGAACGTCGACGCTCGACGGTGGCCATTGTTGCCCCACACACCCTTCTGAATTTTCATGTACATAAGATAGTCTCTCACTGTGTCTCCATCGATAGCCTTGTCGTCGTCGACAATCAAAACGTACTTGGTAGTGGCCATGTATGCCAGCAGAAATCGTCCGTGAAATTTGTAGTTGAAATCGGACGCCGTGAACTTTACCTTGTGAGCAAGTTCGGGATATTTACCTTTCACTGCATCAACAACGTGTCGGTACTTCTTCTCCATTGGCGAGTTGAAGCACATGACCCACACCTCCGGTGGTGAAACAGACTTTTGCGTCAGAGCCTTCATCAATTGCACAGCCAGCGCTTTGGGTCGGCCTTTGAAGACGTTGAAGATTATTGTAGTCGACGTATCTCCGTCGTTGTAGCTGCTTGTGTAGAAATCCTTGCTCATGGGCAGTACTTCCCGACTCGGCTGCACCTCGACCGTGATATCTTGAACAGCATTATCAGGCTGTGCTGCTGGAATCTTCAGCAACACCTGCTGGGAGTAGATATCGGAGTCTTGACTGCGTACGAGGAATGGACGATTGTTGACAATCCGTTTGTCCAAACCTGCTAGTGATCCGACAAACCAGCACACAAACAAAATCCACCCGCCACCAAGCAGATACAGCGCCTTCGGTCGCCGCCATAACGCATCTGCATTGCCAAAATCGTGCCTTCTGGACATCGCAATACACGGAAAGTTGGGGACTGAACTTGCCTGCACACCTTGCACGTGTCGAATCCAGACCACAATCCTTGCAAAACTACCAAGTCTGAAAACCGCTCGAAACGACCAGCACGATCTCACATCGAAATCGACAAGCAAACCGTCTTGAGCACGACGTCGGCCAACGTCACAGCCACTGCTAGCACAAGGTGATAACAGTTAAGCTGCAACAAGAACGAGCCTCGAAAAAACCACGCACTGGTCTACTATATATTTAGTCCTCAGCTTCACCTGCTCCGTTCCTTCCTGCCGCTGCTGCTTGGTCGAGTTGGTGGTGCTACTAACCTCAACTGGCACTGCCCGCTGTCTGATTTGCGCCGTCTTCGTTGCCTATTGCTGCTGGGAGCGAGTACAAGTCCAGCTTGCGCTGCTGTGTGTTACGCGACTCGGTCGGGGGGCGTTCAGCATCCAGACAGACCTCACGCTCACTGGAAGGTCTTCCGCTTACCCATGCGTTCAAACTGCGCCACCATACTACAGGTTCGCGCGGCGAGATCACGAGTCTTATCGATCACCTGGCGGTGGACCGAATTTTGCGGCAAACCCATAACGATGCGTCCTTCCTGAGAGTCGATCTTAGCATCGAGGCGCGCGTTACGGATCAGGTTCACGATCCACTTTTCAGCCTCGCCGTCCTCCTGCATCGCCAGCTTCGACGACAGCACCTTCATGTCGATGGTACGGTGCACACGGCAGTACATTTCGAAGATGGCCAAACGCGCGGCCTCCATGAAATCAGTTGAGTTTTTCTCGTACAGGAAGAAATCGCTAGCTAGCACCACCTCGCACTCGCGCAGCTTCTCCTGAGCAGACTCAAAGTCGAAGTTGACGAACAAGCAATCGACAAAGTCCACGATCGGGTCACGGTAGCCCTTGTCGTCCACGCGTAGCACGCGTAGCAGGTCCTTAATCAGATTGCGACGACGCTTGTGCAGGATCACACCGGCGCAAAGATAGCGGAGCAGCCAGGGTGCATTGCTCTGGATGGCCTCCACACAGCGGGACTGTAGCATAAAGTCCACGATAGCGTCGCGACCTTCCTCGTGCCACGCGAACACGAACAGCGACCAGTGCAGCAGCCACGTGCGCTGCTGAAGTTGCTCCACGGGGCTCATTACAGTCTGTACAAAAAGTCATCAGCACTGGTAGCTAAACCTTCACGCCTCTAGCACGTACGCTGTTTTCAATAACGTCGCTGATGCGGGAGATGTCGGCCAGAGCGTCGTCCCAGCGGAAGATAAGGATCTCCGCAGCGAGCTTGCCCCATAGAGCGTTAAGGTACTGCTCCGACGAGTTGGGGATGAGAACTCCGTAGTACGTGAGGTACGTGAGGCAGTCCTGGTAGTTGCCACACTCGTACTGCAGCTTGGCGTACTTGTAGAGTCCGTCCAGCACGGCAGGAGTGATCTGTATCACAATAACAATCAGTCTCAAACCTCTAGAGAGCTGTACCTATTGCCGCCACGTACGCCCTCGTTCTGCTCGAGATGACTGGCGTTCAGCAGATTCTCGCTCTGCAGCTGCATGATCTTCTCCTCGTCCTCAATAAGCTCCAGCATGGGACTGCACTCGCTCTTGGCGAAGCTCAGTGCGTCCAGAATCTCGCCCCGACGAGTCTCGAACTCCTCCGGCACGTCTTCCGTGTCGTGAAGCGTCTGGTGGATCTCCACGGCAAAGTCCGCCATGTTCGTGGGCTTGAGCAGCGCCAGTTTGGCCGCCATGAGCTGCGCCTCGTCGTACAGTTCGCTGCTCGAGAGGAAGTCGATGAGCGGGAACATAAAGTGCAGGTCCATGAACGGCGCCAGGCGGTTCGTCAGGTCGAACTTGGTGTCGGGCGGCACGCCCGTGTCCTCGTGGCTGCTCATGGTCGAGTGAAGGAGGCGCAGGAAGCAGGAATGAGTGGCTGAATGGACAAGACTGCAGCGACGGAAAACAAAGTCACAAGCATTAACTTCTGTCGGACGAACTAGCGTTTTTTCTGCATACAGGTAAAAATCGCTAGTTTTGACATACACTTACGGCAGCGACGGAAAACAAAGCCGTTAGCTTTAACTTCTGTCTGCCAGACAGACCTTTTTATTACTCAAACCATAAATGACGGCGATCATAAGTGGTGTGACCCACTCCACTTATGACAGAGTATTCACAAAACGAATCCTCACAGAAGTGTATTTACCGACAACGACACAAAAAGACGGATGTACTGAAAGGGATTCTAATACTAAACAACCGCGACACAAAAACTCGGATGATAGTTAGTGTAGGTGATATTTTTATTTTGCAGCTAAACAGTTGTCGATTCGTAACGAGGAATTGCTGCCTCGAAGCTTCGAATTACGCTGTTTATAGGAAATATTTCCTACGCAGAGATCGTTGCTTCAATAGCGCGAAGACGCTTTTCGGGGACAGAAAGACCCTTTTTAGGGACGTATAAACTCCGAATAGTAGCTTTGAGTGGTCCCATTACCCCCACATCTAACGGTTGGCAAACTGACGTGCTTTTAGGGGGTAAAGGAACCACTGTAGCACATGCTTCTTCGGCAACCACACGCGCTCCTTCGTCGAACACATGACAGTGAAAATTGTCAGCTAGGAGCAGCGCGGGTGAGTCGATTTCATATTTCAGTATTTTTTACATAGAAGGCCCACCCTTTGGCGTCCATCTATCCTGCTTCTTGTAATGTGTAGAAGTGGCCACTTGGGAGTTTGTGTAACTCGTTTGATTCGATGGATCCACCCAACTTGCTACGCAAAATGAAAAGAATCGGGAGTTTTTTTCCTGAAAACATAACATTTGTAACAAGTTAGAAATATTACAATAGCACATAATACAAAAATCAAGTACAATTTTCCGTCAGATCGAATTGTCAGCACAGCGGTCATGCGTCCGGAGTGTTTCTTCAGACCTTGCACCTTGGCAGAGCCTTTGCGTCCCTTTATGCCCCAAATCCTACGTGGGGGCATATCGAACTGGATGGCAGTGTGGTGAAGTGGATCTGAAAAGATTTGGCATTGGAATATCCAGGAAAGATCCGATTTGGACGTGATCGGACCTGACGTGATGTGATTAGAGTAGATGACGAGCTGATGTGGATGGATCTAGTCACAGATTCAGTTGACTGATTGAACTGAAATAATAAGCCCTGGGTGGGACGTGATGGATGGATTGGCATACGATCTACATATATACCCAGATCCAAAGGGTGGAGAAGATCCCATATGGATATGGATGATGTGGGACTGGCGCGATTGTAAGATGGGTGTGGCAGTGTGTCTATATATGCTATGGAAACTGATGATCTAGACTGAGATGCCTGGATCTAGGCTATAAGTTATATCCGTGAAGTCCAGAACGGTTCGCATATCAGTCTCCATTCGGGGAACATGGATCAGGACTTATGAACCTCGATCCATAGGCGGATCCGAGTGATCTGGGATCGAGCTATATTACGATGAAGCTGGATGGTGGTTGGAGGATTAGCAGCATGGAGTAAGCTTGGATATATTACGATTACGATCATCAAGAAGTATTACCGCTGGATCAACCGTGGAAACCCTGGATCAAGGAGATCTAGCCGATCCAGCCGATCTGGAATTGGATCAGCGTGATCTGGCCTATTAAAGCATGATCTGACTCGGGAGTCGTGTGATCTGGATTTTATGGGTGATGATTATGTGGTGTAGCGGGATCAGCAAAATCTGCGAGATCGCTAGATCCAACTTCCCACCAATGCCCGGACACCGACTAACGAAGGGGGTCCTCCGATGATCCGTGATCTGCTGAACTTGCTCACCTTGTGTACCCGTCGGTTGGGCTGGATCTTCCTCTCTTGGTGACTGCTAAGTTGCTCGATCGGTGTTAGTTGAACGTCTTGGCGTGACGTTGGGGTCGTAGAGTAGCGTGGAAGTCTTCACACCACTCGCCAGTAGTAGATCCGGAGTCTAAGCGATTAGATCGAGCTTAGATCCGGCGGCCTAGATCTGGATCCGGCCTTGTAGTAATTCCTTTAGTGTTGATTTCCCTTTACGCGGGTCCTTTGATTGCTTGGCGCTTCCTATAGCGCGATCTTGATCGTTGAGAAACCGAAGATCTACCGGCTAAGCAATTAATACCGGGATCTTGGATCTGCACTTAGGGTAAGATACTAGGAGGTTGGATCTAGCCAATATATTATCTAGATATTATCAACCACCCTAGATCTATACACCTAAATCGCTATTAATACCGTAGGGCCAATGTAGTTCCCGTTTCCAGGCGCGTAGCGAAGCACTTGTGTCGTACGATGCAAATTCGGTTCTGATTTAATGTTAAGACCTATCCCATCCTGTATCCTATCCTTAACGACACATCGACTGATTACGCTATCCTGATCCTTGCCCTTTCTTGTCCTCACCATCCTGGCAGTCGACATCTTTGCAGATCACCATGGATCTGAACCATAAACATTAGATCACTAGTCGCAATGTTGTGATCTGGCCTTCTCCTTCCTCCAATATCGTAATCATCCACCGTAATGTCCAGATCACACGTTTCCCGAGTCAGATCATGCCTTAATAAAGCTAGATCGCGCTGATCCAATCTCAGGTCAGCTAGATCTCCTTGATCTTGTTGATCTAGGGTTTCCATGCATGATCCGGTGACAATACTTCGTGATAATCATAATTGTAACATATCCGAGCTTATTCCATGCCGTTAATCCCCCAATCATCGTTCATCTTTGCCATAATATCCCTAGATCCCCGATCACTCGGATCTGCCTGTAGATCTAGGTTCACGAGTTTTGATCCAAGTTCTCCGAATAGACCCGCATATGTGGACCGATCTGGTCTTCACAGATGTAGATTATGACCCAGATCTAGACATCTAGGCTTGGATCACCAGCTTCCACAGTGTATATAGACATACTGTTGCACCCATACTATAATCAGGCAAGTCCCACATCATCCATATCCATACGAGATCTTCCCAGCTCTTCCGATCTGGATACATGTATAGATCGTATGCCAATACATCTATCACGTCCCACCCAAGGTATCACTAATCTCCATCAATCTTATCCATCAACTGGATCCACAACCAGATCCACCCACATCAGCTTGTCATCTACTCCAATCACATCACGTCAGGTCCGATCACGTCCAAATCGGATCTTTCCTGGATACTCCAACGCCAAATCTTTCAAATCCACTTCACCACAGCCGCCTCCTGGTCGTCAGTTGTAGTTGCACAACAACTTCACTGCGTCCATTCTGCAAATCACCTTGCCAAGCTCAAGCCTCTCCACCTCTTCAGCCAACTATGTCGGATCACGGCCACGATGGATCACAACATGGATCTGGCCGCCACGATCCTCCTTCTCCTCGATCCGAGATCAGTGGGCCCACTGGGGGTTCACCTGAAGATCTGCGTCGATCTGTGGTCGCAGAGTGTTGCGTTTGAGCGACGATCTACGGCTGGCCACCCGCCGGGCCGATGAGGCCGTGGATCAAAATCGTGAGCATGTTTGCTCTCTCGAGTCGCTCGAGATGATGTGCGCTACCCAAGGTCGGGAGATCGGGCATTATCGGGCTGAAGTTCACCGCCTCCGAGAGGAGCGTGATGCCCTCCAATCCTCCCTGGAATCCGATCGCATTATTGGTTTGGAGCCGCCTCAGCCTGCACCCGAGATCTCGGCCCTGGAAGCCCAGATCGCCGATCTCAACCGAGATCTCGATCGTCGGTCCGACGAGATCCACCAACTGGAAGCCCACATCGATGATCTGGGCCAAGATCGAGGCCGTCTGGAGTCCACAATCCGTCATCTCACGTCCGAGATGACACAAGCCGGCGGAGAGATCTTGGATCTCCAGCAGGCCAATCACGATCTGGATCGGAGCCGGGAGGATGCGGAATCTGCATTGTCCGCGACCGAGGAGAGTTTGCGCCGGACTCGATCTGAGCTGGATCGGGTCGAGGCAGAGCTGCTCTTATCTCGCTCCGATCGCGCGGATCGCGGGTCTTCGGGTCCTGATCCGCAATCTCCACAGGCGGATCTTCCATCCGGGGGTCCCACCCAAGCAGATCTTGACCAGATCACCCGAGAGCGCGACTCTCTACAAGATCAGATCCGTGCGCGGGATGCCGAGATCCTATCAGCGCAGCGGACTCTGGGGTTATTACAGTCGGACCTGGCAGCCCATCGGGCCAGATCGGCTTCAGATATGACCCAGCTGCGGACGCTGGAGGGTGATTTGACCCGCGCGCGCCGTGATGTCGAAGTGGCCCAGAAGGCCTATGCCGATCGGGAACGTACCATCACTGAGAATCAGGCTCAGATCCGTACGCTTTCTCGAGATCTGGGCAAAGTAGTCCGTGAACGGGATGCCCTCCGTCACGAATACACTGCTGCCTTCCAACGCCTCACATCCATCTCGGCCACAATCGGGGCGCCTCCTCCTCAGACCCAATTGCGTCTGGATCCTGGATCCGACACGGATCAGCCCGCGGAGGGATCTCGCGCTCTCCTTCTGCGGAGACTTCGGGCAGTGAGGATCGGGGTGCTGATGCCTCCAAGTCAAAGCGATCTCGCAGCAGATCCAACTCGCCTTCCCCTTCGCGGCCTCAGAAGAAGCGATCCGTTCCTCTCGAGGCGGAGGATAAGTCCATGGATGAAGAGGACGAATCCGAGTTTGATCTGGGTGGAGGATCTACCGGAGGAAGATCGCCTTCCCCAGATCAAGCCTCAACTCCGCCCTCCAAAGGTGCTGGACCTAGTCAATCATCCGGCGAGGTGATTGAGGTCGGATCCGGATCCGGTGAGGAGGAGGAGGAAGAGGAGGAGAACGCGGAAGTGGCCGATGACCTCTATGAGGCTCAAACATTGATGGCCATTTCCCAATCCCGATCTGAAGCCCGCCGTCGAGATCATGCATCTCCCCAACGCCGATCTGCAGCCGGTCCGGCGGATCACCTGATGGATCCGGCGATTCGAACTCTGATGCTGGATCCGGAGATCAGGGCAACGGATCCGGCCCCACAGGCGGATCTGGTCCGGCCAATCCGCCCCCTGGACGTCGGCCTCCTCGGATCACCTTCGTCCCTCAGGTTCCATTCCCTGAGGGTCGGTGTATTCCCGGTCGGCGGATTGTCCGGGTCATGGCTGCCGCCGACCTAGATCCGTGGATCGAGTCCCGGTTGGCAAATCAAACCTTGGTCGCCATGACCGTGAACTTCCTGTTCCCGATCTTACCATTTCGGCCCGACTGGATCTTCCCCCATCGGCCGACGATCTTCACCTCTCCGACTGCTCCTGCGTTCTGTGGTCATCTGATCACGGAGGCCAATGTCAAGGCCTTGCAAGCGGCGGAGCCATGGCGGGTGATCCGAAACACCCTGCCCCCGATCTCTTTCGAGGCCGATGTTGGTGGTCGACTCGGGATCTTCCTCCGACAGTACCGTGATTTTGAAGCTTCCGAGCTGATCGCGTACTGGGAGTCGACACATAAATCCCGATCACCGCTGCTATGATCGCACAGTCGCCATGGCTGGGATCCTTCGCCAAGCAGCGCAATAACCGCAGATCACACGCCGGAAATCGATGGAAGCGCATGTTGCTCACGTTGATCCAGGCTATGATCGAGGGGTGGTGTGATCTGGATCTACTCCTAGATCCGTTCTTCCTCCACTTCCCCAAGCGGACTGATGAGGTGGCTTGGTATCCCGGGATCGAGGCTCGGCGTGCAAATCTCGCCGATCCGCACCTCAACCGCCGAGAGCCGACTGATTTGCTGAAGGCGTTAGCCGAGGCCGACACAGCAGATCCCTGGCGCAACCACTATCGGGATCACACTGCGGATCATCCTGCGCGCCATCTCCCTCGCCTGGATCGCAAGTTCTTCGGTCTTCAAGTGGCACAGCCTCCGGCCAGTAGCTAGATCGTAGTGATTAGCTCTTCGTGCGTGATCTATATCTTTCCATAACATCTTTCAATATATGTCCGATGATCCTGACTTGTTTGCTTCCCATTCACCTTGATCCGCCTTCATAGGGTCATGACCGACCCTGGTCCACTAGGATCTCTGGATCTCGAGACTTGATCTTTCATTGTCATCGTATTCCACATGTGTATATGCATACTCCTTCCACCGATCTACATCCTTCATGTAGATCCTTCAACCGATTTCACCACACAACAACCAGCTCGTTGTCGTTGATTGCGACCTCACGATTCCTCGTGAGATTGCATCACACCGAATCGATTATGATTCGTGCGATCTCGCAGAAACTCGTGCAACAGAGCGCCACAGTTGAGATCTGCTTCATCCACCCAAGTCGGATCATCGTATCCTCGCCAATGTACGAGGAATTCTCGGTAGATCCGCCCATATCTCGTTCTTCTTCCTGATCTCATATCTGTGATCCTTTCCACTTCATACTCATCGGGATCGCGATCTTGGATCCAGCTATCTCCTGGTAATAGATCTTCATCAAAATCCAGACGATCTTGACTCTCCACATTGAGTCGCATTAGTGGTCGATCTGGATATTCTTTCACGAGCTTCAACTTGTTCACGTGTACAATACGGAAAATATGATATCCGGATCCGGCGATCTCCAATTTCACCGCATGTTCGCCAACTTTCTCCACAATCCGGAATGGTCCATGCCACAAGTGTGCCAACTTCTTAGCATATCCCTCCTTTACTCGATCTAGGTATAGCCACACTCGAGATCCGACCTCGATCTGATGCGGGTGGATCTCCTGGTTGTGTAGATCCGCTCGATCTGAGATCGCCTCTCGCAGTCGTTGATTAACTTGTTCCCGAACCTGTTGATAATACCGCTGGATCTGATACCTCCATCGCCGCGGATCCCGATCATGTCTTCGCGTACTCCCTACCGGGATCACCGCTTCCAAGGTGGATCTAGGATCCCACCCATGTACCATATAAAAGGTGTTTCTCCTCGGATCCGATCGTGCGCGGTGTTGATCGCGAAGGTAATCCTCTCGGCATACTCATCCCAATCCCGTTGATCCAGATCCTGCACATACATCTTAATCGCCCGAGTTGTAGTTTGGACCATGCGCTCTGCAGATCCGTTAGCCTGGGGCCGATACGCCATCGTGGCCCGTTGACGCTGACCCAAGATCTTGTTAAACGCCCGGAAAAAATCGGACATAAATCCTGGTTCACGATCATGCCTAATCGCTTCGCTGGTCCCAAATCGTCGGAAGACACATTCCTCGTAGGATTCGGCGACAGTCTGAGCGGTCCTTGATGAGCTGGCTTTCGCGATCACATATCCAGTGAATAGATCTTCAAAGATCAATAACTCTGTATTCCCTTTGTGCGATCTGGGTAGCGACGGGATGTGATCCATAGCTATGATCTGGAAAGGATACGTTGCCTGAAGGTTACCTGGCGACTCTCCTTGGATCCGAGGTTTACTTTTGCCGGTCTCACAATCCACACACTCACCCACGTATCTTTGGACGCTCTTATACAGACCTCTCCAATGGAAGTGATCCCGGATCCGCTGATAAGTTCGGCCGATCCCTTGATGTCCACCTTCTAGGCTCACATGGTAGTGATGTAGTATGTCCTGATATAGAGTTTCCGGGATCACTAGTCGCATCAGCTTATCTCGATCTGCATCCGTCGGTCTCGTGGAGGGACAGTAGAACAGTAGATCATGGTGATCCAAATCATAATCGGCTGCTAGATTAGCATATGATTTGGCTTCTTGCTGAGTCAGATCTTGTAGATCTCCATTCAGATACTTCTTCAATCCCGAGATCCACGCCTCCTCGTCTTGGGCTTGTCGGATCCGATCGATCCTGAGATCTCGAACTATTTCCTCCCGTAATGATCGCGGATCCGAAATCGTCCGCGTCGTAGATCGCAAGCCTGATCGAGTCACTACCGCCGTGATCTGGGCTGCTTGATCCGTCCTCTTGACTACCAATACCTCATCCAATCGGTTCAACGTGATCAGATCCTGCTTATCCTCATCCGACTCGATCTTCACTCCACCTTGTCGCTGTAGCGCTGCACTAGCCAAACTGTCCGCACTGCCGTTCCAATCTCGTTTCACATGCACAAGTTCGTGATCTGGCCAGTCCCTCAGACGATCTAAAGCCCTTTGCTTGAGTAAGGTCAGACCGGGTGCCTTACACTCGATCTCACCCCTGACTTGTCGGATCACCAGATTAGAGTCGCCGCAGAACACCACTCGTTTGCGATCCACGGTACTCTCAACAGATCCAGACATAGTAACAACCCATGATATTCAGCTTCATTGACGGTAAGATCTTCCGCATAGGCCGATCTGGCCTGGATCACCGTCCATTCAGGCAACTTCCACAAGATCGCACTGTATGCGCCACCTCCACGCTTCACGCGGGCTGATCCATCGAAACTGACAACATACAGCTCCTCATCCGCTTGGATCACAGGGATCGGAGCTTGGATCTTCCGTCGTGGCTCTTTCTTGGGCGAGATCTGGATCAACGCTTCATCCACCATGGATCTGGGCGTGATACTAGCCGCAATCACCCCTAGGATCTCTTCTTCTCCTTTAACGCACTTCACAATCTCTAATGTCCACGGTGATAGCAGTGACGCCCATTGGCCTAATCGCCCTTGTAATCCGGTCGATCTAAATAACCAGGCCAACGTGGAGTATCTAGTCAGCACCCGGATCCGGCGTCCCACCAGCATGTTATATCCGAGATCCAGGATCCGTAGCAGCGCCAACACCTCCTTCTCCACTGGGCTATAATTCAACTCGTTCGACTTCAACGTTCGGCTCACGAAGGTGACCGGATAGTAGATCTGGTCATACTCTTGCACGAGGGCTGCCGAGATCGCCCAATCACTTGCATATACGATCACCACCGCCTCTCGACCCGGATCAAAATGACGTAGGATCGGAGTAGACGCGATCTTCGATTTGAGTGTCTCGAAGGCCCGATGAGCACGAATCCATCGTGGATCAGCCTGGTCTCCATCTAGACTTCCTGGATCCGACGGTTCCGCAGGCTTTAATGCCAGATCTGATCCTAGATCTTCCTTCAGATCCAGTTGATCCAACTCCTTATATTCCATACTTCGCTTGATCTGGATCCGCACCTCATCCTTGGACATCGCAGCGAAATCGACCTCTCTCAATTCGTACAGCACGGCCGCGTAGATAGCATAGTCTTCGATAAATCGACTGTAATAATTCAAGCTGCCCAGAAAAGATTGCATCGATCTCAGCGATCCAGGAAATGCTAGATCCGTTAATGCCTCTAGATCCTTGGGATTCGCCTCCAGTCCATCTTTCGAAACGCGATGGCCCAGATATTCCACTTTATTCATACCCCAGAAACTCTTCACCACACTGATCGACAGATTCCACTTATCGCACGCCTCCAGTAGGGCGTCCACTCGATCACATAGCTGATCCCAACTATCCGCTGGTATAAGGATGTCATCGATATACGATCTGCGTCCGATCACTGATGGCTTATCCGGATCATCGGCTTCTCCCACTTCAAACACATCTGTGGATCTTGGATCCGATCCGGGAGGAGGGATCCGAGTGAATCCATATAGGGCGTTGTCGATCAGACGTTGGTAGATCTGCGGTGCATTCTTCAAGCCGAACGGCATACGATTCCATTCGAATAGCCCAAATGGGGTAATGAAAGCCGAGATCGCTCGAGCTCGATCTGTCATAGTCACCACCCAGAATCCACTGGCCATATCCAAGGAGCAATACCACAGGACTTTATCCAGATCTTCTAGAAGATCGTTGATCAGGGGCATAGGGTAGACCATCAGTTGAGTAAGACTATTGACCAGACGGTAATCAATACACAGCCTGATATCTACCCCATTCTTCTTCACGATCACCACGATCGGTGAGGCCCAGGGTGATCTGGAATAGCCGATCATCTTAGCTGATAATAACCCTTTGATCAGCTCTGATAACTTCTCGCGGAATCGAGGAGCGATCTTCCTCACTCGTTGGGCGATTGGCTTAGCGTCTCCCACATCGATATCACACACCACACCCCTTGCGGCCGGTGGTAGAGCATTTCCCTTTCCGATGAGAAGATGTCGATATTTCCAGATCCTCTGACGTAATCGTTCGATCTCCGCCGTAGTCTGGATCCCTGGATCTCCAACTTGGATATCCTCAATCTTCACCTCATCCGTGGTGGGTTTGATCTCTGGAAGGATCGCCATCTCTTGATCTACATCTTCCGCATACAGATCATTACCTTCATGGTAATGTACTTCCGGATCCGGCTCTTGATCTGGGGAATTTTTTCGATCCTCTGGGAGCGCCTCCTGTATCGGGATAGATAACTGTTCGGGTGGACCTCTTTCAGCTGATCCTAGTCACTGGATCCAAATCATCCGCCTTTACCTGATCCATATTTTGGTTTATCACCTCGGTCTCTACTGGTTGGATCGGAGTTCGATCCTGCGGATCTATTCCTGCTGATGTTTGATCTTCGGTCGTCAACACTGGTTTTACCTGTATCTGCGAGATCTCGGGTCGTTTCAGGATACCACGAGGTAATGGGTAGGAGGGTCGATCCACCATCGGCTCTGCGGATTCCATCAAGATCTCATCATGCTCGGATCTTCCTTCCACCGTGGCTTCCAGAGCCAGATTTTGCCATTCCATATACCGACGTGACCCCACCGAGACAAATCCTGGCATCCGGGAATGTGATCACCCGATAGCCAGATCCCAACTCTCACATCTTCTTGCAATATGATCGCCTTATCGCTCACGTTGGTGATCTGCAGATACCGTCTCTTCCCGAGGCCTTTTACCACCGTGGGTACCCAACGATCTCCCCGGGTGACCCAGAACTTCTCGTGATCTGACATCCGGAGATGTAACCGAAGTTCCACTGATTGTCCGATCTCGATCTGGATATGTTCTCCTACAGTTACCAGCCTGGCCTTGTCGCTGTAAAGCTGCCGACGCCCACTAAGCTGGATCCGCACCTCATCAGGTAAACTTATAGATCCATAGGCCAGATCCAATCGGATCCCCGCCGGTACCATGAAATCCATACCCAGGATGGCATCTTGACCTGCCAGATCTCCAACCCAAATATCGAAAAAGTAAACCAGCGATCCAGCCATAGTGATCTTGATCCGGGTTCTTCCTTCTGTCCTGTAAACACTTTCGCCAATCCCAACGCAATCTTGGATCTGGCTCGTATCGATATAGCACCCAACCTTACGAGCAAAGGCCGTATCCACTATGGATACTTCGGCGCCTGTATCTAAGAGCAAGATCCCTCTCTCATTGTTGATCTTACCAGTGATCTTGGCTTGTCGGAACCATTTTCCCGGGGCATAGTGTTTCCAATATCCCCGAGATTCTCCTGGCAAGAGATCCATAACTTCGGATCTTCGGATCTCCTTGATCTGACTTGGCTTTTGAATCACTGGTATATCCTCCTGATCTGTGGGCTGGAACCACAGATCTGGATCCCGTTGCTTCCAATAACCCCTTATCTCTCCTGGGTGGAGATCCACCATCATGGTCACTTCGGATCTGGAGTAATCGTCCGCCTGGCGGACACTTGAGATTGCGACAGCACGGTTTCCATTCAGATCACATGTATTATCGCGTAGATCTGGGATCCTATTACCCTGATCTACCGATCTCTTGTTCACAAATGCATAGATGCAATATCTAGAGCGCTCGGCTCGTACCGGATTCCAACCCGGCGAGCGTCCTAGTTTAACATCTTCTCTGCAGATTCCGGAAGCATACCTGCATGTTTGGCTGGGTTGAACCATTGGCGGATCTGGTTGTAGAACTCTTCCATAGGACATTTCCCCATATCATGTAATTCCCCGCACCCCCGGCACACAAAGAGGCAGTGATCTGCCGGATGTCCTCGCTTGCCACACTTATGACAAGTAAGGCGTCTCCAGCATCCTAGATCTGAATGCTTCTTGGATCCACAGTGCGAGCAACGGTTCCGATCGGATCCGCCGCTCTGGATCCGGGATCTGTGATCTGGGGGGTTTGATCTGTCGACTTGTGGGTGATTGGTACTTGCTCGACCTTCTCCATACCAGATTCCACTTTTGGAGTGACATCCTGCTCAGCTGCCAGGTAGATCCGCCGATGATTGTCTCCGTCCGAGTCAGATCCATCCGATCCGTCGGATCCGGACTCAGATTCAGACTCCATCCGGATCTGCACCGCGCGGACATGTTTCGTCGTAGCTGCAGGTGCTGGATTAGTTGCCTTCTGCCGGTACTTGCTGGATCCGAATGCGGTCTTCTTCTGCTGCTCTTCGCACGTTCACGGGCTCGTAACACTTCTTCGAGATCATCCGCGTCGGATAGTCGTAGCAGAGTCAGCCTGTCAGCTAGATCTTGATCTTCCAAAGTTTCGATATAGTGATCCACATGTTCGCGTCGATCTTTCGCATTACCATCCTTGATCTTCAACTTTGCGCGTAATCCGGCGACATTCAGACGGTAAAGATAATCGAGGGGAGATTCTTCTGGTCGACGTCGAGCGTGATAGTATTGTCTAGCCACTGATACCCCCAATCCGCAGTACTGGATTTGGAAAGCTCTAAGCAGATCCGACCATTTATTACGGGTGGATCTGCTTAGTTGCCGATACCAATTCTTGGCGGATCCAGCCAATAGATCCGCAAAGGTCAAACATTTTTCTTCATCGGAGGCTTGATCTCGCATGAACGCCGATTTCACTTTGCCAATCCACGCTCTGGCTCGATCTTCGTCTTGATCCTTCCCCGTGAACTCCTTGAGATCTGAGATCGCAGAGATCCGGACTCTCTGGATCATGGTTGATCCGGCTGATCCGGTCGTAGCGGTCGCGACCGTCGCTCGAGCAGCCGTGGGGAAGTCGATATCGTCTGGATCATACTCCCATCGAGATGTGCTACGTTCAGATCTCACAGATTCCATATCTACATCTTGTGATCCTGGATCCTGAATCTTCGTCGCTCCTTGATCCATGATCGGCCCTCGCTGTTCCGCCAGGAATCTACTCATGGCTGCTTCGAAATACTTCTGTAAGGTGCCTGATGAGGCATCTGACGTCGTGGCTGCTGTGATCTGGTCTTCGGAGGTCGGGATCGTCCTTGAGCGGCCGGATCTCGGCTGATTCCGACGTTGGATCTTGGATCTCGCCTCCAGCATTGAAGTGCCAGACGGGCCCAGAGACATTCGCTTTGGTTCCGATGAGAGATCTGATTCGTCCTCGGCAGCCGATGCGTAATGTGATGAGGACGTTTGGCGATCCGTAATACTTGCCGGAGGTGATGGCACTGGATCTGTGATCTGGGGGATCTCGCCGACGAGGATCTTGAGCTTGGAGAATAGATCCTTGGTGGCAGTCTGGATCACCTTGAGATCTAGATCAAAGACATCATCCGCATCGAAAGCTCCGTGGTCATTCCTGCTTCCTTCAACAGTCGTAATAAATCCTTGACTGCTTCTAATTTGTTGGCAGTCTTGATCGGAGCTGATACGGGTTCTCTTGGATCTCCGACCTGCTTCAGCCTCAGGATCCGCATCACGGGATCTCGATCCAGGAACTCGCGAAGTTCTTTGTGGTAGAATAGATTCTCCAGATCTTCGTCTGACCACCCTTGTCCCGATCTGGATCTAGGTTTAGATCCGATCTGATCTTCGTCGTCAATCTCTGGAGCCTTCATCTTCTTCCGCGTTAGCTTCTTTTTGGCTTCTTCTTCTCGGATCTAGAGCTGGAAGATCCCTGGATGGATATGGTGAAAGATCGACTGGAGATCCGACCAATCTGTACGGTTCCACTTTCGCCTTCCCTTGTTTTGTTGACGGATCTCGACTTACGTCGAGATCCGTCGGGGTCCCGTGGGGACCTGTGGAGGTAGAGGTTTTTTTTCTAGATCTGGATCTGGATCCAGATCACCCTCCTTCGTCAGCAGAGTTCCTCCTAGCGCTCTGCTGATCCGCCGGATCTTGATTCATTCAGCGGCATCATCG
>VOQZ01001444.1:0-13998 GCA_008079305.1 Phytophthora palmivora
CTCTTTTTGTGGTGTAGCGGGATCAGCAAAATCTGCGAGATCGCTAGATCCAACTTCCCACCAATGCCCGACACCGACTAACGAAGGGGGTCCTCCGATGATCCGTGATCTGCTGAACTTGCTCACCTTGTGTACCCGTCGGTTGGGCTGGATCTCCTCTCTTGGTGACTGCTAAGTTGCTCGATCGGTGTTAGTTTGAACGTCTTGCGTGACGTTTGGGTCGTAGTGGCGTGGAAGTCTTCACACCACTCGCCAGTAGTAGATCGGAGTCCAAGCGATTAGATCAGCTTGGATCCGGCGGCCTAGATCTGGATCCGGCCTTGTAGTAATTCCTTTATGTTGATTTCCCTTTACGCGGGTCCTTTGATTGCTTGGCGCTTCCTATAGCGCGATCTTGATCGTTGAGAACCGAAGATCTACCGGCTAAGCAATTAATACCGGGTTGGATCTGCACTTAGGGTAAGATACTAGGAGGTTGGATCTAGCCAATATATTATCTAGATATTATCAACCACCCTAGATCTATACACCTAAATCGCTATTAATACCGTAGGGCCAATGTAGTTCCCGTTTCCAGGCGCGTAGCGAAGCACTTGTGTCGTACGATGCAAATTCGGTTCTGATTTAATGTTAAGACCTATCCCATCCTGTATCCTATCCTTAACGACACATCGACTGATTACGCTATCCTGATCCTTGTCCTTTCTTGTCCTCACCATCCTGGCAGTCGACATCTTTGCAGATCACCTTGGATCTGAACCATAAACATTAGATCACTAGTCGCAATGTTGTGATCTGGCCTTCTCTTCTCTCCAATATCGTAATCATCCACCGTAATGTCCAGATCACACGTCTCCCGAGTCAGATCATGCCTTAATAAAGCTAGATCACGCTGATCCAATCTCAGATCGGCTAGATCTCCTTGATCCTGTTGATCTAGGGTTTCCATGCATGATCCGGTGACAATACTTCGTGATAATCATAATTATAACATATCCGAGCTTATTCCATGCCGTTAATCCCCCAATCATCGTTCATCTTTGCCATAATATCCCTAGATCCCGGATCACTCGGATCCGCCTATGGATCTAGGTTCATGAGCCTTGATCCACATTCCCCGAATAGACCCACATATGTGAACCGATCTGGTCTTCACGGATATAGATTATAGCCTAGATCTGGACATCTAGGCTTAGATCACCAGTTTCCACAGATTATATAGACATACTGTTGCACCCATATTACAATCACGCAAGTCCCACATCATCCATATCCATACGAGATCTTCCCAGCTCTTCGGATCTGGATACATGTATAGATCGTATGCCAATACATCTATCACGTCCCACCCAAGGTGTCACTAATCTCCATCAATCTTATCCATCAACTGGATCCACCACCGGATCCACCCACATCAGCTCGTCATCTACTCCAATCACATCACGTCAGGTCCGATCACGTCCAAATCGGATCTTTCCTGGATATTCCAATGCCAAATCTTTCAAATCCACTTCACCACAGCCGCCTCCTGGTCGTCAGTTGTAGTTGCATAACAACTTCACTGCGTCCATTCTTCAAATCACCTTGCCAAGCCCAAGTCTCTTCACCTCTTCAGTCAACTATGTCAGATCACGGTCACGATGGATCACAACATGGATCTGGCCGCCACGATCCTCCTTCTCCTCGATCCGAGATCAGTGGGCCCACTGGGGGTTCACCTGAAGATCTGCGTCGATCTGTGGTCGCCTTGCGTCGTCGAGTGTTGCGTTTGAGCGACGATCTACGGCTGGCCACCCGCCGGGCCGATGAGGCCGCGGATCGAAATCGTGAGCATGTTTGCTCTCTCGAGTCGCTCGAGATGATGTGCGCTACCCAAGGTCGGGAGATCGGGCATTATCGGGCTGAAGTTCATCGCCTCCGAGAGGAGCGTGATGCCCTCCAATCCTCCCTGGAATCCGATCGCATTATCGGTTTGGAGCCGCCTCAGCCTGCACCCGAGATCTCGGCCCTGGAAGCCCAGATCGCCGATCTCAACCGAGATCTTGATCGTCGGTCCGACGAGATCCACCAACTGGAAGCCCACATCGATGATCTGGGCCAAGATCGAGGCCGTCTGGAGTCCACAATCCGTCATCTCACGTCCGAGATGACACAAGCCGGCGGAGAGATCTTGGATCTCCAGCAGATCAATCACGATCTGGATCGGAGCCGGGAGGATGCGGAATCTGCATTGTCCGCGACCGAGGAGAGTTTGCGCCGGACTCGATCAGAGCTGGATCGGGTCGAGGCAGAGCTGCTCTTATCTCGCTCCGATCGCGCGATCGCGGGTCTTCGGGTCCTGATCCGCAGTCTCCACAGGCGAATCTTCCATCCGGGGGCCCCACCCAAGCCGATCTTGATCAGATCACCCGAGAGCGCGACTCTCTACAAGATCAGATCCGTGCGCGGGATGCCGAGATCCTATCAGCGCAGCGGACTTTGGGGTTATTACAGTCGGATCTGGCAGCCCATCGGGCCAGATCGGCTTCAGATATGACCCAGCTGCGGACGCTGGAGGGTGATTTGACCCGCGCGCGCCATGATGTCGAAGTGGCCCAGAAGGCCTATGCCGATCGGGAACGTACCATCACTGAGAATCAGGCTCAGATCCGTACGCTTTCTCGAGATCTGGGCAAAGTGGTCCGTGAACGGGATGCCCTCCGTCACGAATATACTGCTGCCTTCCAACGCCTCACATCCATCTCGGCCACAATCGGGGCGCCTCCTCCTCAGACCCAATTGCGTCTGGATCCTGGATCCGACACGGATCAGCCCGCGGGAGGGATCCCACGCTCTCCTTCTGCGGAGACTTCGGGCAGTGAGGATCAGGGTGCTGATGCCTCCAAATCCAAACGATCTCGCAGCAGATCCAACTCGCCTTCCCTTCGCGGCCTCAGAAGAAGCGATCCGTTCCTCTCGAGGCGGAGGATGAGTCCATGGATGAAGAGGACGAATCCGAGTTTGATCTGGGTGGAGGATCTACCGGAGGAGATCGCCTTCCCCAGATCAAGCCTCAACTCCGCCCTCCAAAGGTGCTGGACCTAGTCAATCATCCGGCGAGGTGATTGAGGTCGGATCCGGATCCGATGAGGAGGAGGAGGAGGAGGAGGAGAACGCGGAAGTGGCCGATGACCTCTATGAGGCTCAAACATTGATGGCCATTTCCCAATCCCGATCTGAAGCCCGTCGAGATCATGCGTCTCCCCAACGCCGATCTGCAGCCGGATCCGGCGGATCTCCTGGTGGATCCGATGATTCGAACTCTGATGCTGGATCCGGAGATCAGGGCAACGGATCCGGCCCCACAGGCGGATCTGGTCCGGCCAATCCGCCCCCTGGACGTCGGCCTCCTCGGATCACCTTCGTCCCTCAGGTTCCATTCCCTGAGGGTCGGTGTATCCCCGGTCGGCGGATTGTCCGAGTCATGGCTGCCGCCGACATAGATCCGTGGATCGAGTCCCGGTTGGCAAATCAAACCTTGATCGCCATGACCGTGAACTTCCTGTTCCCGATCTTACCATTTCGGCCCGACTGGATCTTCCCTCACCGGCCGACGATCTTCACCTCTCCGACTGCTCCTGCGTTCTGTGGTCATCTGATCACGGAGGCCAATGTTAAGGCCTTGCAAGCGGCGGAGCCATGGCGGGTGATCCGAAACACCCTGCCCCCGATCTCTTTCGAGGCCGATGTTGGTGGTCGACTTGGGATCTTCCTCCGACAGTATCGTGATTTGAAGCTTCGGAGCTGATCGCGTACTGGGAGTCGACCCACAAGTTCCCGATCACCGCTGCCATGATCGCGCAGTCGCCGTGGCTGGGATCCTTCGCCAAGCAGCGCAATAACCGCAGATCACACGCGGAAATCGATGGAAGCGCATGTTGCTCACGTTGATCCAGGCATGATCGAGGGGTGGTGTGATCTGGATCTACTCCTGGATCCGTTCTTCCTCCACTTCCCCAAGCGGACTGATGAGGTGGCTTGGTATCCCGGGATCGAGGCCGGACGTGCTAATCTCGCCGATCCGCAGCTTAATCGCCGGGAACCCGACGATCTGCTGGAGGCGTTAGCCGAGGCGGACACAGCAGATCCCTGGCGCAACCACTATCGGGATCACACTGCGGATCACCCTGCGCGCCATCTCCCTCGCCTGGATCGCAAGTTCTTCGGTCTTCAAGTGGCACAGCCTCCGGCCAGTAGCTAGATCGTAGTGATTAGCTCTTCGTGCGTGATCTATATCTTTTCATAACATCCTTCAATATATGTCCGATGATCTTGACTTGTTTGCTTCCCATTCACCTTGATCCGCCTTCATAGAGTCATGACCGACCCTGATCCACCAGGATCTCTGGATCTCGAGACTTGATCTTTCATTATCATCGCATTCCACATGTATATATGCATACCCCTTCCACCGATCTACATCCTTCATGTAGATCCTTCAACCGATTTCACCACGACAACAACCAGCTTGTTGTCGTTGATTGCGACCTCACGATTCCTCGTGAGATTGCATCACACCGAATCGATTATGATTCGTGCGATCTCGCAGAAACTCGTGCAGCAGAGCGCCACAGTTGAGATCTGCTTCATCCACCCAAGTCGGATCATCATATCCTCGCCAATGTACGAGGAATTCTCGGTAGATCCGTCCATATCTCGTTCTTCTCCCTGATCTCATATCTGTGATCTTTCCACTTCATACTCATCGGGATCGCGATCTTGGATCCAGCTATCCCCTGGTAATAGATCTTCATCAAAATCCAGACGATCTTGACTCTCCACATTGAGTCGCATTAGTGGTCGATCTGGATATTCTTTCACGAGCTTCAACTTGTTCACGTGTACCATAGGGAAAATATGATATCCGGATCCGGCGATCTCCAATTTCACCGCATGTTCGCCAACTTTCTCCACAATCCGGAATGGTCCATGCCACAAGTGTGCCAACTTCTTAGCATATCCCTCCTTTACTCGATCTAGATATAGCCACACTCGAGATCCGACCTCGATCTGATGCGGGCGGATCTCCTGGTTGTGTAGATCCGCTCGATCTGAGATCGCCTCTCGCAGTCGTTGATTAACCTGTTCCCGAACCTGTTGATAATACCGCTGGATCTGATACCTCCATCGCCGTGGATCCCGATCATGTCTTCGCGTACTTCCTACCGGGATCACCGCTTCCAATGTGGATCTAGGATCCCACCCATGTACCATATAGAAAGGTGTTTCTCCTCGGATCCGATCATGCGCGGTGTTGATCGCGAAGGTAATCCTCTCGGCATACTCGTCCCAATCTCGTTGATCCAGATCCTGCACATACATCTTAATCGCCCGAGTTGTGGTTTGGACCATGCGCTCTGCAGATCCGTTAGCCTGGGGCCGATATGCCATCGTGGCCCGTTGACGCTGACCCAAGATCTTGTTAAACGCTCGGAAAAAATCGGACATAAATCCTGGTTCACGATCATGCCTAATCGCTTCGCTGGCCCCAAATCGTCGGAAGACACATTCCTCGTATGATTCGGCGACAGTCTGAGCAGTCCTTGATGAGCTGGCTTTCGCGATCACATATCCAGTGAATAGATCTTCAAAGATCAATAATTCTGTATTCCCTTTGTGCGATCTGGGTAGCGACGGGATGTGATCCATAGCTATGATCTGGAAAGGATACGTTGCCTGAAGGTTACCTGGCGACTCTCCTTGGATCCGAGGTTTACTTTTGCCGGTCTCACAATCCACACACTCACCCACGTATCTTTGGACACTCTTATACAGACCTCTCCAATGGAAGTGATCCCGGATCCGCTGATAAGTTCGGCCGATCCCTTGATGTCCACCTTCTAGGCTCACATGGTAGTGATGTAGTATGTCCTGATATAGAGTTTCCGGGATCACTAGTCGCATCAGCTTATCTCGATCTGCATCCGTCGGTCTCGTGGAGGGACAGTAGAACAGTAGATCATGGTGATCCAAATCATAATCGGCTGCTAGATTAGCATATGATTTGGCTTCTTGCTGAGTCAGATCTTGTAGATCTCCATTCAGATACTTCTTCAATCCCGAGATCCACGCCTCCTCGTCTTGGGCTTGTCGGATCCGATCGATCCTGAGATCTCGAACTATTTCCTCCCGTAATGATCGCGGATCCGAAATCGTCCGCGTCGTAGATCGCAAGCCTGATCGAGTCACTACCGCCGTGATCTGGGCTGCTTGATCCGTCCTCTTGACTACCAATACCTCATCCAATCGGTTCAACGTGATCAGATCCTGCTTATCCTCATCCGACTCGATCTTCACTCCACCTTGTCGCTGTAGCGCTGCACTAGCCAAACTGTCCGCACTGCCGTTCCAATCTCGTTTCACATGCACAAGTTCGTGATCTGGCCAGTCCCTCAGACGATCTAAAGCCCTTTGCTTGAGTAAGGTCAGACCGGGTGCCTTACACTCGATCTCACCCCTGACTTGTCGGATCACCAGATTAGAGTCGCCGCAGAACACCACTCGTTTGCGATCCACGGTACTCAACAGATCCAGACATAGTAACAACCCATGATATTCAGCTTCATTGACGGTAAGATCTTCCGCATAGGCCGATCTGGCCTGGATCACCGTCCATTCAGGCAACTTCCACAAGATCGCACTGTATGCGCCACCTCCACGCTTCACGCGGGCTGATCCATCGAAACTGACAACATACAGCTCCTCATCCGCTTGGATCACAGGGATCGGAGCTTGGATCTTCCGTCGTGGCTCTTTCTTGGGCGAGATCTGGATCAACGCTTCATCCACCATGGATCTGGGCGTGATACTAGCCGCAATCACCCCTAGGATCTCTTCTTCTCCTTTAACGCACTTCACAATCTCTAATGTCCACGGTGATAGCAGTGACGCCCATTGGCCTAATCGCCCTTGTAATCCGGTCGATCTAAATAACCAGGCCAACGTGGAGTATCTAGTCAGCACCCGGATCCGGCGTCCCACCAGCATGTTATATCCGAGATCCAGGATCCGTAGCAGCGCCAACACCTCCTTCTCCACTGGGCTATAATTCAACTCGTTCGACTTCAACGTTCGGCTCACGAAGGTGACCGGATAGTAGATCTGGTCATACTCTTGCACGAGGGCTGCCGAGATCGCCCAATCACTTGCATATACGATCACCACCGCCTCTCGACCCGGATCAAAATGACGTAGGATCGGAGTAGACGCGATCTTCGATTTGAGTGTCTCGAAGGCCCGATGAGCACGAATCCATCGTGGATCAGCCTGGTCTCCATCTAGACTTCCTGGATCCGACGGTTCCGCAGGCTTTAATGCCAGATCTGATCCTAGATCTTCCTTCAGATCCAGTTGATCCAACTCCTTATATTCCATACTTCGCTTGATCTGGATCCGCACCTCATCCTTGGACATCGCGGCGAAATCGACCTCTCTCAATTCGTACAGCACGGCCGCGTAGATAGCATAGTCTTCGATAAATCGACTGTAATAATTCAAGCTGCCCAGAAAAGATTGCATCGATCTCAGCGATCCAGGAAATGCTAGATCCGTTAATGCCTCTAGATCCTTGGGATTCGCCTCCAGTCCATCTTTCGAAACGCGATGGCCCAGATATTCCACGTTATTCATACCCCAGAAACTCTTCACCACACTGATCGACAGATTCCACTTATCGCACGCCTCCAGTAGGGCGTCCACTCGATCACATAGCTGATCCCAACTATCCGCTGGTATAAGGATGTCATCGATATACGATCTGCGTCCGATCACTGATGGCTTATCCGGATCATCGGCTTCTCCCACTTCAAACACATCTGTGGATCTTGGATCCGATCCGGGAGGAGGGATCCGAGTGAATCCATATAGGGCGTTGTCGATCAGACGTTGGTAGATCTGCGGTGCATTCTTCAAGCCGAACGGCATACGATTCCATTCGAATAGCCCAAATGGGGTAATGAAAGCCGAGATCGCTCGAGCTCGATCTGTCATAGTCACCACCCAGAATCCACTGGCCATATCCAAGGAGCAATACCACAGGACTTTATCCAGATCTTCTAGAAGATCGTTGATCAGGGGCATAGGGTAGACCATCAGTTGAGTAAGACTATTGACCAGACGGTAATCAATACACAGCCTGATATCTACCCCATTCTTCTTCACGATCACCACGATCGGTGAGGCCCAGGGTGATCTGGAATAGCCGATCATCTTAGCTGATAATAACCCTTTGATCAGCTCTGATAACTTCTCGCGGAATCGAGGGGCGATCTTCCTCACTCGTTGGGCGATTGGCTTAGCGTCTCCCACATCGATATCACACACCACACCCCTTGCGGCCGGTGGTAGAGCATTTCCCTTTCCGATGAGAAGATGTCGATATTTCCAGATCCTCTGACGTAATCGTTCGATCTCCGCCGTAGTCTGGATCCCTGGATCTCCAACTTGGATATCCTCAATCTTCACCTCATCCGTGGTGGGGTTGATCTCTGGAAGGATCGCCATCTCTTGATCTACATCTTCCGCATACAGATCATTACCTTCATGGTAATGTACTTCCGGATCCGGCTCTTGATCTGGGGAATTTTTTCGATCCTCTGGGAGCGCCTCCTGTATCGGGATAGATAACTGTTCGGGTGGATCTCTTTCAGCTGATCCTCCAGTCACTGGATCCAAATCATCCGCCTTTACCTGATCCATATTTTGGTTTATCACCTCGGTCTCTACTGGTTGGATCGGAGTTCGATCCTGCGGATCTATTCCTGCTGATGTTTGATCTTCGGTCGTCAACACTGGTTTTACCTGTATCTGCGAGATCTCGGGTCGTTTCAGGATACCACGAGGTAATGGGTAGGAGGGTCGATCCACCATCGGCTCTGCGGATTCCATCAAGATCTCATCATGCTCGGATCTTCCTTCCACCGTGGCTTCCAGAGCCAGATTTTGCCATTCCATATACCGACGTGACCCCACCGAGACAAATCCTGGCATCCGGGGAATGTGATCACCCGATAGCCAGATCCCAACTCTCACATCTTCTTGCAATATGATCGCCTTATCGCTCACGTTGGTGATCTGCAGATACCGTCTCTTCCCGAGGCCTTTTACCACCGTGGGTACCCAACGATCTCCCCGGGTGACCCAGAACTTCTCGTGATCTGACATCCGGAGATGTAACCGAAGTTCCACTGATTGTCCGATCTCGATCTGGATATGTTCTCCTACAGTTACCAGCCTGGCCTTGTCGCTGTAAAGCTGTCGACGCCCACTAAGCTGGATCCGCACCTCATCAGGTAAACTTATAGATCCATAGGCCAGATCCAGTCGGATCCCCGCCGGTACCATGAAATCCATACCCAGGATGGCATCTTGACCTGCCAGATCTCCAACCCAAATATCGAAAAAGTAAACCAGCGATCCAGCCATAGTGATCTTGATCCGGGTTCTTCCTTCTGTCCTGTAAACACTTTCGCCAATCCCAACGCAATCTTGGATCTGGCTCGTATCGATATAGCACCCAACCTTACGAGCAAAGGCCGTATCCACTATGGATACTTCGGCGCCTGTATCTAAGAGCAAGATCCCTCTCTCATTGTTGATCTTACCAGTGATCTTGGCTTGTCGGAACCATTTTCCCGGGGCATAGTGTTTCCAATATCCCCGAGATTCTCCTGGCAAGAGATCCATAACTTCGGATCTTCGGATCTCCTTGATCTGACTTGGCTTTTGAATCACTGGTATATCCTCCTGATCTGTGGGCTGGAACCACAGATCTGGATCCCGTTGCTTCCAATAACCCCTTATCTCTCCTGGGTGGAGATCCACCATCATGGTCACTTCGGATCTGGAGTAATCGTCCGCCTGGCGGACACTTGAGATTGCGACAGCACGGTTTCCATTCAGATCACATGTATTATCGCGTAGATCTGGGATCCTATTACCCTGATCTACCGATCTCTTGTTCACAAATGCATAGATGCAATATCTAGAGCGCTCGGCTCGTACCGGATTCCAACCCGGCGAGCGTCCTAGTTTAACATCTTCTCTGCAGATTCCGGAAGCATACCTGCATGTTTGGCTGGGTTGAACCATTGGCGGATCTGGTTGTAGAACTCTTCCATAGGACATTTTCCCATATCATGTAATTCCCCGCACCCCCGGCACACAAAGAGGCAGTGATCTGCCGGATGTCCTCGCTTGCCACACTTATGACAAGTAAGGCGTCTCCAGCATCCTAGATCTGAATGCTTCTTGGATCCACAGTGCGAGCAACGGTTCCGATCGGATCCGCCGCTCTGGATCCGGGATCTGTGATCTGGTGGGGTTTGATCTGTCGACTTGTGGGTGATTGGTACTTGCTCGACCTTCTCCATACCAGATTCCACTTTTGGAGTGACATCCTGCTCAGCTGCCAGGTAGATCCGCCGATGATTGTCTCCATCCGAGTCAGATCCATCCGATCCGTCGGATCCGGACTCAGATTCAGACTCCATGGCCGGATCTGCACCGCGCGGACATGTTTTGTCGTAGCTGCAGGTGCTGGATTAGTTGCCTTCTGCCGGTACTTGCTAGATCCGAACGCGGCTTTCTTCTGTCTGCTCTTTGCACGTTCACGGGCTCGTAGCACTTCTTCGAGATCATCCGCGTCGGATAGTCGTAGCAGAGTCAGCCTGTCAGCTAGATCTTGATCTTCCAAAGTTTCGATATAGTGATCCACATGTTCGCGTCGATCTTTCGCATTACCATCCTTGATCTTCAACTTTGCGCGTAATCCGGCGACATTCAGACGGTAAAGATAATCGAGGGGAGATTCTTCTGGTCGACGTCGAGCGTGATAGTATTGTCTAGCCACTGATACCCCCAATCCGCAGTACTGGATTTGGAAAGCTCTAAGCAGATCCGACCATTTATTACGGGTGGATCTGCTTAGTTGCCGATACCAATTCTTGGCGGATCCAGCCAATAGATCCGCAAAGGTCAAACATTTTTCTTCATCGGAGGCTTGATCTCGCATGAACGCCGATTTCACTTTGCCAATCCACGCTCTGGCTCGATCTTCGTCTTGATCCTTCCCCGTGAACTCCTTGAGATCTGAGATCGCAGAGATCCGGACTCTCTGGATCATGGTTGATCCGGCTGATCCGGTCGTAGCGGTCGCGACCGTCGCTCGAGCAGCCGTGGGGAAGTCGATATCGTCTGGATCATACTCCCATCGAGATGTGCTACGTTCAGATCTCACAGATTCCATATCTACATCTTGTGATCCTGGATCCTGAATCTTCGTCGCTCCTTGATCCATGATCGGCCCTCGCTGTTCCGCCAGGAATCTACTCATGGCTGCTTCGAAATACTTCTGTAAGGTGCCTGATGAGGCATCTGACGTCGTGGCTGCTGTGATCTGGTCTTCGGAGGTCGGGATCGTCCTTGAGCGGCCGGATCTCGGCTGATTCCGACGTTGGATCTTGGATCTCGCCTCCAGCATTGAAGTACCGGAGGGTCCCAGAGACATTCGCTTTGGTTCCGATGAGAGATCTGATTCGTCCTCGGCAGCCGAGGCGTAATGTGATGAGGACGTTTGGCGATCCGTAATACTTGCCGGAGGTGATGGCACTGGATCTGTGATCTGGGGAATCTCGCCGACGAGGATCTTGAGCTTGGAGAATAGATCCTTGGTGGCAGTCTGGATCACCTTGAGATCTAGATCAAAGACATCATCCGCATCGAAAGCTCCCGTGGTCATTCCTGCTTCCTTCAACAGTCGTAATAAATCCTTGACTGCTTCTAATTTGTTGGCAGTCTTGATCGGAGCTGATACGGGTTCTCTTGGATCTCCGACCTGCTTCAGCCTCAGGATCCGCATCACGGGATCTCGATCCAGGAACTCGCGAAGTTCTTTGTGGTAGAATAGATTCTCCAGATCTTCGTCTGACCAGCCTTGTCCCGATCTGGATCTAGGTTTAGATCCGATCTGATCTTCGTCGTCAATCTCTGGAGCCTTCATCTTCTTCCGCGTTAGCTTCTTCTTCGGCTTCTTCTTATCGGATCTAGAGACTGGAAGATCCCTGGATGGATATGGTGAAGGCTCGACTGGAGATCCGACCAATCTGTACGGTTCCACTTTCGCCTTCCCTTGTTTTGTTGACGGATCTCGACTTACGTCGAGATCCGTCGGGGTCCCCGTGGGGACCTGTGGAGGTAGAGGTTTTTCTTCTAGATCTGGATCTGGATCCAGATCACCCTCTCTTCCGTCAGCAGAGTTCCTCCTAGCGCTCTGCTGATCCGCGGATCTTGATTCATTCAGCGGCATCATCGTCGATCCGAGGTCCGATGACGCTTGTTCCCCTTGTTCAACCTTCACTTGAACATCTTCTTGAGACTCACGGTGAAATCCCGAGTCACCAACAGATCCGGGCACGCGCACCATTGTGGTGTAGCGGGATCAGCAAAATCTGCGAGATCGCTAGATCCAACTTCCCACCAATGCCCGGACACCGACTAACGAAGGGGGTCCTCCGATGATCCGTGATCTGCTGAACTTGCTCACCTTGTGTACCCGTCGGTTGGGCTGGATCTTCCTCTCTTGGTGACTGCTAAGTTGCTCGATCGGTGTTAGTTGAACGTCTTGGCGTGACGTTGGGGTCGTAGAGTAGCGTGGAAGTCTTCACACCACTCGCCAGTAGTAGATCCGGAGTCCAAGCGATTAGATCAAGCTTGGATCCGGCGGCCTAGATCTGGATCCGGCCTTGTAGTAATTCCTTTGTGTTGATTTCCCTTTACGCGGGTCCTTTGATTGCTTGGCGCTTCCTATAGCGCGATCTTGATCGTTGAGAAACCGAAGATCTACCGGCTAAGCAATTAATACCGGGATCTTGGATCTGCACTTAGGGTAAGATACTAGGAGGTTGGATCTAGCCAATATATTATCTAGATATTATCAACCACCCTAGATCTATACACCTAAATCGCTATTAATACCGTAGGGCCAATGTAGTTCCCGTTTCCAGGCGCGTAGCGAAGCACTTGTGTCGTACGATGCAAATTCGGTTCTGATTTAATGTTAAGACCTATCCCATCCTGTATCCTATCCTTAACGACACATCGACTGATTACGCTATCCTGATCCTTGTCCTTTCTTGTCCTCACCATCCTGGCAGTCGACATCTTTGCAGATCACCTTGGATCTGAACCATAAACATTAGATCACTAGTCGCAATGTTGTGATCTGGCCTTCTCTCTCTCCAATATCGTAATCATCCACCGTAATGTCCAGATCACACGTCTCCCGAGTCAGATCATGCCTTAATAAAGCTAGATCACGCTGATCCAATCTCAGATCGGCTAGATCTCCTTGATCCTGTTGATCTAGGGTTTCCATGCATGATCCGGTGACAATACTTCGTGATAATCATAATTATAACATATCCGAGCTTATTCCATGCCGTTAATCCCCCAATCATCGTTCATCTTTGCCATAATATCCCTAGATCCCGGATCACTCGGATCCGCCTATGGATCTAGGTTCATGAGCCTTGATCCACATTCCCCGAATAGACCCACATATGTGAACCGATCTGGTCTTCACGGATATAGATTATAGCCTAGATCTGGACATCTAGGCTTAGATCACCAGTTTCCACAGATATATAGACATACTGTTGCACCCATATTACAATCACGCAAGTCCCACATCATCCATATCCATACGAGATCTTCCCAGCTCTTCGGATCTGGATACATGTATAGATCGTATGCCAATACATCTATCACGTCCCACCCAAGGTGTCACTAATCTCCATCAATCTTATCCATCAACTGGATCCACCACCGGATCCACCCACATCAGCTCGTCATCTACTCCAATCACATCACGTCAGGTCCGATCACGTCCAAATCGGATCTTTCCTGGATATTCCAATGCCAAATCTTTCAAATCCACTTCACCACAATTGCACGTTCACGGGC
>VOQZ01001445.1:0-98597 GCA_008079305.1 Phytophthora palmivora
CCTCCTGGTCGTCAGTTGTAGTTGCACAACAACTTCACTGCGTCCATTCTGCAAATCACCTTGCCAAACCTCAAGCTCTTCACTCTTCAGTCAACTATGTCGGATCACGGCCACGATGATCACAACATGGATGGCCGCCACGATCCTCCTTCTCTCGATCCGAGATCAGTGGGCCCACGGGGGTTCACCTGAAGATCTGCGTCGATCTGTGGTCGCCTTGCGTCGTCGAGTGTTGCGTTGAGCGACGATCTACGGCTGGCCACCCCGCGGCCGATGAGGCCGTGGATCGAAATCGTGAGCATGTTTGCTCTCTCGAGTCGCTCGAGATGATGTGCGCTACCCAAGTCGGGAGATCGGGCCTATCGGGCTGAAGTTCATCGCCTCCGAGAGGAGCGTGATGCCTCCAATCCTCCCTGGAATCGATCGCATATCGGTTTGGAGCCGCCTCAGCCTGCACCCGAGATCTCGGCCCTGGAAGCCCAGATCGCCGATCTCAACCGAGATCTCGATCGTCGGTCCGACGAGATCCACCAACTGGAAGCCACATCGATGATCTGGGCCAAGATCGAGGCCGTCTGGAGTCCACAATCCGTCATCTCACGTCCGAGATGACAAAGCCGGCGGAGAGATCTTGGATCTTCAGCAGACCAATCACGATCTGGATCGGAGCCGGAGGATGCGGAATCTGCATTGTCCGCGACCGAGGAGAGTTTGCGCCGGACTCGATCAGAGCTGGATCGGGTCGAGGCAGAGCTGCTCTTATCTCGCTCCGATCGCGCGGATCGCGGGTCTTCGGGTCCTGATCCGCAGTCCCACAGGCGATCTCCATCCGGGGGCCCCACCCAAGCCGATCTTGACCAGATCACCCGAGAGCGCGACTCTCTACAAGATCAGATCCGTGCGCGGGATGCCGAGATCCTATCAGCGCAGCGGACTTGGGGTTATTGCAGTCGGATCTGGCAGCCCATCGGGCCAGATCGGCTTCAGATAGACCCAGCTGCGGACGCTGGAGGGTGATTTGACCCGCGCGCGCCATGATGTCGAAGTGCCCAGAAGGCCTATGCCGATCGGGAACGTACCATCACTGAGAATCAGGCTCAGATCCGTACGCTTTCCTCGAGATCTGGGCAAAGTGGTCCGTGAACGGGATGCCCTTCGTCACGAATACACTGCTGCCTTCCAACGCCTCACATCCATCTCGGCCACAATCGGGGCGCCTCCTCCTCAGACCCAATTGCGTCTGGATCCTGGATCCGACACGGATCAGCCCGCGGGAGGGATCCCACGCTCTCCTTCTGCGGAGACTTCGGGCAGTGAGGATCAGGACGTGCTGACGCCTCCAAATCAAAGCGATCTCGCAGCAGATCCAACTCGCCTTCCCCTTCGCGGCCTCAGAAGAAGCGATCCGTTCCTCTCGAGGCGGAGGATGAGTCCATGGATGAAGAGGACGAATCCGAGTTTGATCTGGGTGGAGGATCTACCGGAGGAAGATCGCCTTCCCCAGATCAGCCTCAACCCCCCTCCAAAGGTGATGGACCTAGTCATCATCCGGCGAGGTGATTGAGGTCGGATCCGGATCGATGAGGAGGAGGAGGAGGAGGAGGAGAACGCGAAGTGGCCGATGACCTCTATGAGGCTCAAACTTTGATGGCCATTTCCCAATCCCGATCTGAAGCCGCCGTCGAGATCATGCGTCTCCCCAACGCCGATCTGCAGCCGGATCCGGCGGATCCTGGTGGATCCGGCGATTCGAACTCTGATGCTGGATCCGGAGATCAGGGCAACGGATCCGGCCCCACAGGCGGATCTGGTCCGGCCAATCCGCCCCCTGGACGTCGGCCTCCTCGGATCACCTTCGTCCCTCAGGTTCCATTCCCTGAGGGTCGGTGTATTCCCGGTCGGCGGATTGTCCGGTCATGGCTGCCGCCGACATAGATCCGTGGATCGAGTCCGGTTGGCAAATCAAACCTTGATCGCCATGACGTGAACTTCCTGTTCCCGATCTTACCATTTCGGCCCGACTGGATCTTCCCTCACCGGCCGACGATCTTCACCTCTCCGACTGCTCCTGCGTTCTGTGGTCATCTGATCACGGAGGCCAATGTTAAGGCCTTGCAAGCGGCGGAGCCATGGCGGGTGATCCGAAAACCCTGCCCCCGATCTCTTTCGAGGCCGATGTTGGTGGTCGACTCGGGATCTTCCTCCGACAGTACCGTGATTTGAAGCTTCCGAGCTGATCGCGTACTGGGAGTCGACCCACAAATTCCCGATCACCGCTGCTATGATCGCACAGTCGCCGTGGCTGGGATCCTTCGCCAAGCAGCGCAATAACCGCAGATCACACGCCGGAAATCGATGGAAGCGCATGTTGCTCACGTTGATCCAGGCTATGATCGAGGGGTGGTGTGATCTGGATCTACTCCTTGGATCCATTCTTCCTCCACTTCCCAAAGCGACTGATGAGGTGGCTTGGTATCCCGGGATCGAGGCCAGACGTGCTAATCTGGCCGATCCTCAGCTTAATCGCCGGGAACCCGCCGATCTGCTGGAGGCGTTAGCCGAGGCCGACACAGCAGATCCCTGGCGCAACCACTATCGGGATCACACTGCGGATCACCCTGCGCGCCATCTCCCTCGCCTGGATCGCAAGTTCTTCGGTCTTCAAGTGGCACAGCCTCCGGCCAGTAGCTAGATCGTAGTGATTAGCTCTTCGTGCGTGATCTATATCTTTTCATAACATCCTTCAATATATGTCCGATGATCTTGACTTGTTTGCTTCCCATTCACCTTGATCCGCCTCATAGAGTCATGACCGACCCTGATCCACTAGGATCTCTGGATCTCGAGACTTGATCTTTCATTATCATCGCATTCCACATGTATATATGCATACTCCTTCCACCGATCTACATCCTTCATGTAGATCCTTCAACCGATTTCACCACGACAACAACCAGCTCGTTGTCGTTGATTGCGACCTCACGATTCCTCGTGAGATTGCATCACACCGAATCGATTATGATTCGTGCGATCTCGCAGAAACTCGTGCAGCAGAGCGCCACAGTTGAGATCTGCTTCATCCACCCAAGTCGGATCATCGTATCCTCGCCAATGTACGAGGAATTCTCGGTAGATCCGTCCATATCTCGTTCTTCTCCCTGATCTCATATCTGTGATCTTTCCACTTCATACTCATCGGGATCGCGATCTTGGATCCAGCTATCCCCTGGTAATAGATCTTCATCAAAATCCAGACGATCTTGACTCTCCACATTGAGTCGCATTAGTGGTCGATCTGGATATTCTTTCACGAGCTTCAACTTGTTCACGTGTACCATAGGGAAAATATGATATCCGGATCCGGCGATCTCCAATTTCACCGCATGTTCGCCAACTTTCTCCACAATCCGGAATGGTCCATGCCACAAGTGTGCCAACTTCTTAGCATATCCCTCCTTTACTCGATCGAGGTATAGCCACACTCGAGATCCGACCTCGATCTGATGCGGGTGGATCTCCTGGTTGTGTAGATCCGCTCGATCTGAGATCGCCTCTCGCAGTCGTTGATTAACTTGTTCCCGAACCTGTTGATAATACCGCTGGATCTGATACCTCCATCGCCGCGGATCCCGATCATGTCTTCGCGTACTCCCTACCGGGATCACCGCTTCCAATGTGGATCTAGGATCCCACCCATGTACCATATAAAAAGGTGTTTCTCCTCGGATCCGATCGTGCGCGGTGTTGATCGCGAAGGTAATCCTCTCGGCATACTCATCCCAATCCCGTTGATCCAGATCCTGCACATACATCTTAATCGCCCGAGTTGTAGTTTGGACCATGCGCTCTGCAGATCCGTTAGCCTGGGGCCGATACGCCATCGTGGCCCGTTGACGCTGACCCAAGATCTTGTTAAACGCCCGGAAAAAATCGGACATAAATCCTGGTTCACGATCATGCCTAATCGCTTCGCTGGCCCCAAATCGTCGGAAGACACATTCCTCGTATGATTCGGCGACAGTCTGAGCGGTCCTTGATGAGCTGGCTTTCGCGATCACATATCCAGTGAATAGATCTTCAAAGATCAATAATTCTGTATTCCCTTTGTGCGATCTGGGTAGCGACGGGATGTGATCCATAGCTATGATCTGGAAAGGATACGTTGCCTGAAGGTTACCTGGCGACTCTCCTTGGATCCGAGGTTTGCTTTTGCCGGTCTCACAATCCACACACTCACCCACGTATCTTTGGACACTCTTATACAGACCTCTCCAATGGAAGTGATCCCGGATCCGCTGATAAGTTCGACCGATCCCTTGGTGTCCACCTTCTAGGCTCACATGGTAGTGATGTAGTATGTCCTGATATAGAGTTTCCGGGATCACTAGTCGCATCAGCTTATCTCGATCTGCATCCGTCGGTCTTGTAGAAGGGCAGTAGAACAGTAGATCGTGGTGATCCAAATCATAATCGGCTGCTAGATTAGCATATGATTTGGCTTCTTGCTGAGTCAGATCTTGTAGATCTCCATTCAGATACTTTTTCAATCCCGAGATCCACGCCTCCTCGTCTTGGGCTTGTCGGATCCGATCGATCCTGAGATCTCGAACTATTTCCTCCCGTAATGATCGCGGATCCGAAATCGTCCGCGTCGTAGATCGCAAGCCTGATCGAGTCACTACCGCCGTGATCTGGGCCGCCTGATCCGTCCTCTTGACTACCAATACTTCGTCCAATCTGTTCAACGTGATCAGATCCTGCTTATCCTCATCCGACTCGATCTTCACTCCACCTTGTCGCTGTAGCGCTGCACTAGCCAAACTGTCCGCACTGCCGTTCCAATCTCGTTTCACATGCACAAGTTCGTGATCTGGCCAGTCCCTCAGACGATCTAAAGCCCTTTGCTTGAGTAAGGTCAGACCGGGTGCCTTACACTCGATCTCACCCCTGACTTGTCGGATCACTAGATTAGAGTCGCCGCAGAACACCACTCGTTTGCGATCCACGGTATTCAACAGATCCAGACATAGTAACAACCCATGATATTCAGCTTCATTGACGGTAAGATCTTCCGCATAGGCCGATCTGGCCTGGATCACCGTCCATTCAGGCAACTTCCACAAGATCGCACTGTATGCGCCACCTCCACGCTTCACGCGGGCTGATCCATCGAAACTGACAACATACAGCTCCTCATCCGCTTGGATCACAGGGATCGGAGCTTGGATCTTCCGTCGTGGCTCTTTCTTGGGCGAGATCTGGATCAACACTTCATCCACCATGGATCTGGGCGTGATACTAGCCGCAATCACCCCTAGGATCTCTTCTTCTCCTTTAACGCACTTCACAATCTCTAATGTCCACGGTGATAGCAGTGACGCCCATTGGCCTAATCGCCCTTGTAATCCGGTCGATCTAAATAACCAGGCCAACGTGGAGTATCTAGTCAGCACCCGGATCCGGCGTCCCACCAGCATGTTATATCCGAGATCCAGGATCCGTAGCAGCGCCAACACCTCCTTCTCCACTGGGCTATAATTCAACTCGTTCGACTTCAACGTTCGGCTTACGAAGGTGACCGGATAGTAGATCTGGTCATACTCTTGCACGAGGGCTGCCGAGATCGCCCAATCACTTGCATATACGATCACCACCGCCTCTCGACCCGGATCAAAATGACGTAGGATCGGAGTAGACGCGATCTTCGATTTGAGTGTCTCGAAGGCCCGATGAGCACGAATCCATCGTGGATCAGCCTGGTCTCTATCTAGACTTCCTGGATCCGACGGTTCCGCAGGCTTTAATGCCAGATCTGATCCTAGATCTTCCTTCAGATCCAGTTGATCCAACTCCTTATATTCCATACTTCGCTTGATCTGGATCCGCACCTCATCCTTGGACATCGCAGCGAAATCGACCTCTCTCAATTCGTACAGCACGGCCGCGTAGATAGCATAGTCTTCGATAAATCGACTGTAATAATTCAAGCTGCCCAGAAAAGATTGCATCGATCTCAGCGATCCAGGAAATGCTAGATCCGTTAATGCCTCTAGATCCTTGGGATTCGCCTCCAGTCCATCTTTCGAAACGCGATGGCCCAGATATTCCACGTTATTCATACCCCAGAAACTCTTCACCACACTGATCGACAGATTCCACTTATCGCACGCCTCCAGTAGGGCGTCCACTCGATTACATAGCTGATCCCAACTATCCGCTGGTATAAGGATGTCATCGATATACGATCTGCGTCCGATCACTGATGGCTTATCCGGATCATCGGCTTCTCCCACTTCAAACACATCTGTGGATCTTGGATCCGATCCGGGAGGAGGGATCCGAGTGAATCCATATAGGGCGTTGTCGATCAGACGTTGGTAGATCTGCGGTGCATTCTTCAAGCCGAACGGCATACGATTCCATTCGAATAGCCCAAATGGGGTAATGAAAGCCGAGATCGCTCGAGCTCGATCTGTCATAGTCACCACCCAGAATCCACTGGCCATATCCAAGGAGCAATACCACAGGACTTTATCCAGATCTTCTAGAAGATCGTTGATCAGGGGCATAGGGTAGACCATCAGTTGAGTAAGACTATTGACCAGACGGTAATCAATACACAGCCTGATATCTACCCCATTCTTCTTCACGATCACCACGATCGGTGAGGCCCAGGGTGATCTGGAATAGCCGATCATCTTAGCTGATAATAACCCTTTGATCAGCTCTGATAACTTCTCGCGGAATCGAGGAGCGATCTTCCTCACTCGTTGGGCGATTGGCTTAGCGTCTCCCACATCGATATCACACACCACACCTCTTGCGGCCGGTGGTAGAGCATTTCCCTTTCCGATGAGAAGATGTCGATATTTCCAGATCCTCTGACGTAATCGTTCGATCTCCGCCGTAGTCTGGATCCCTGGATCTCCAACTTGGATATCCTCAATCTTCACCTCATCCGTGGTGGGGTTGATCTCTGGAAGGATCGCCATCTCTTGATCTACATCTTCCGCATACAGATCATTACCTTCATGGTAATGTACTTCCGGATCCGGCTCTTGATCTGGGGAATTTTTTCGATCCTCTGGGAGCGCCTCCTGTATCGGGATAGATAACTGTTCGGGTGGATCTCTTTCAGCTGATCCTTCAGGCACTGGATCCAAATCATCCGCCTTTACCTGATCCATATTTTGGTTTATCACCTCGGTCTCTACTGGTTGGATCGGAGTTCGATCCTGCGGATCTATTCCTGCTGATGTTTGATCTTCGGTCGTCAACACTGGTTTTACCTGTATCTGCGAGATCTCGGGTCGTTTCAGGATACCACGAGGTAATGGGTAGGAGGGTCGATCCACCATCGGCTCTGCGGATTCCATCAAGATCTCATCATGCTCGGATCTTCCTTCCACCGTGGCTTCCAGAGCCAGATTTTGCCATTCCATATACCGACGTGACCCCACCGAGACAAATCCTGGCATCCGGGGAATGTGATCACCCGATAGCCAGATCCCAACTCTCACATCTTCTTGCAATATGATCGCCTTATCGCTCACGTTGGTGATCTGCAGATACCGTCTCTTCCCGAGGCCTTTTACCACCGTGGGTACCCAACGATCTCCCCGGGTGACCCAGAACTTCTCGTGATCTGACATCCGGAGATGTAGTTGAAGTTCCACTGATTGTCCGATCTCGATCTGGATATGTTCTCCAACAGTTACCAGCCTGGCCTTGTCGCTGTAGAGCTGTCGACGCCCACTAAGCTGGATCCGCACCTCATCAGGTAAACTTATAGATCCATAGGCCAGATCCAGTCGGATCCCCGCCGGTACCATGAAATCCATACCCAGGATGGCATCTTGACCTGCTAGATCCCCAACCCAAATGTCAAAAAGTAAACCAGCGATCCAGCCATAGTGATCTTGATCCGGGTTCTTCCTTCTGTCCTGTAAACACTTTCGCCAATCCCAACGCAATCTTGGATCTGGCTCGTATCAATATAGCACCCAACCTTACGAGCAAAGGCCGTATCCACTATAGACACTTCGGCGCCTGTATCTAAGAGCAAAATCCCTCTCTCATTGTTGATCTTACCAGTGATCTTGGCTTGTCGGAACCATTTTCCCGGGGCATAGTGTTTCCAATATCCCCGAGATTCTCCTGGCAAGAGATCCATAACTTCGGATCTTCGGATCTCCTTGATCTGACTTGGCTTTTGAATCACTGGTATATCCTCCTGATCTGTGGGCTGGAACCACAGATCCGGATCCCGTTGCTTCCAATAACCCCTTATCTCTCCTGGGTGGAGATCCACCATCATGGTCACTTCGGATCTGGAGTAATCGTCCGCCTGGCGGACACTTGAGATTGCGACAGCACGGTTTCCATTCAGATCACATGTATTATCGCGTAGATCTGGGATCCTATTACCCTGATCTACCGATCTCTTGTTCACAAATGCATAGATGCAATATCTAGAGCGCTCGGCTCGCACCGGATTCCAACCCGGCGAGCGTCCTAGTTTAACATCTTCTCTGCAGATTCCGGAAGCATACCTGCATGTTTGGCTGGGTTGAACCATTGGCGGATCTGGTTGTAGAACTCCTCCATAGGACATTTTCCCATATCATGTAATTCCCCGCACCCCCGGCACACAAAGAGGCAGTGATCCGCCGGATGTCCTCGCTTGCCACACTTATGACAAGTAAGGCGTCTCCAGCATCCTAGATCTGAATGCTTCTTGGATCCACAGTGCGAGCAACGGTTCCGATCGGATCCGCTGCTCTGGATCCGGGATCTATGATCCGGTGGGGTTTGATCTGTCGACTTGTGGGTGATTGGTACTTGCTCGACCTTCTCCATACCAGATTCCACTTTTGGAGTGACATCCTGCTCGGCTGCCAGGTAGATCCGCCGATGATTGTCTCCATCCGAGTCAGATCCATCCGATCCGTCGGATCCGGACTCAGATTCAGACTCCATGGCCCGGATCTGCACCGCGCGGACGTGTTTTGTCGTAGCTGCAGGTGCTGGATTAGTTGCCTTCTGCCGGTACTTGCTAGATCCGAACGCGGCTTTCTTCTGCCTGCTCTTTGCACGTTCACGGGCTCGTAGCACTTCTTCGAGATCATCCGCGTCGGATAGTCGTAGCAGAGTCAGCCTGTCAGCTAAATCTTGATCCTCCAAAGTTTCGATATAGTGATCCACATGTTCGCGTCGATCTTTCGCATTACCATCCTTGATCTTCAACTTTGCGCGTAATCCGGCGACATTCAGACGGTAAAGATAGTCGAGGGGAGATTCTTCTGGTCGACGTCGAGCGTGATAGTATTGTCTAGCCACTGATACCCCCAATCCGCAGTACTGGATTTGGAAAGCTCTAAGCAGATCCGACCATTTATTACGGGTGGATCTGCTTAGTTGCCGATACCAATTCTTGGCGGATCCAGCCAATAGATCCGCAAAGGTCAAACATTTTTCTTCATCGGAGGCTTGATCTCGCATGAACGCCGATTTCACTCTGCCAATCCACGCTCTGGCTCGATCTTCGTCTTGATCCTTCCCCGTGAACTCCTTGAGATCTGAGATCGCAGAGATCCGGACTCTCTGGATCATGGTTGATCCGGCTGATCCGGTCGTAGCGGTCGCGACCGTTGCTCGAGCAGCCGTGGGGAAGTCGATATCGTCTGGATCATACTCCCATCGAGATGTGCTACGTTCAGATCTCACAGATTCCATATCTACATCTTGTGATCCTGGATCCTGAATCTTCGTCGCTCCTTGATCCATGATCGGCCCTCGCTGTTCCGCCAGGAATCTACTCATGGCTGCTTTGAAATACTTCTGTAAGGTGCCTGATGAGGCATCTGACGTCGTGGCTGCTGTGATCTGGTCTTCGGAGGTCGGGATCGTCCTTGAGCGGCCGGATCTCGGCTGATTCCGACGTTGGATCTTGGATCTCGCCTCCAGCATTGAAGTACCGGAGGGTCCCAGAGACATTCGCTTTGGTTCCGATGAGAGATCCGATTCGTCCTCGGCAGCCGAGGCATAATGTGATGAGGACGTTTGGTGATCCGTAATACTTGCCGGAGGTGATAGCACTGGATCTGTGATCTGGGGGATCTCGCCGACGAGGATCTTGAGCTTGGAGAATAGATCCTTGGTGGCAGTCTGGATCACCTTGAGATCTAGATCAAAGACGTCATCCGCATCGAAAGCTCCCGTGGTCATTCCTGCTTCCTTCAACAGTCGTAATAAATCCTTGACTGCTTCTAATTTATTAGCAGTCTTGACCGGAGCTGATACGGGTTCTCTTGGATCTCCGACCTGCTTCAGCCTCAGGATCCGCATCACGGGATCTCGATCTAGGAACTCGCGAAGTTCTTTGTGGTAGAATAGATTCTCCAGATCTTCGTCTGACCAGCCTTGTCCCGATCTGGATCTAGGTTTAGATCCGATCTGATCTTCGTCGTCAATCTCTGGATCCTTCATCTTCTTCCGCGTTAGCTTCTTCTTCGGCTTCTTCTTATCGGATCTAGAGACTGGAAGATCCCTGGATGGATATGGTGAAGGCTCGACTGGAGATCCGACCAATCTGTACGGTTCCGCTTTCGCCTTCCCTTGTTTTGTTGACGGATCTCGACTTGCGTCGAGATCCGCCGGGGTCCCCGTGGGGACCTGTGGAGGTAGAGATTTTTCTTCTAGATCTGGATCTGGATCCAGATCACCCTCTCTTCCGTCAGCAGAGTTCCTCCTAGCGCTCTGCTGATCCGCGGATCTTGATTCATTCAGCGGCATCATCGTCGATCCGAGGTCCGATGACGCTTGTTCCCCTTGTTCAACCTTCACTTGAACATCTTCTTGAGACTCACGGTGAAATCCCGAGTCACCAACAGATCCGGGCACGCGCACCATTGTGGTGTAGCGGGATCAGCAAAATCTGCGAGATCGCTAGATCCAACTTCCCACCAATGCCCGGACACCGACTAACGAAGGGGGTCCTCCGATGATCCGTGATCTGCTGAACTTGCTCACCTTGTGTACCCGTCGGTTGGGCTGGATCTTCCTCTCTTGGTGACTGCTAAATTGCTCGATCGGTGTTAGTTGAACGTCTTGGCGTGACGTTGGGGTCGCAGAGTAGCGTGGAAGTCTTCACATCACTCGCCAGTAGTAGATCCGGAGTCTAAGCGATTAGATCGAGCTTAGATCCGGCGGCCTAGATCTGGATCCGGCCTTGTAGTAATTCCTTTAGTGTTGATTTCCCTTTACGCGGATCCTTTGATTGCTTGGCGCTTCCTATAGCGCGATCTTGATCGTTGAGAAACCGAAGATCTACCGGCTAAGCAATTAATACCGGGATCTTGGATCTGCACTTAGGGTAAGATACTAGGAGGTTGGATCTAGCCAATATATTATCTAGATATTATCAACCGCCCTAGATCTATACACCTAAATCGCTATTAATACCGTAGGGCCAATGTAGTTCCCGTTTCCAGGCGCGTAGCGAAGCACTTGTGTTGTACGATGCAAATTCGGTTCTGATTTAATGTTAAGACCTATCCCATCCTGTATCCTATCCTTAACGACACATCGATTGATTACGCTATCCTGATCCTTGTCCTTTCTTGTCCTCACCATCCTGGCAGTCGACATCCTTGCAGATCACCTTGGATCTGAACCATAAACATTAGATCACTAGTCGCAATGTTGTGATCTGGCCTTCTCTTCTCTCCAATATCGTAATCATCCACCGTAATGTCCAGATCACACGTCTCCCGAGTCAGATCATGCCTTAATAAAGCTAGATCACGCTGATCCAATCTCAGGTCAGCTAGATCTCCTTGATCTTGTTGATCTAGGGTTTCCATGCATGATCCGGTGACAATACTTCGTGATAATCATAATTATAACATATCCGAGCTTATTCCATGCCGTTAATCCCCCAATCATCGTTCATCTTTGCCATAATATCTCTAGATCCCGGATCACTCGGATCCGCCTATGGATCTAGGTTCATGAGCCTTGATCCACATTCCCCGAATAGACCCACATATGTGAACCGATCTGGTCTTCACGGATATAGATTATAGCCTAGATCTGGACATCTAGGCTTAGATCACCAGTTTCCACAGATTATATAGACATACTGTTGCATATTACAATCACGCAAGTCCCGCATCATCCATATCCATACGAGATCTTCTCAGCTCTTCGGATCTGGATACATGTATAGATCGTATGCCAATACATCTATCACGTCCCACCCAAGGTATCACTAATCTCCATCAATCTTATCCATCAACTGGATCCACAACCAGATCCACCCACATCAGCTTGTCATCTACTCCAATCACATCACGTCAGGTCCGATCACGTCCAAATCGGATCTTTCCTGGATATTCCAATGCCAAATCTTTCAAATCCACTTCACCACACTATCCAATTGACGAACAAACCTCAACGCTAATATTCCTACATGAGGTCGCTGAAGATGACTACATGCGCGGATTTCACAAAATTGGGTCGTGTCCACAACGCGATGATAATCTAGAACTTTCTGTGCTTGGAATGATCTCGAATCCGTTGCGTTCGACCAAGTAACGAATGCGTTCCGCTACACAATCGGCGCTCGTGTCGACTATGGTTTGCAAATATAATACGGGATGGCTACACTGGAGAGCAGGCGAACAGGTACAAAGTACGCCTCCAACATTAAGGTATGATTCTGTGGTGAAGTGGATTTGTAAGATCTGGCAACAGAATATCTGAGAAAGATCCAACCTGATGTGATTGGATCTGACAGGACGTGATTGGACTTGATGACACACTGATGTGAATGGATCTGGTCACAGATTCAGATTAATGACCAGATTAAGGGAGATAAGTGGCATTGTGGGCGAACGTGGTGGATGGATCGGCATATGATCTGCACAACCGAAGGATTGGGACGACTATATGTGGTGGATGTGGGTGATGTGGAACTTGTGCAATGACAAAATGGACGAGGAAACATGTCTATACATATTATGGAAGCCGGCGATCTGGATCTAGATACCTGGATCTGGATCATAGTCTATATCTGTGAGGTCAAACAACCGTTCGCATACCAGGATCCACTCAGAAGACTCAGATCAAGGCCTATGGACCTGGATCCATAAACAGATGTGAGTGATCCAGTATCTGGGGGTACTATTGTGGCGAAGTTGTCTGCGAAATCGCAAGATCGCAGGGGTCCTCTTACACACGGCGCCCGAACTGCCGACTAACGGCAGGAGGGGGTACTCCGATCTTCCGTGAAGTTACTTGATCTCACCTTGTGTACCCGTCGGTGGGACTAGATCGCTCCTCGGGTGATCTCGATAGACACGCTTGTAGTTGATCTTGCTGTCTGACAGGCCAGCGGGAGAGGTGGTAGCAGCGGGGATACTTCTACTCGCTGCGCCGGGTAGATATCGAGCTTTCGATATTAGGTGTCTTAGGTTGATCTTGATCTAAGACAGTATCGATCTTAGCCTGGGGTGTCTTGTGGTCGGTGTGTGACCTTTATCCAATGAATCCAATACGTGCTTGCCGCTTCCTATAGCGGAGTCTTGAGATTTGAAGGTTGACGAACGTCCAGCCAAGCAATCTGGACGTAGGGGTTCTACTCAGTGTCGATCTTGGTCTGGCGTAACGTCGGGAGGGCCAATCTTGTATATCCCTGCCCGGAATAGCGTAGATGAAGGAAGGCTTGTATAATAGAAGGTAACAACAACTCTGAATTAATGGTTAATGTCCTATGCTTCCCATCTGTGGCTATTCATAATGCACTGGCTCCATAATACCTATAATAAAGCTAAGATCGATATTACCTGCCGAGATCGATATCGCGTGGGTACAATCGTCTTGGGCGGGGATGATGGCGCACGCATTCACTTGGTCATTATAGTGAGTGTCACTACATCGAGGATCACCATAGGGAGGGATTGCTCTCTATCCCGATTGACGGGACAAGATCGAAGTCGGAAAACTTCTTGTCTGCTTCACCACAACCGTCCCCTGCACGAGCGACTACCGCACAACGGTTTTTGCGCGCTGCACCGTAGCCCAGGCCCGACCGTCACGTTGGCTCGAGCCACACCTTCCAATTATCCTTTGCTGACGTAAGATCAAGACTTGTCTCCTCATCTGACGTCATCGGCGTCTGAGGTTGATAGGTGTCTATGATCTAGATCGACCCGGTCTGTCAAACATGGAGTATTTGCCATCGCTCGAGATTTAAACGGTCGTCGATCGTCCATGCCCAATATCTATTTTCTACTGCAAGATTATCGTCGTCGATTTCAAGATCGTCAGAAGTCGAACGTCATCCCTTTCGCCCAATTGTGCCAAGATCGACACGATGAATTGGTCCATGAACTCGAGCACCCGCTACTTCCAAACTGCATGAAGATTACGACCAACTACAGTCAACCTCTCGTAACACAGTCCATTAGGACGAGATCAACAATCTCAGTCGCCAAGTCCAAGATCAAGATCAATCGTTGTCGGTGGCCCAATAGCAGCTGCAGGTTCAGAGTCCAGACTTGTGGGCTTCAATGTCAGGTCAATGTACAGGATCGCCGTATCATCTGACTGCAGGAGAATCGAGATCAATTCCACGCTTGGTCGGGTCGAACGAGATCAAGCGGTGGTGAATCAACCTCCTCCTCTGAGCGTCTAGATAGAAGTCGCTCTAGATCTGCATGCTTGTGGTAAGTATTTGGTATGGAATTTCCAGATCGCGACATTATACTCCTTCTCATTTTGGACTTGTCTCAATGCCTCACGTCGACTTGGCTCGTCCCTGCTCAGAGGTTGGATCGTCCCAGATCGATCTAGAAACTTCTGCAAGAACGCACCTTCACTTCCTGAAGCCTCGTCACCTTAAGATCTGGTACCACAGCGTGACCGCCGTTACATTAGCGGATGCACTATCGGCCGTCGATCTAGCAGACCCTTGGTGGCTATAATAATAACGCCGAACTCGCTGATCATCCGGCATCACATATTCCACACCTCTGAGACAAGATGTTAATGCGACATCCTCTGCGACGGGATCTAACGTTGAAATAGTATAACCTGGGATCGTTTCTAGCGTAGATCGCGGATCCCAGCCGTGTAACAAATAAAACGGGGTATCTCCTCGGACGCGATCTTGGGTAGTATTGAGTGCGAAGGTGAGACGCTCCGCATATTCATCCCAATCTCGCTGGTCGACATCCTCCACATGCATCTTGAATGCGCGAGTCAATGTTCCCACCATCTTTTCGGTTGTACCGTTTGCTTGTGGGTGGTACGCCATGGTTGCTCGCTGTCTCTGTCCCACGATTTTGTTGAACGTTCTGAAGAAGTCCGACATAAAATCGGGTTCTCGATCATGTCGGATAACCTCACTTGCACCGAATTGGCGGAAAACACATTCCTCGTAGTTCTCGGCGACAGTCTGAGCTGTTCTTGATGCGCTAGCTTTCGCGATCATATACCCAGTAAATAGATCGATCCAGATCAACAACTCGGTGTTACCTTTGTACGATCTTGGTAATGAGGGTATGTGATCCATGCCGATGATCGGGAAAGGGTACGTAGCTTGCAGATTACCCGGCGATTCCCCATGGATCGTAGGTCGTCCTTTTCCCGTCTCGCAGTCTATGCACTGACCCGCGTAGCGTTGTACACTCTGATATAGTCCGCGCCAGTGAAAGTGAGCTCTGATCTTGTGATACGTCCGTCCAATACCTTGGTGACCACCTTCCAGACTTGTATGATAGTGATGCATAAGATCGTTTTGCAATGTTTCGGGCACCACGAGCTTGGCCACAAGATCGCGATCTTCGTCGGACTGCTTGGTCGGCGGAAAATAAAACAGTAATCCTGACTCATCCGTCTCATAGCGATCTGCGATCTTAGAACATCTTTTCGCTTCAGTCGAAGTAAGATCTTGTACGGCCCCTCGCAGGTAGGCTTTAAGATCGATGATACATTTCTCCTCATCTTGAGCTCGTCTAATACGCTCCATTCTCATTCTTTGCACGATCTCTTCTTGTAACACCTGAGGACGGCATTTATTACGCGATCTTGTGGCTGCAGTAATGTTGACTGTAGCTGCATCATCCTTAGCTATTAGCAACTCATCCAATCTATTGAGAGTCATAAGATCTTGGCGCTCCTCTTCCGTGACAATCGCAACTCCACTCTCGTGACGTAATGCGGCACTCGCCAGACTGTCTGCGCTTTGGTTCCAGTCTCGCTTCATGTGTAGGAACTCATGGTTAGGCCAAGATCGGAGACGTTCCAGTGCTTGCTGCCGTAACAACGTTAACCCCGGGGCCTTGCATTCGATCTCGCCTCTCATTTGTCTGATCACAAGATTAGAATCTCCACAGATAATCAGGCGTCCCCTGTCCATATCTGACAGGAGATCGAGGCACAGAAGCAGACCGTGGTACTCGGCCTCGTTTACCGTAATATCGTAATATCGAGCTTGTACTTCGATACTGCTGAGAGCACTGTCCATTCTGGTAGGCTCCACACAATTCCACTGTATGCCCCTCCACTTCGTTTCACACGCGCTGATCCATCAAAGCTAACCACTAGTAATCTCTCGTCTGGCTCCACTGTTGGAGGTGGCATCGAGATCACTTGTCGCGGTTGTTTCCTGGGAGCGATCGAAATCAAGATCGAGTCCACTTCCTTGCGGGGTGTAATACTTGCTGCGATCACACCTAAGATCTCATCCTCCCCTTTGGTACATTTTACGATCTCGAGAGTCCAACTCGATAGAAGTGCAGCCCATCGTCTTAACCTTCCTTGCAACCCGGATGAGTGAAGTAGCCACGCCAATGTAGAGTGGCGCGTCAATACTTTGATCGATCTTGTCACGAGTTGAGTATAGCAGATGTCTAGTATCCTGAGCAGAGCCAACACTTCTTTATCGACCATACCATAGTTGATCTCGTTCGGCTTGAGCGTGCGACTAGTGAAAGTCACTGGCTTATACACTCCATCGTGCTCTTGCATCAGGGCAGCTGAGATCGCCCACTTGCTGGCGTATACTACCACCACCGGTTGTCGATCCACATCGAAGTGTTGTAAGATCGGAGCATTCACGATCTTGTTCTTTAGTGTGGCGAACGCTGTCCTAGACTCAGTCCACCTGCCACCCTCTTCTGCAGCAACATTCTCATCGTCCCCAGTCGATTTTGTCCTTCGAACGATCTCATAGAAATCTTCTTCGCGTAGCTCGTATAAAACTGATGCGTACACCGCGAAATCTTCAATAAATCGGCTGTAGTAGTTAAGACTTCCCAAGAATGATTGCATCGATCTCAGGTTGGTGGGGAATGGTAATTCTTGTAAAGCCGACAAATCCTTTGGATGTGTCTCCAAACCTTCAGCTGATACACGATGACCTAGATAATCCACCTTTTGCCGACTCCAGAAGCTCTTGGCGATACTGATGGACAGGTTCCACTCGTCGCAGGCATCCAGCAGCTTTTCCACCTTTTCGCATAACGCATCCCACGATCTTCCAGTTACCAGTATGTCGTCGATGTAAGATCGACGTCCCAACACTGACTCATTTCTTTCTAGATCAGGTTCTCCTGTCTCGAATACGTCCTTTCGGTCAGATCGATCTTGATCTTGGGTCACTTTCACGAATCCATATAGTGCATTGTCTAAGAGTTTCTGGTAGATCTGGGGAGCGTTTTTAAGTCCGAACGGCATTCGATTCCACTCAAACAATCCAAATGGAGTAATGAATGCCGAGATCAATCGGGCTCTGTCCGTCATGGGCACTACCCAGAAACCGCTGGCCATATCGAAAGAACAATACCAGAGAACCTTGTCGAGATCATCTAGCAAATCATTGATCAGAGGCATGGGATACACCATGAGCCTTGTCAGACTATTAACCAGGCGGTAGTCGATACATAACCGGATGTCGATCCCATTCTTCTTGATGATCACAACTATGGATGACGCCCAAGGAGAGGTCGAGTGTCGGATCATTCGAGCAGATAGTAGTCCCTTGATGAGTTGATGCAACTTTTCGCGGAACTGTATCGCCACCTTGCGACAACGTTGAGCAACTGGCTTTGCATTCCCCACATCTATGTCACATACCACTCCCTTCGCCGCTGGTGGTAAGGCATTGCCTTTTCCGATAAGGAGGTGCTTCCGTTTCAAGATAATCTGCACGAGACGGTCGATATCCTCCTGGGTGTTGATCTTGGCATCACCTATTTGTAGATCTTCGATCTTGACTTCTTCCATGGTTGCGGATACTTCTGGTAGCACAGCCATTTGATCTTCCACATCTTCTGCGAATAAAATTCCCCCTTCCTTGATACAGACTTCCTCATCCATTGTAGTATCGCTTATGTTCGCCTCGATTTTGGTGTGAAGACCATTACTATTAACAGGATCGCTTGGTCAGATGCACACTTGCTTGACGGCAGGTTTGCATCCCCGTTCCCTGCGATCTCGACATTCCGGATGGCTTTTACCGGCCGTGGTAAGATCGCAGTTGGTGTTACGTACTCGGGACGTTCCACCGCCGGCTCGGTGATCTGCTCGTTGATGTCCACTTCACTGATCTCATCCGTGGTTGCCTGATACGCCAGATTTTGCCATTCGGCGTACCTCCTCGATCCTACGGATACATATCCCGGAATCCGGGGAATTCGATCTCCACTCAACCACATCGTGATTCTCGATCCTTCACGGAGAGTTAGTGCACAATCACTATCGTTGGTTACCTGTAGATAACGCGTCTTTCCTGGTCCGATTGTGATCGTTGGCACCCATCGATCTCCCCTGGTGACGCATCACTTATACTGGTTAGACGTTTGACTGCGTAGCCTGATCTCGGCCGTTTGTCCGACATCGATCCAGTAATGATCCTTCCAACACACATGTTCGATCTTGTCACCGCAGAGAGGGCGCCTACCAACCATCTGAAGGCGGACCTCGTCGGGTAGACATATCGTCCCATCAGCGAGATCGAGGCGGATACCCGCTGGCACCATGAAGTCCATCCTAGTATCAGATCTTGACCTCCCGTGGGCAGACCTACCCATGCATCAAAGAAATACACTAGCGATCCTTCCAGCGTGATCTTGAGACGGGTACGTCCCTCGATCTTATATGGAGATCTCTTAACACATTCGCATTCCAACGTTTGGCTCTCATCGATGTGGCACCTGACCTTACGAGCAAAGGTGGCATCCAATATGGACACCTCGGCACCACTGTAAAATAGCAAAGTTGCTTTTTTGTTGTTGATCTTCCCCATAGCCTTGGATTGCTTGAACTTCTTGTCTGGAACATGATACTTCCAGTCACCTCGCGATTCCCCAGGGGAAATCTCAAGAGCCATCATCACACTCGATCTTGCATATTCATCGATCTGGCGTAGACTTGACACTGTAGCAGTAGATTTCTCCAGAAGATCACATGTATTGTCGATCGGATCGATCAGTTGATTAACTGTTGCCTCCGATTGTTTTCGACATAGGCATAAATGCAATAGCTAGAACGTGTGGTGTAGCGGGATCAGCAAAATCTGCGAGATCGCTAGATCCAACTTCCCACCAATGCCCGGACACCGACTAACGAAGGGGGTCCTCCGATGATCCGTGATCTGCTGAACTTGTTCACCTTGTGTACCCGTCAGTTGGGCTGTATCTTCCTCTCTTGGTGACTGCTAAGTTGCTCGATTGGTGCTGGTTGAACGTCTTGGCGTGACGTTGGGGTCGTAGAGTGGCGTGGAAGTCTTCACACCACTCGCCAGTAGTAGATCCGGAGTCCAAGCGATTAGATCAAGCTTGGATCCGGCCTTGTAGTAATTCCTTTTTAGTAGATTTCCCTTTACGCGGGGTCCTTTGATTGCTTGGCGCTTCCTATAGCGCGATCTTGATCGTTGAGAAACCGAAGATCTACCAGCTAAGCAATTAATACCGGGATCTTGGATCTGCACTTAGGGTAAGATACTAGGAGGTTGGATCTAGCCAATATATTATCTAGATATTATCAACCACCCTAGATCTATACACCTAAATCGCTATTAATACCGTATGGCCAATGTAGTTCCCGTTTCCAGGCGCGTAGCGAAGCACTTGTGTCGTACGATGCAAATTCGGTTCTGATTTAGTGTTAAGACCTATCCCATCCTGTATCCTATCCTTAACGACATATCGACTGATTACGCTATCCTGATCCTTGTCCTTTCTTTGTCCTCACCATCATAGCAGTCGACATCCTTGCAGATCACCCTGGATCTGAACCATAAACATTAGATCACTAGTCGTAATGTTGTGATCTGGCCTTCTCCTTTCTCCAATATCGTAATCATCTCCCGTAATGTCCAGATCACACGTCTCCCGAGTCAGATCATGTCTTAATAAAGCTAGATCATGCTGATCCAATTCCAGATCGGCTAGATCTCCTTGATTTCCTTGATCTAGGGTTTTCATGCATGATCCAGTGGCAATACTTCGTGATAATCGTAATCATAACGTATCCTAGCTTATTCCATGCCGTTAATCCCCCAATCGTCGTTCAGCTTTGCCATAATATCCCTAGATCCCGGATCACTCGGATCCGCCTATGGATCTAGGTCCAGGAGCCTTGATCCAAGTTCCCTGCATGGACCCGCATATGCGAACCGATCTGGTCTTCACGGATGTAGATTATAGCCTAGATCTGGACATCTAGGCTTAGATCTCCGATCTCCACAGTGTATATAGACATACTGTTGCACCCATATTACAATCATGCAAGTCCCACATCATCCATATCCATATGAGATCTTCCCAGCTCTTCGGATCTGGATACATGTATAGATCGTATGCCAATACATCTATCACGTCCCACCCAAGGTGTCACTAATCTCCATCAATCTTATCCATCAACTGGATCCACAACCAGATCCACCCACATCAGCTCGTCATCTACTCCAATCACATCACGTCAGGTCCGATCACGTCCAAATCGGATCTTTCCTGGATATTCCAATGCCAAATCTTTCTAATCCACTTCACCACAGCCGCCTCCTGGTCGTCAGTTGTAGTTGCATATCAACTTCACTGCGTCCATTCTTCAAATCACCTCGCCGGTCACAAGCTTCCCCCACTTTCTCCAACTCAACCTTCCCACCATGTCTGATCACGGCCACGATGTATCTCAACATGGATCTGGCCGCCACGATCCTCCTTCACCTCGATCCGAGATCGGTGGACCCACTGGGGGTTCACCCGAAGATCTCCGTCGATCTGTGGTCGCCTTGCGTCGCCGAGTGTTGCGTTTGAGCGATGAGCTACGACTGGCCACCCGCCGGGCCGATGAGGCCGTGGATCGAAATCGTGAGCACGTCTGCTCCCTTGAGTCGCTTGAAATGATGTGCGCCACTCAGGGTCGGGAGATCGGACGTTATCGGGCTGAAATTCACCGCCTCCGAGAGGAGCGTGATGCCCTCCAATCCTCCTTAGAATCCGATCGCATTATCGGTCTGGAGCCGCCACAGCCTGCACCCGAGATCTCGGCTCTAGAAGCCCAGATCGTCGATCTCAACCGGGATCTTGATCGTCGATCAGATGAGATTCGTCATCTGGAAGCACACATCGATGATCTGAGCCAAGATCGGGGTCATCTGGAATCCACCATCCGCCATCTCACCTCCGAGATGACGCATGCCGGTGGAGAGATCTTGAATCTTCAACAGGCCAATCATGATCTGGATCGGAGTCGGGAGGATGCTGAGTCTACATTATCGGCGACGGAGGAGAGCTTGCGCCGGACTCGATCTGAGCTGGATCGGGTCGAGGCAGAACTGCTTCTATCTCGCTCCGATCGCGCCGATCGCGGGTCTTCGGGTCCTGATCCGCAATCCTCACAGGCGGATCTTCCATCCATGGGCCCCACCCAAGCCGATCTTGATCAAGTCACTCGAGAGCGCGACTCTTTACAAGATCAGATCCGTGCGCAGGACGCTGAAATCTTGTCAGCGCAGCGGACTCTGGGGTTATTGCAGTCGGATCTGGCAGCCCACCGGGCCAGATCGGCTTCGGATACGACCCGGCTGCAGACGCTGGAGGGTGATTTAACCCGTACGCGTCATGATGTAGAAGTAGTCCAGAAAGCGTATGCGGATCGGGAGCGTACCATTACTGAGAATCAGGCTCAGATCCGCACGCTCTCTCGAGATCTGGGCAAAGTAGTCCGTGAACGGGATGCCCTCCGTCACGAATATACTGCTGCCTTTCAACGCCTCACGTCGATCTCTGCCACGATCGGAGCGCCTCCTCCTCATACTCAATTGCGTCTGGATCCTGGGTCCGACACGGATCAGCCTGCAGGGGGAATCCCACGTTCTCCTTCTGCTGAGACTTCGGGTAGTGAGGATCAGGAGGCCGATGTCTCGAAATCTAAACGATCTCGCAGTAGATCCGCCTCGCCTTCCCCATCACGGCCCCAGAAGAAGCGATCCGTCCCCGTCGAAGCGGACGACGAATCTATGGATGATGAGGACGAATCTGAGTTCGATCTGGGTGGAGGCTCTACCGGAGGGGGATCGCCGCCCCCAGATCAAGCCTCAACTCCACCCTCCAAAACTGATGGACCTAGTCAATCATCTGGCGAGGTGATTGAGGTCGGATCTGGATCCGATGAGGAGGAGGGGGAAGAGGAGAATGCGGAAGTGGCCGATGACCTCTATGAGGCTCAGACGTTAATGGCCATTTTCCAGTCCCGATCCGAGGCTCGTCGCCGCGATCACGCATCTCCCCAGCGTCGATCTGCAGGAGGGTCCGGTGGATCTCCGGCTGGATCCGATTCTGATACTGGATCTGGAGGTCAGGGCAACGGTGCCGGCCCCACAGGCGGATCTGGTCCGGCTAGCCTGCCCAGCGGTCGTCAGCCTCGCCGGATCACCTTCGTCCCCCAGGTCCCATTCCCGGAGGGTCGTTGTGTCCCTGGTCGGCGGATCGCGCGGGCAATGGCTGCTGCGGACATAGATCCTTGGATCGAGTCTCGGCTGGCTAATCAAACCTTGATCACTTTGACCGTGAACTTCTTGTTCCCGATCCTGCCTTTTCGACCCGAATGGATCTTCTTCCATCGGCCAACGATCTATACTTCTCCAACGGCCCCAGCCTCCTGCGGTCATTTGATCACCGAAGCCAACGTGAAGGCATTACAAGCGGCGGGGCCCTGGCGGGTGATCCGGAACACCTTGCCCCCGATCTCCTTCGAGGCCGATGTTGGTGGCCGACTTGGGATCTTCATCCGACACTACCGTGATTTCGAGGCTTCGGAGCTGATCGCGTACTGGGCATCGACACACAAGTTCCCGATCACTGCGGCCATGACCACCCAATCGCCGTGGCTGGGTTCCTTCGCTAAGCAGCGTAACAACCGCAGATCACACGCTGGCAACCGATGGAAGCGCATGTTGCTAACACTGATCCAAGCCATGATCGAGGGGTGGTGTGATTTGGATCTACTCCTGGATCCCTTCATCCTCCACTTCCCCAAGCGGACGGATGAAGTGGCTTGGTATCCCGGGATCGAAGCCAGACGTGCCAATCTGGCCGATCCGCAGCTTAATCGCCGGGAACCTACCGATCTGCTGGATGCGTTAGCGGAAGCCGACACGGCGGATCCCTGGCGCAACCATTATCGTGATCATACCGCGGATCACCCAGCGCGTCATCTTCCTCGCCTGGATCGCAAGTTCTTCGGTCTTCAAGTGGCACAACCCCCGGCCAGTAGCTAGATCGTAGTGATTAGCTCTTCGTAAGTGATCTATATCTTTTCATAACATCCTTCAATATATGTCCGATGATTTTGACTTGTTTGCTTCCCATTCACCTTGATCCGCCTTCATAGAGTCATGACCGACCCTGATCCACGAGGATCTCTGGGTCTCGAGACTTGATCTTCCATTATCACCGTATTCCACATGTATATATGCATACCCATTCCACCGATCTACATCCTTCATGTAGATCCTTCAACCGATTTCACCACGACAACAACCAGCTTGTTGTCGTTGATTGCGACCTCACGATTCCTCGTGAGATTGGATCACACCGAATCGATTATGATTCGTGCGATCTCGCAGAAACTCATGTAGCAGAGCGCCACAGTTGAGATCTGCTTCATCCACCCAAGTCGGATCATCGTATCCTCGCCAATGTACGAGGAATTCTCGGTAGATCCGCCCATATCTCGTTCTTCTCCCTGATCTCATATCTGTGATCCTTTCCACTTCATACTCATCGGGATCGCGATCTTGGATCCAGCTATCCCCTGGTAGTAGATCTTCATCAAAATCCAGACGATCTTGACTCTCCACATTGAGTCGCATTAGTGGTCGATCTGGATATTCTTTCACGAGCTTCAACTTGTTCACGTGTACAATAGGGAAAATATGATATCCGGATCCGGCGATCTCCAATTTCACCGCATGTTCGCCAACTTTCTCCACAATCCGGAATGGTCCATGCCACAAGTGTGCCAACTTCTTAGCATATCCCTCCTTTACTCGATCTAGGTATAGCCACACTCGAGATCCGACCTCGATCTGATGCGGGTGGATCTCCTGGTTGTGTAGATCCGCTCGATCTGAGATCGCCTCTCGCAGTCATTGATTAACTTGTTCCCGAACCTGTTGATAATACCGCTGGATCTGATACCTCCATCGCCGTGGATCCCGATCACGTCTTCGCGTACTCCCTACCGGGATCACCGCTTCCAATGTGGATCTAGGATCCCACCCATGTACCATATAAAAAGGTGTTTCTCCTCGGATCCGATCGTGCGCGGTGTTGATCGCGAAGGTAATCCTCTCGGCATACTCATCCCAATCCCGTTGATCCAGATCCTGCACATACATCTTAATCGCCCGAGTTGTAGTTTGGACCATGCGCTCTGCAGATCCGTTAGCCTGGGGCCGATACGCCATCGTGGCCCGTTGACGCTGACCCAAGATCTTGTTAAACGCCCGGAAAAAATCGGACATAAATCCTGGTTCACGATCATGCCTAATCGCTTCGCTGGCCCCAAATCGTCGGAAGACACATTCCTCGTATGATTCGGCGACAGTCTGAGCGGTCCTTGATGAGCTGGCTTTCGCGATCACATATCCCGTGAATAGATCTTCAAAGATCAATAATTCTGTATTCTCTTTGTGCGATCTGGGTAACGACGGGATGTGATCCATAGCTATGATCTGGAAAGGGTACGTTGCCTGAAGGTTACCTGGCGACTCACCTTGGATCCGAGGTTTACTCTTACCAGTCTCGCAATCCACACATTCGCCCACGTATCTTTGGACGCTCTTATACAGACCTCTCCAATGAAAGTGATCTCGGATCCGCTGATAAGTTCGACCGATCCCTTGGTGTCCACCTTCTAGGCTCACATGGTAGTGATGTAGTATGTCCTGATATAGAGTTTCCGGGATCACTAGTCGCATCAGCTTATCTCGATCTGCATCCGTCGGTCTTGTAGAAGGGCAGTAGAACAGTAGATCGTGGTGATCCAAATCATAATCGGCTGCTAGATTAGCATATGATTTGGCTTCTTGCTGAGTCAGATCTTGTAGATCTCCATTCAGATATTTCTTCAATCCTGAGATCCACGCCTCCTCGTCTTGGGCTTGTCGGATCCGATCGATCCTGAGATCCCGAACTATTTCCTCCCGTAATGATCGCGGATCCGAAGTCGTTCGCGTCGTAGATCGCAAGCCTGATCGAGTCACTACCGCCGTGATCTGGGCCGCCTGATCCGTCCTCTTGACTACGAATACTTCGTCCAATCTGTTCAACGTGATCAGATCCTGCTTATCCTCATCCGACTCGATCTTCACTCCACCTTGTCGCTGTAGCGCTGCACTAGCCAAACTGTCCGCACTGCCGTTCCAATCTCGTTTCACATGCACAAGTTCGTGATCTGGCCAGTCCCTCAGACGATCTAAAGCCCTTTGCTTGAGTAAAGTCAGACCGGGTGCCTTACACTCGATCTCGCCCCTGACTTGTCGGATCACCAGATTAGAGTCGCCGCAGAACACCACTCGTTTGCGATCCACTGTACTTAACAGATCCAGACACAGTAACAGACCATGATATTCAGCCTCGTTGACGGTAAGGTCTTCCGCATAGGCCGATCTGGCCTGGATCACTGTCCATTCAGGCAACTTCCACAAGATCGCACTATATGCGCCACCTCCACGCTTCACGCGGGCTGATCCATCAAAACTGACTACGTACAGCTCCTCATCCGCTTGGATCACAGGGATCGGAGCTTGGATCTTCCGTCGTGGCTCTTTCTTGGGCGAGATCTGGATCAACGCTTCATCCACCATGGATCTGGGCGTGATACTAGCCGCAATCACCCCTAGGATCTCTTCTTCTCCTTTAACGCACTTCACAATCTCCAATGTCCACGGTGATAACAGTGACGCCCATTGGCCTAGTCGCCCTTGTAATCCGGTCGATCTGAATAGCCAGGCCAACGTGGAGTGTCTAGTCAGCACCCTGATCCGGCGTCCCACCAACATGTTATATCCGAGATCCAGGATCCTTAGCAGCGCCAATACTTCTTTCTCCACTGGGCTGTAATTCAACTCGTTCGACTTCAACGTCCGGCTCACGAAGGTGACCGGATAGTAGATCTGGTCGTACTCTTGCACGAGAGCTGCCGAGATCGCCCAATCACTTGCATATACGATTATCACAGCCTCCCGATCCGTATCAAAATGACGTAGGATCGGAGTGGATGCGATCTTTGATTTGAGTGTCTCGAAGGCCCGATGAGCACGGATCCATCGTGGATCAACCTTGTCTCCATCCAGCCTTCCTGGATCTAACGGTTCTATAGGCTCTAATGTCAGATCCGATCCTGGATCTTCCTTCAGATCTAGTTGATCCAACTCTTTATGTTCCACACTTCGCTTGATCTGGATCCGCGCATCATCCTTGGACATCGCGGCGAAATCGACCTCCCTCAACTCGTACAACACGGCTGCGTAGATAGCGTAGTCTTCGATGAACCGACTGTAGTAATTTAAACTACCCAGAAAGGACTGCATCGATCGCAGCGATCCAGGAAATGCTAGATCCGTTAATGCCTCTAAATCCTTGGGGTTCGCCTCCAGTCCATCTTTCGAAACGCGATGACCTAGATACTCCACTTTATTCATACCCCAGAAACTCTTCACCACACTGATCGACAGATTCCATTTATCACACGCCTCCAGTAGGGCGTCCACTCGATTACATAGCTGATCCCAACTATCCGCTGGTATAAGGATATCATCGATATACGATCTGCGTCCGATCACTGATGGCCGGTCTGGATCATCGGCCTCTCCCACTTCAAACACATCCGTAGATCTTGGATCCGATCCCGGGGGTGGGATCCGAGTGAATCCATACAGGGCGTTGTCGATCAGACGTTGGTAGATCTGGGGTGCATTCTTCAAACCGAACGGCATACGATTCCATTCGAACAACCCAAAAGGAGTGATGAAAGCCGAGATCTCTCGAGCTCGATCTGTCATAGTCACCACCCAGAATCCACTGGCCATATCTAACGAGCAGTACCACAAGACTTTGTCCAGATCTTCGAGAAGATCGTTGATCAGGGGCATAGGGTAGACCATCAGTTGAGTAAGACTATTGACCAGGCGGTAATCAATACACAGCCTAATATCCACTCCATTCTTCTTCACGATCACCACGATCGGCGAGGCCCAGGGTGATCTGGAATAGCTGATCATCTTAGCTGACAACAATCCCTTGATCAGATCCGATAGCTTCTCGCGAAATCGAGGTGCAATCTTCCTTACTCTTTGGGCGATTGGCCTAGCATCTCCCACATCGATATCACAGACCACGCCTCTAGCGGCTGGTGGTAAAGCGTTCCCCTTCCCTATGAGAAGATGTCGATATTTCCAAATCCTCTGACGTAATCGTTCGATCTCCGCAGTGGTCTGGATCCCCGGATCTCCAACTTGGATATCCTCAATCTTCACCTCATCCGTGGTGGGGCTGATCTCTGGGAGGATCGCCATCATCCTCCGCATACAGATCGTTGCCTTCATGGTAATGCACCTCCGGATCCGGCTCCGAATCGGGGGAATTGTCCCGATCCTCTGGTGACGTCTCCTGTATCGGGGCAGATAACTGTCCATCTCTTTCAGCTGATCCTCCAATCACTGGATCCAAATCATCCGCCTTTACCTGATCCATATTTTGGTTTGTTACCTCGGTTCCTACCGGTTGGATCGGGGTCCGATCCTGCGGATCTTTTCCCGCTGATGGTTGATCTTCGGTCATCAGCACTGGTTTTACCTGTATCGAGATCTCAGGCCGTTTCAGGATAGCACGAGGTGCAGGGTAGGAGGGTCGATCCACCATCGGCTCTGTGGATTCCATCAAGATCTCACTATGCTCAGATCCTCCTTCCACTGTGGCTTCCAGAGCCAGATTTTGCCATTCCATATACCGACGTGACCCCACCGAGACAAATCCTGGCATCCGGGGAATGTGATCACCCGATAGCCAGATCCCAACTCTTACATCTTCTTGCAATATGATTGCCTTATCGCTCACGTTGGCGATCTGCAGATACCGTCTCTTCCCGAGGCCTTTTACCACCGTGGGTACCCAACGATCTCCCCGGGTGACCCAGAACTTCTCGTGATCTGACATCCGGAGATGTAGTTGAAGTTCCACTGATTGTCCGATCTCGATCTGGATATGTTCTCCAACAGTTACCAGCCTGGCCTTGTCGCTGTAGAGCTGTCGACGCCCACTAAGCTGGATCCGCACCTCATCAGGTAAACTTATAGATCCATAGGCCAGATCCAGTCGGATCCCCGCCGGTACCATGAAATCCATACCCAGGATGGCATCTTGACCTGCTAGATCCCCAACCCAAATATCGAAAAAGTAAACCAGCGATTCCGCCATAGTGATCTTGATCCGGGTTCTCCCTTCCGTCCTGTAAACACTTTCGCCAATCCCAACGCAATCTTGGATCTGGCTCGTATCAATATAGCACCCAACCTTACGAGCAAAGGCCGTATCCACTATAGACACTTCGGCGCCTGTATCTAAGAGCAAAATCCCTCTCTCATTGTGGATCTTACCAGTGATCTTGGCTTGTCGGAACCATTTTCCCGGGGCATAGCGTTTCCAATATCCCCGAGATTCTCCTGGTAAGAATCCATAACTTCGGATCTTCGGATCTCCTGGATCTGACTTGGCTTTTGAATCACTGGTATATCCTCTTGATCTGTGGGCTGGAACCACAGATCTGGATCCCGTTGCTTCCAATAACCCCTTATCTCTCCTGGATGGAGGTCCACCATCATAGTCACTTCAGATCTGGAGTAATCATCCGCCTGGCGAATACTTGAGATTGCGACAGCACGGTTTCCATTCAGATCATATGTATTACCGCGTAGATCTGAGATCTCGTTACCTTGATTTACCGATTTCTTGTTCACAAATGCATAGATGCAATATCTAGAACGCTCGGCTCGTACCGGATTCCAACCCGGCGAGCGTCCTAATTTAACATCTTTTCCGCAGATTCTGGAAGTATACCTGCATGTTTGGCTGGGTTGAACCATTGGCGGATCTGGTTGTAGAACTCTTCCATAGGACATTTTCCCATATCATGTAGCTCTCCGCACCCTCGGCATACAAAGAGGCAGTGATCTGCCGGATGTCCTCGCTTGCCACACTTATGACAAGTGAGGCGCCTCCAGCACCCTAGATCTGAATGCTTCTTAGATCCACAGTGCGAGCAACGGTTCCGATCGGATCCGCCGCTCTGGATCCGGGATCTGTGATCTGGTGGGGCCTGATCCGTCGACTTGTGGGTGATTGGTACTTGCTCGACCTTCTCCATACCAGATTCCATTTTTGTGGTGCCGTCCTGCTCAGCTGCCAGGTAGATCCGACGATGTTGTCTCCGTCCGAGTCAGATCCATCCGATCCGTCGGATCCGGACTCAGATTCAGATTCTACAGTCCGGATCTGCACCGCGCGGACATGTTTCGTCGTAGCTGCAGGTGCTGGATTAGTTGCCTTTTGTCGGTACTTGCTGGATCCGAATGCGGCTTTCTTCTGCCTGCTCTTTGCACGTTCACGGGCTCGTAACACTTCCTCCAGATCGTCCGTGTCGGATAGTCGTAGCAGAGTCAGCCTGTCAGCTAGATCTTGATCTTCCAGAGTTTCAATGTAATGATCCACATGTTCCCGTCGATCCTTCGCATTACCGTCCTTGATCTTTAACTTTGCGCGTAATCCGTCAACATTCAGACGGTAAAGATAATCGAGGGGAGATTCTTCTGGTCGGCGTCGGGCATGATAGTATTGTCTAGCCACTGATACCCCCAATCCGCAGTACTGGATTTGGAAAGCTCGAAGCAGATCCGACCATTTGTTACGGGTGGATCTGCTTAGTTGCCGATACCAATTCTTGGCGGATCCAGCCAATAGATCCGCAAAGGTCAAACATTTTTCTTCATCGGAGGCTTGATCTCGCATGAACGCCGATTTCACTTTACCAATCCACGCTCTGGCCCGATCTTCGTCTTGATCCTTCCCCGTGAATTCCTTGAGGTCTGAGATCGCGGAGATCCGGACTCTCTGGATCATGGTTGATCCGGCTGATCCGGTCGTGGCCGTCGCAACCGTCGCTCGAGCAGCCGTGGGGAAGTCGATATACTCCCATCGAGTTGTGCTATGTTCAGATCTCACGGATTCCATATCTACATCTTGTGATCCTGGATCCTGTATCTTCGTCGCTCCTTGATCCATGATCGGCCCTCGCTGTTCCGCCAGGAATCTACTCATGGCTGCTTTGAAATACTTCTGTAAGGTGCCGGATGAGGCATCTGACGTCGTGGCTGCTGTGATCTGGTCTTCGGAGGTCGGGATCGTCCTTGAGCGGCCGGATCTCGGCTGATTCCGACGTTGGATCTTGGATCGCGCCTCCAGCATTGAAGTACCGGACGGTCCCAGAGACATTCGTTTCGGTTCCGACGAGAGGTCTGATTCGTCCTCGGCGGCCGATGCGTAATGTGATGAGGACGTTTGGTGATCCGTAATACTTGCCGGAGGTGATGGCACGGATCTATGATCTGCGGGATCTCGCCGACGAGGATCTTGAGCTTGGAGAATAGATCCTTGGTGGCAGTCTGGATCACCTTCAGATCCAGATCAAAGACATCATCCGCATCGAAAGCTCCCGTGGTCATCCCTGCTTCCTTCAATAGTCGCAATAAATCCTTGACTGCTTCTAATTTATTAGCAGTCTTGACCGGAGCTGATACGGGTTCCCTTGGATCCCCGACCTGCTTCAGCCTCAGGATCCGCATCACGGGATCTCGATCTAGGAACTCGCGAAGTTCTTTGTGGTAGAATAGATTCTCCAGATCTTCGTCTGACCAGCCTTGTCCCGATTTAGATCTAGGTTTAGATCCGATTTGATCTTCGTCGTCAATCTCTGGAGCCTTCATCTTCTTCCGCGTTAGCTTCTTTCTGGGTTTCTTCTTATCGGATCTGGAGATTGGAGGATCCTTGGGTGGATACGGTGGAGGCTCGACCGGGGATCCGACCAATCTGTACGGTTCCGCTTTCACCTTCCCTTGTATTGTTGACGGATCTCGACTTGCGTCGAGATCCGCCGGGGTCCCCGTGGGGACCTGTGGAGGTAGAGATTTTTCTTCTAGATCTGGATCTGGATCCAGATCACCCTCTCTTCCGTCAGCAGAGTTCCTCCTAGCGCTCTGCTGATCCGCGGATCTTGATTCATTCAGCGGCATCATCGTCGATCCGAGGTCCGATGACGCTTGTTTCCCTTGTTCAACCTTCACTTGAACATCTTCTTGAGACTCACGGTGAAATCCCGAGTCACCAACAGATCCGGGCACGCGCACCATTGTGGTGTAGTGGGATCAGCAAAATCTGCGAGATCGCTAGATCCAACTTCCCACCAATGCCCGGACACCGACTAACGAAGGGGGTCCTCCGATGATCCGTGATCTGCTGAACTTGCTCACCTTGTGTACCCGTCGGTTGGGCTGTATCTTCCTCTCTTGGTGACTGCTAAGTTGCTCGATTGGTGCTGGTTGAACGTCTTGGCGTGACGTTGGGGTCGTAGAGTGGCGTGGAAGTCTTCACACCACTCGCCAGTAGTAGATCCGGAGTCCAAGCGATTAGATCAAGCTTGGATCCGGCGGCCTAGATCTGGATCCGGCCTTGTAGTAATTCCTTTGTAGTAGATTTCCCTTTACGCGGGGTCCTTTGATTGCTTGGCGCTTCCTATAGCGCGATCTTGATCGTTGAGAAACCGAAGATCTACCAGCTAAGCAATTAATACCGGGATCTTGGATCTGCACTTAGGGTAAGATACTAGGAGGTTGGATCTAGCCAATATATTATCTAGATATTATCAACCACCCTAGATCTATACACCTAAATCGCTATTAATACCGTATGGCCAATGTAGTTCCCGTTTCCAGGCGCGTAGCGAAGCACTTGTGTCGTACGATGCAAATTCGGTTCTGATTTAGTGTTAAGACCTATCCCATCCTGTATCCTATCCTTAACGACATATCGACTGATTACGCTATCCTGATCCTTGTCCTTTCTTTGTCCTCACCATCATAGCAGTCGACATCCTTGCAGATCACCCTGGATCTGAACCATAAACATTAGATCACTAGTCGCAATGTTGTGATCTGGCCTTCTCCTTTCTCCAATATCGTAATCATCACCCGTAATATCCAGATCACACGTCTCCCGAGTCAGATCATGTCTTAATAAAGCTAGATCATGCTGATCCAATTCCAGATCGGCTAGATCTCCTTGATTTCCTTGATCTAGGGTTTTCATGCATGATCCAGTGGCAATACTTCGTGATAATCGTAATCATAACGTATCCTAGCTTATTCCATGCCGTTAATCCCCCAATCGTCGTTCAGCTTTGCCATAATATCCCTAGATCCCGGATCACTCGGATCCGCCTATGGATCTAGGTCCAGGAGCCTTGATCCAAGTTCCCTGCATGGACCCGCATATGCGAACCGATCTGGTCTTCACGGATGTAGATTATAGCCTAGATCTGGACATCTAGGCTTAGATCTCCGATCTCCACAGTGTATATAGACATACTGTTGCACCCATATTACAATCATGCAAGTCCCACATCATCCATATCCATATGAGATCTTCCCAGCTCTTCGGATCTGGATACATGTATAGATCGTATGCCAATACATCTATCACGTCCCACCCAAGGTGTCACTAATCTCCATCAATCTTATCCATCAACTGGATCCACAACCAGATCCACCCACATCAGCTCGTCATCTACTCCAATCACATCACGTCAGGTCCGATCACGTCCAAATCGGATCTTTCCTGGATATTCCAATGCCAAATCTTTCTAATCCACTTCACCACAAACGCTCGTCTCGTACCGGTTTCAAACCCGGCGAGCGTCCTAGTTTAACATCTTCTCCGCCGTCTCTGGCAGCATGCCGGCGTGCTTGGTGGGGTTATACCATTGTCGGATCAAGTTGTAGAATTATTCCATGGTACATTTTCCTGCTTCGTGGACTTCGCCACATGCCTTGCACGTGAATAGGCAGCGATCTGAGGGATGTCCTTTGTGACCGCACTTTTCACACGTCAGGCGTCCCCAACACCCAAGATCGCTATGTTTGCGCGACCCACAGTGCGAGCATCGCTTAGGTGGTGAACCTATATCGTGTCGATCTTGTGGTGCGCGACCGTTTCTAACTTTCGTGCGATTGCGATCTCGGTTCCCTTGACCTTCATCTTGCTGCCCCTCATCCTTTCCTGATGCTGCGAGGTAGACACGACGTAATCTTGCTTCGTCGCCTGATCCACTAGAGTCCTCTTCAGACTCGCTGCTATCTGAGATCGCCTTGACAGCTCTGACTACCCGCGTTGAGGCAGACGGGGCCGCTGCATTGTTGTTCTTCTGACGAGGCTTGATTGATCCATGTACAGCCTTACTTTGTCGTGCTTTCGCTCGTTGCCGAGAGCGAAGTGCTTCTCCCAGGGTATCAGCATCTGGAATTCGTAGCAGAGCCAGGTGATCTGCAAGATCGCGGTCATCGAGGGTTTCAATGAAGTGTTCCACATGTTCCCGCCGAACTTCCGAAGGTCCATCCTTGATCTGGAGGCGGGCCCTGAGCCCTGCCACATTAAGCCGATACAAATAAGTCCTGCCACATTGAGCCGATTCAAATACTCTAGCGGAGATTCGTCCGATCTCTTGCGCGCGTGGTAATATTGCCTCGCGACTGACACTCCTCGTCCACAATATTGAACCTGGAAGCTGCGGAGCAAATCCTCCCAGGTACTGCGTGTTGTGCGGCTAAGCTGTCGGTACCAGTTTCGGGCCGATCCTGTGAGGAGATCGCCGAATACCAGACATTTTTCTTCGTCTGAGGCTTGATATCGCACAAAGGTGGACTTTACTTTGCTGAGCCAGGCTCTGGCTCGATCTTTATCTCCTTCTTTCCCCGCGAACTCCTTGAGCTCAGACATAGCGGATACTCGTATACGTAGGACACTTGTCAATCTTCCGGTGGTCGTGGCTGATGCTGATGCTACGGCCGCACGTCTGGGAGGATCAAGATCGAGATCATTTGGGTCGTACTCGTGAGGGCTTGGGTGTCGATCTGGCGACCCCACAGACTCCATATCCACATCTCGATCTTCTGCTAGTGCTGATCTTGCAAGATTGACAGTGCCTTGTTGTTCCTTCAAGAACCGGCTTATCGCCGCCTGGAAGTATGATTCCAGCTTTGCATTCGATCCTTGTGCCATGGTCGGCGCGATGACGTCTATCATTCGCTTGGCTTCTTGATCTCCACTCTGCCTTAGCATTGCAGCACCTGAAGGGCCTAGCGTCATTCGAGTTGGGTCTTCCGCGCTGTCAGTATCCACTTCTTCCGTCGCTGACTCATAATGCGAGGACGCTCCGGTCTGATCTTCCTATGTGAGTGCTGGTAACGATCATAGCATGTCGTCAGGCGATCTTGTCGAGGTCTTGGGGGTTACACTCTTCTCACCCACCAAGGGCTTCAGTAGATCGAAGATCGATATTAAAACCGTGTTAATCGTGCTGAGCCTCGTATCGAATAGATCGTTAGCGTCGAATGATCCTGTGATGATCCCACCTTCCTTGATGAGATGTAGTAACGCTTTTGCAGCTTGCTCGATCTTGCAGTTGTCTTTTGCACTGAGCCTTTTAGATCGCTGATGATCTTCTGCTTGATGATCTGCATAACAGGATTCTTGATCAGGAAGGTGTGAAGTTCCTTCTTGTGGTATACGATCTCGAGTGACTCATCAGTCCACGCTGTTTTAAGATCGTCTTGGTCATCAGCGTCCGATTCTGGTGCTTTCATCTTCTTCCGTAGAGGCTTCGATCTTGCTGACTTCTTTTTTGTGCTCGACTTGGAGACGAGCGTTTGGATGGCTTTCGCCGCTGGACTTTCGTCCTGCAGATCACGACGCGAGTCGAAATCTGCTGGGGTCCCAGAAGGGACCTGGGGCTTCTCTTCTAGGTCCGTAGCTGGACCCTCCTCTGTTCCGTCGGTACAGCTCCTCCCAAAGCTCTGCCGATCCGCGGATCGATATTGATTCAGCGATGTCGTTGGTGATCCGATCTCCAACGACGCTGGTTTCCCTGATCTAAGATCAGCATGCGCTTCTTCATGGGACTCACGGTGAAATCCCGAGTCACCCAAAGATCCGGGCACGTGCACCATTGTGGCGAAGTGGTTCTGCGAAATCGCAAGATCGCAGGGGTCCTCTTACACACGGCGCCCGAACTGCCGACTAACGGCAGGAGGGGGTACTCCGATCTTCCGTGAAGTTACTTGATCTCACCTTGTGTACCCGTCGGTGGGACTAGATCGCTCCTCGGGTGATCTCGATAGACACGCTTGTAGTTGATCTTGCTGTCTGACAAACCAGCGGGAGAGGTGGTAACAGCGGGGATACTTCTACTCGCTGTGCCGGGTAGATATCGAGCTTTCGATATTAGGTGTCTTAGGTTGATCTTGATCTAAGACAGTATCGATCTTAGCCTGGGGTGTCTTGTGGTCGGTGTGTGACCTTTATCCAATGAATCCAATACGTGCTTGCCGCTTCCTATAGCGGAGTCTTGAGATTTGAGGGTTGACGAACGTCCAGCCAAGCAATCTGGACGTAGGGGTTCTACTCAGTGTCGATCTTGGTCTGGCGTAACGTCGGGAGGGCCAATCTTGTATATCCCTGCCCGGAATAGCGTAGATGAAGGAAGGCTTGTATAATAGAAGGTACCAACAACTCTGAATTAATGGTTAATGTCCTATGTTTCCCATCTGTGGCTATTCATAATGCACTGGCTCCATAATACCTATAATAAAGCTAAGATCGATATTACCTGCCGAGATCGATATCGCATGGGTACAATCGTCTTGGGCGGGGATGATGGCGCACGCATTCACTTGGTCATTATAGTGAGTGTCACTACATCGAGGATCACCATAGAGAGGGATTGCTCTCTATCCCGATTGACGGGACAAGATCGAAGTCGGAAAACTTCGTATCTACTTCACCACAGAAGCTTTATGATGTGGGGGCCTTCAGCGCAGCGCGTAAGAGTAAGTTGGACATTTTACGTGGCCGGCAAAACTCAGAGGACTATATATGCTCTGCCAGAGTGTATGTAGCATCCGACCGTGCACCTCATGGCTTAGAGCGTCTAAGCCTCGACGAAGTTTCTTTAGAGCGGAACTCGGCGGTCAACACGCCCGTGGAGATTCCGATTCTCACGACCGAGAGTGTCCACATCTTGACGAAGGACCTCAAGGGCCCCTAGCTTGCCAAAGCAGCAGCAGCCTGACCACCAGGAGGGCAATCTCGATCACATAAACTCTATATCGAGGTTAGCGGACTTCGTCTTGTAAAAGGGACCCCACAGGAAGTTGAGAGTCCAGGAGTATGAGGCTGAGAAGGGCCTCGTACTCAAGCGCGTGTGAGGGCTCCTCCTGTCTTCCTTGATCGGAACGGTGAGCTCCACTTCCATGTGGAGTGAGTCGTTCGAGAGCAGCAGCGCTCTGGGAAGCGCCAGCTGCTGGTGAAGTATCCCTCGTCACAGAAATCGTGGGAGCCGGAAGACTGGTTCCAGGCAGACCAAAATTTTGCGCGTATAAATGTGAAAGAAACAAAACAGAGCGCAAAATAGTTTTGTGATTCAGGATGTGCACCACATGGTTTCCAGTTTATATATCTTTCCCCTAGATAGGCTGCTATTCGAGGCATTGCCCTGAATATCAACCAAAATAAGCTCTGTGCGAACTATTTTCTCCGTAGTAGTACCAACGTCGAGCATAATTGCGACGTAAAGGCACCAAGAAATGGATAATATTCGTTTTCTCAAATCATCCATTAGAACCATTAACTCCCCCCAACGCCCACACGTTGTATCTACAATATGAAACATGTTGGATCTACAACATGTTTAGAACCGAGACATTTGGCAACATAGTACCGGCACTTCAAAATGCACAGGGGTAGGTTTCGAAGACCGGATATAATTTGGGATAGAGACCAGGGACTATGTGTACCACATATCTCTCATAAACTGGTGGCTGATATGTTCATTTCAAAAGAAAAGAGGACGACTCAATGACAGGAGTTCCCCCATTCGTAAAAACTCGGAGCGAGCATTAACACTTTCTCGAGCGCCTTAAAGGACGGAGCGCCCAGGAACGCACGCGGCTGCTGCAAGAGCATGCGGCGTACTTACCTGGTGAACGTGCTACTGACGCGGAGTTTGGTGATGAACCTGTGCTTGCATCAGCGCCAGCACGCACATCGTTGCGTCCACCTACGGGTAAGGATACATCTTATCTCAGAGCTCACAAACGCTTGCTTTCGCAGGAACGTCGTGCTGTTGCTGCGAAAACTTTTGCTGGCTCCGGACAAAAACCACGCCTTGTAAAAAAACCGAAGGATGACGATGGAGATTTCATTCTGCATGAAGACGATGAAGACGAGGAAGACGAGGAAGACGAGGAAGACGAGGTAGTCCTCGACGTTGAAGAGCAAGAAATAGCCACCAGAAAGGGGAAGACGAAGCCGCAGCCAGCCGCGAATCAAGACTAGGAAGCCAAGTAAACCAAGTACAGCACAAGTCGCGCAAGAGAAGGAAGGGGTGAGAAAGGTAGCTGCTGTTGTGGCGCGGTGTGAGGCTGTAGCAACTGCTGAAGCGAAGGGCATGGCTGCGCATGAGGATGCGCGCTAAAAGCTGGAGCAGGTTTCAGCTACAAAGACGCAGCAAAAGATAAGATCCAAGGTGGCTCCCGTAACACGAAAGGTCTGTATGTCTCTGAAACTCCGAGGAAGAAGCACAAGGCGACATCACGCGATGTAACCATGGAAACAAGCACGTCGTGTCCAACATCACCAAGGTAACCATGATACATGATGGATGAAACAACATTTGAGTGCTAATGATGTTGTATGCATAGCAGGAATGTACAACATATTCTACATCCAACATGAGTAGAACGCGTGGTCGAGTCCAGCATGTCGCAAAGTGCTGGATGTACAGCGTGTTTGTAATAGTGCCACTTACAACATGTTAGGAGCTACAACTTGTACACATATACTGGATGCTTGATGCCTAACTGCTGCTTATTCATAACAGAACGCCGGATATTACATCGTCGATGAACTCCACAGTAGCGGTGGAAGAGGTCGTGTCTATGTCCAGATGCATCGGATGATTCAAGAATTCCTGCGTCATCTTGAGATCCTGACGAATCGACAGCCCTGGCGACGTCAGTCGAGTCTGATAGACCTAGCAGCCCTGTCCAAGTGTTGAGAAGCTCTGTTTCGTGCGGTGTAGTAATCAGTCCCAAGATGAGCCTGAGGAGCGGTTTTCTATGGTGCGAGGATCTGAGCTCGGCTTTAAAGGAGCTTAGGAGCGATGGTCTACGGTACGGACTCGGCTGATGGCTTCGTGGAGGGGGAAGCCGAGACCAAGGACTCGGCTATAGCATCTCCAAAGCTACAAGAAGAAGATGCGACCGGGCGCAGGAGCCAACGGCCATTCGCTTCGATTGGGCTGAAAGGTCGGTAAGATCTATAACGACTCTATTTCACTAGATATTTGTATAGGAACTAATTAGGAATCAGAAAAGGGGCTTAAGCCCCTAGTATTAAACAGAGCAGAATTTTATAGGTCCAGAACACGTGTACACTCTTCCGGTAAGTCCCTGCACGGGTCGGATTATGTCTGCCGTCAGAACTCGAGAGGCATAGCTTGTAGAGTTCTGACTGGTAGCGCCAAGAGATTAGGTTGGCCCGGGGAAGGGCGTGTTTCGCCAAGCGCGAAGAACAAACCCCGCCGAGCTCGGTGGATCGGTATACCGTACAGCCCGGGTACCGTTACTCTTTCAGCCGAGTAGCTTTTGCCTCGGTGACCCGTAAAAGCGCTAACGCGCCGTCGTCCATCCTTTGGTGGAGGGCACGGGATAACGTATTATTGTCTGGTTGGCTTGGTTGGTTGGTACTCGGCGGAAGCGAGACACCAGCTGTCCCGGAAGGGTCGAACCGCTAGGGGACAACCCAGAGCAGGCCAACAAACGCCGACCTAACTCGGCGATTGTTGTGGCTGCGTTATATTTACCCACATCTGACGGATTTGTGCGTTCTGCAACACCACATTCGCCCCGGTTAGTGATTTGAAATGATTTTATGTATTATGTACTAATTTATGGCGTGTATGCTAATAAGGTCCTCCCTGCAAGCTTCGAATGCTATCTTGGTCACGAGCAACGGTTCCGATCCGACTCAAAATGGCGAATATGAGGTATTAGATTCAGACTGTGACGAGACAGAAACAGAAATGGGTTTTGTCGACGACAACGAATAACTGGATCGAGCTGGTAGGCGTGGAGAAATTGCAGAAAGAGGTGATGATGGCGATGAAAGCGCTGACGATGATGATGGAATTGAGGACAGAAGAGGTGATAATGATGCGGAAAGCGGAATTCAACGAGCTCGTGAGCGAAATGCTGATTCGAGGAGATTGGACTGGAACGTTTTGGACAAGTCAGAAATGCTTGAATTTGTCAAGGATGGAGAGAAGATGGCAGACATGCGGGCAAATGGCTGGATGTTTGGTAAGTACATGTGGTGAAGTGGATTTTAAAGATGTGGCAGCAGAATATCCGAGAAAGATTCGACACGATGTGATTGGACCTGACGAGATGTGATTGGACTCGACGACAGGCTGATGTGGATGGATCCAGTCATAGATCCATATAAGTGACTAAAGTGACAGAGATAAGTGGCACTTTGGGCTGAACGTGATGGATGGATCGGCATACGATCTGGACGGACACCCGGATCTGAAGCGGTCCGTGGGAGTACAAGATGAAAACTGGTCTAAGAAGACTATATGTGGTAATGGATGATGTGGGACAGTGAAGATAACGGGAGGCTTAAGCAGCAGGACAGGATCTATGTGCTGAAGGCTGGTGATCTGCATCTAGACCCATGCATCTGAACCCGTGCCTATAGCTATACGCTTGGAGAGTGTCTAAATATCGAGATCAACTTCTGGAAGCCGGATCCAGGCCTATTGATCTGGATCCGCTGTTAGATCTAAGCTATCCAGCTTTACTAGTATTACGCCAAGGATGAACGACGATTAAGGCGTTGACACCACAGATTGGACGCAAGTAGACCGCAATTATGCTTATGGTAAAGTATCATAGCTGGATCAAGCTTGGAAGTCCTAGATCAGGGTGATCTGGTGGATCCACAGTTAGAATGAGTGTGATTCATTGGAGTGTGATCTGACAGGATGAATGCGTGATCTAGATACTACAAGGCTGGATTATTGTATCAGATGAAGGAGAAGGCCCGATCACGACATTACGACTAGCGATCTAATGTTTATGGTTCGGATCAGGCTTGATCTGCAAAAATGGCAATTGTAACGATGGTGCCGAGCAAGAAGGGGCACGAGTCAGGATAGCGTAATCAGTCGATGTGTCAGTAAATATAGTATACAGGATGGGATAGATCTTAACATTAAATCAGAACCGAATTTGCAATGTACTACACAAGTGCTCCGCTACGCGCCTGGAATTGGGAACTACGTTGGCCATACGGTATTAATAGCGAGATAGGTGTGTAGATCTAGGGTGGTTGATAATATCTAGATAATATATTGGCAGGATCCAACCTCCTAGTATCTTACCCTAAATGCAGATCCAGGATCCCGGTATTAATTGCTTAGCCGGTAGATCCTCGGTATCTCAACTATCAAGATCGCGCTATAGGCAGCACCAAGCAATCAAAGGACCTCAAGGACAGGAACAACAACACTAAAGGGATTACTACAAGGCCAGATCCAGATCTAGGCCGCCGGATCCAAGCTTGAACTAATCGTTTGGACTCCGGATCTACTACTGGCGAGTGGTGTGAAGACTCCCACGCTACTCTACGGCCCCAACATCACGCCAAGGCATTCAACCAACGCAGATCAACCACTTCAGAAGTCACCAAGAGAGGAAGATCCAGCCCAACCGACGGGTACACAAGGTGAGCAAGTTCAGCAGATCACGGATCATCGGAGGACCCCCTTCGTTAGTCGGTGTCCGGGCATTGGTGGGAAGTCGGATCTAGCAACCTCGCAGATTTTGCTTATCCCGCTACACCGCATACATGCCTTTGATGAACTTACCAGTATGGAACTAGTTACTGATGTTTAGATAGTTCGTCGGTTTCGGGAGAGGTAATTTCAACTCAGTTTTTCGCGTATTAAAGGCTCGCTCGTGTTTCATGATTTTTTTAACCCAAAAACGAAACGTCTGACCTATGATTCACCGTTTCAACCTTGGGGCTAGCATCGTGGATGAATCTCGCCAGTTTAATAGTGAACAAACAAGCATGGTGGTCTTCTGAAAAAGCCGCATCGCTCGGAGCGACGTCAAAGCGCGACTGTTAGGTTAATTTATAGCGAAAGGCCACCACACGCTTGGTCGACTCTCTACCAAAATATTTAAGCAGAAATCCTTGACCCATCGAGCGTGCCATTGAATCTCACTTTCGCATTTACTACCTCCGTCCAGCTTACTCCGTCGCCAAGTCCATCCGTTGTTGTATTACCAACATGAGGTCGTGGTTTGGTCGTGCTCATAGTGGCCCCGAGCATGACCTAAAACGTCGCCGACTACTCCACCCAATATTACCTACAGCCTCTATGGGTTCACCATCAAATGGTATACTTTTGGCTCTCCAGAATTCACCAAGGCGCAATCACAACACGGGTACCACATCGGTGAGCCAATCCGTACAGCAACCGCCATCATCTCCACTAAGGCCTCGTGAGGCAATCGCACCTGCTGCACCTGATCTACAAGTATCACCGGAGCATGCCTCTATGCAGGGTGATACGTCGCGAGACCTTAGCTGGCCAGTGGCTTCTGAGGCTGGGCCAGGTAGGGTAGCCTCAAACAGCAGAACAGGTCTAGTTGGATTGCTAGTTCTGACGATGCCGTGGCTTGTGGCCACACCAAGGATCAACCGGACAAGACTTCACACCAGCTGTGAGTGGAACCCTGCTCGGCTTGCAAAAGTTATTGAATTAACACTTCGAATTCTATGATATTATTGCTATAGAGACACCAAGGTGCGAAAGTCGCTGAAACTACCAGCTTCATTGCGGTTGCGCTCAGCTATGGATTATAACGAGCTGCTGTGAGGGCAGGTTGCTATATGAGACGACTGAGAAGAACATGCGGATTATCAGAGAGGTGCACCTTGCGTTGCTTAGCTTGTTGGTTGTTCTTCTAGCTGATAGGGTCAGCGTACTGTCAGTTGTGTTGTACGTGATCAAGGGCGCATGGTATTAAAACAAGCATCTAGACAGAATAACAAGCTCTAATCAGCCATAAAGATGTTCACCATCATTTTGTTGCTTCTGATTGCGCACTGATTCTCCAGGCTTGATGAGCTGAGAGGCACTCATGAAACATTGCAACGTCGAGGAAAAGAGTTAAGTGTTCGAGCACTTAAATAATTAAACGGAAGTCGTTTTGCCAACAATCGCCAAACGCCAGCGTCACGCCATTCAACTATGTAGACCACTTGTGCTGCAACCTGAACTATGCGGAGCCATTTATACCGAGGAGTGACACAGACCATCACGTGTGCAGATCTTCGTAGGTATTTGAAGCTCGACAAGCTCTACCTGTTTTTCTGCAAGAAATGGTACGATATACTGCGAGCTGTAGTTTCACAGCTATATAATTCATATATATGCTAACGTGTCTCTGTAGGATGCTACTGATTTTGTCGTTACTACGTTATCGCCAACAGGAAAAATAGTGAATAGAAATTGTTTCAGTGCTGCTACCTGGTATTGTGATATCCCCTGCGACATCCATCCTCGTTGCAACCGGTCATATCAAATTGAGCAAGTGCAGCACAAGAATTGCCACACCACACGAAGACACATTCCTGGATAAAATCCGTCTGAAAAGGTTTTGATGTAGGGTAATTGTGCTATATCAGAGAGGTTGAACAGCTAAATCAAACGCTCCAGCGACGACGTTAGCTTTGGGCTACCCCCCCCCCGTCACGGCTGCAAATCCCATATGGTAGGACTATTTTTCACATGCTTGATATCAAGCATGTTAAAGAAAGCCTATACTTTGAATTTGTATGGAAAATAAAAAGAACACAATCCGTATTTTCGAACAAAGACCTTTCAATCGCACATTTTTGTGACCACATGCTGCATATCTAGCATAGTTTCTAAAATTCATCGACGCCATGCTTGATGTAGCAGACATGGAAATGGGCCTTTTACTGGGAGTGAGTTCACTTTGTTGCTAGAAGCGTGCAAAAAGACTACGAATACGAAATTGTGTATTGAACCTGATGGTGAAGCAAGTGAAATACAAGCACGGCTGTTCAATTACTTATGCAGAAGACCGCTTCTGTTCTTACTACAACGCGGCATCATCTCCGGCCTCTTCTCCACTGCCGCCTTCACTTCCATCAGACACCTCATCAGCACGGGCGGGCATCTCCTTGTCACCGCCTTCCTCGTAGCCAGTGTCCTCTTCCTCATTGTTGCTGCCGTCAGTGCACTTCTCCACGACAGTATCGCTATTGGCTTCGCGGTCTTCACCACTGTGGTTGATACCACTAGACGCGTCCTCGGCATCATCTCCTACTTCATCTTCTGCGTTGGAGTGTTTCTTTCCGGGGGCCCTCGTCTGGATGCCACGGCCACAACGCGGCTGCGGGCGCTCGGTCCCGTTGCGACAAAGCTGGTGCCAAATTTCGTAGCAGGTCAAGTTGTTGACTTGATAATGGCCTTGGCGCACTTTATCACACAAGTAAACACTAGCTTGATATCAAGTTTTAGTTCCACGTTACCAAGTTGGATATCATGCATGAATCACTTACCGCTTGGAGCCCCTGCTGCACTTTGGGCAGTAAAATCGAGTCATCTGACGCTTAGCGCGGGTTGTCTTGCGAATGGTGCAGACCTTGCACTGCCGTTGGCGCCGCTTTCGAATGTCATTAACCTCAGTCCACTCGTTGTCCATCTCGAGTTTGTGACGGCCGGACGTAGAGCTATTGTCTCCACGCGTGGGTGCAATCGGTCCTGGCGAATACAGCTTTACACATGCACCCATAATCCATTACAACTAGTAGAGAGGAATATCAAAGCATCGCGTACCGCATCAGCGAATTCTGCGGGGCCGACGGCCAGAAGCTGCGCCTGTAATTGCGTAATAAAACCAGCATGATTAGCCGGAGGATCGCCTCGCATCTTGCGCGCCTCTCGATAAATGATGAAGCTGTTGACGATAGCCATGTCGATCAATCCAAGCGCCAGACTCTTGTAATATTTGCGAAAACGCAGTGACATCTGCAACGAGTAGCGCTGCAGCCGCAGTTGATCATGAACGTCGACTCCACCCATCCATCGATGGTAAGCTCGCATTGCTGACAGACACGGGATAGTTTCGGTTTGGCCTTGTGTACGGGGAAGTCGCCGTTTTAAATGTCATACATTCAGCGTGTTCCCGGACTAGACGCTCACGCTCATCACCAACTCTGCCTTCAAGGCGCCGCAAAAATTCTTCAGCATCGCGCCGCGTGACACGGAGTGGCGGGGCCATCTACCTCGAGTTTCCTTTTTGAGAATGAGCGACCACCATCCACCATTTATTCCTAGGGGAAGGGTACGAACTTGCCATGGTCAAGGATGGATACATGGAACTTTCTTTCTCCCGTTGACACCCCAAGCCCTGTGCATCAAGTACCAAATTGGATCAATCGACCGGTTTATGGTCATTTTCACATGCTTGATATCAAGCATGTGAAACATGTGGGATAATCGCATACTCCCTATATCAAGCCTTAGTGACCGGGGGGTTAAGGAAAGCTTTCACGTATCGCAATCGCCTCCCTGCTTCTTGTCGTAATGAGGCAACCCTCGCACGAGTTAGCAACTGTACTGCGCGGACATGCGAGCCTCTAGCAGATTCAGTCTGTTTAAGACGACGTTTTCTAGAGATTGGTAGCTGTGGTCGCCTGACATTGGAGGTAGTAAACTGTGTCTAGCCGAGTAGTACCGCGCTCCTAGTGTCATTGGTAGTTGTGGAGATTCGAGAGGATGCATGTATTCTGATGAAATTTCATTGTTCTCGCGCATGTCGGAATTTACTGCATGCGATGCTCTTAGTGTCAGTTCTATAATTCCCGAGTTATTTCGTGGTTCATTTCCGCCTCCATCGTCGCTTGTGCCTCCTTATCGACATACTGGGGTGGTGGTGATACTGCCGTAGCAACAGGAGTTGTGTGCCATGGTGCATTATGCTTGATTAAGCCGAGCGCGATTGTCGTCAAGTGTTCGTGGATTTCGTTTTTTGTTTGTTGAATGGCGCGCTCAATTTTGTTTTCAAATATCTCGTGTTTTGCTTGTAAATCCGTCGTTTGTGTTACCGTTTCCTCAATCTGCTCGCTCATAGATGCCAGCGCGTCGTGTGTCTTACCTTCCATTTCACTGAGGCGGATTTCTTGTGCTTCTATCAACTTTTGCTGAAGTCGCTCTTCTATTGATTTGGTAGCCCGCTCCAAATCCGATTTCGCCGATGTCTCAGTGCGCTGCGATATTTCAAGAGAGGGCTCAAGCCAACGTCTTTGAACCTCACGAAGTTCATTTCTGCTTGTTGCTGGGTATGTTCGTTACGCTGATCAGTTTGGATTGAATCCTGTTTTCAAAACCGCGAGCGTTTGTTTCAATTCGTTTCTGTGTAGCTTGAAGCTGCATTTACAGTTGGTGAGCAATCTCTTCTATTTGCTTAGTTGCTTCCGAGTGCATACACCGTGTAGCGTCATCGAGTTTTTGTTGCAATCTTGCTTCGATGTCAGAGACTTGCTGGTTAGCGTATGCACGCGCCTCGTTCACAGAGTTTTCGATCTAGCGGCCAACGTCGGTAGCATGTGCTGTAATGCACTCTTGCGTTGTTTCTCGGAATGCGTGAGTCTAATATCCAATTCTGTCATTATAGATGGATTTCCCCATGGCTGCTCACGAACTGCCGCCTCTGCTTGAACGTTTAACTTTTGGATCAACTCTCTTATCTGGGACTCACAGGTTGCCGACAGTTGGTTGTGCCGCGCAGGGGTGCATTTTCTGCCTTGTTCAGCATCTTTAAGCAAACGCTGCATATGTAACGTTGCTTCCGTAGCATTTAAGCGTATTTCCTCTTGGGATCGATGTAGCTGCGCTTGGAGATGCTGTTGATGCTGCTGAAGCCTTTTCTCGGAGGCTTCGTGGCTTCAGCTAGTTGTTGGTCATTATGAGCTACCAGCTCGTACATTCGACCTTCGATACGTCTCTCTTGTTCGATGACACGGTTTTGTATCGCCAAAAGTGCATTATGGTATCTATTCTCAGAATCTGCATCCCCTTCTAAACACATTACTTCTTCTTGCACAACAACTTGTCGTCTACAGTGGTCCGTGCTTACTTCTTCTTCCATTCTGAATTGGCGACGACGCTGAATTCCGCGCGGAGGCTGGCTTGAGTTTTCAGAGCTATGCGTTGAACCAATCTCATCTACCTCCATTATCTCTCGTTCCTGTTCGGGACCTTGGACAGAGCGTGCTTCTTTCAACGCTCGACGGGCGGCAGCGCGGGTAAGCATGGCGTATCGTAGCAACTTCTCTCTGATTGTGCGACTGTTGGAAGTCCAAGATTCCGCCACCGACTTCGGGTGACGATGTCGTGGCACCAGCCGACTTCGGATGGAGAAGCTGCTGTGCATCAGGGGACAAGGAGAGCTCTAGTGGGACGGCCGATTCAAGCACCAGCCTGAACGAAGGGCTGAGTTGCACGGCGACCACGAGGATGAGCTTGCATGGATATTTCGTGTCTGGTGTCATCACGGGAGACGACGGACGACTTCGCGTGGTACCAGCGTCTGCATAGGAACAAGGCATGTAGGTCAGTCGTAGGGAGAGTTAACTTTGAGCGTGCTAACTTTCAATTCACTTTCAGACTTACCGTTCAACACCCAAACCAACTCTTCGTCTTCTCCTCGGCCTGCAAACCTCTGTTGCATCCTCTGAAAGTGCTATAGCGACTTCTTCCCTAAAGCCGCAAGTATTTTGCTTGTAACTGCCTTTAAAATCGTACCAATAATCGCTAGAGAAATCGAACCAATTGCCGTTACTAGAACTTGAAGTCTGCCTAAAGTTGCGGTTCTGCATATTTATACAAGGGTGGGTTTGAACCGTTCCTGATTCTCACAGGTTCTGAGTATTTATCAGAACCAAGGTTCCAGTTCGGTTCATTTAGGCGTGGGTAGGTATATTGTTGTTGTTTCATTTACTCATCTCGTACCGACCATCATGACCTACACCTTGTTCTAATACAATATTGCGCTATCCAGAGCCAGATGAATTTCCAGTTGATACCAGCCAAGTAGAGCAACGTTAGGTGAGCAACATATCCTACATGTAGCAGATACAACAAGTATCTGAACGCACAGGCGTCACCACCTATCCAACATGTAGTAGATACAACATGAATGACTTCCTCTGTCTGCGAAGTCTCTTCCCCTAGGGCCAACATCTCTGCATGTACTTCCAACAGGAATTCTGCGTGGGTAATCGGCTTACCTGTGCTGCTCTTTTGGGCTTCTCTGAATACAATATAAGCTTTGACAATAGCCACATGCACAAGCCCCAAGAAGATTGACTTGTAGTACTTCTTGTAGCATGTCTGCATCTGGAGCAAATAACGCTGTAAACGCAGCTGGTCGTGGACATCCACTCTATCCATTCACCGATGATAGTCATGAATCATTGACGGACAGGAGATAGCGAGGAGAATCAAGTGTACGCCGCTCTGTTCACGATAATGTAGTTCGCCATTATATGCTCAAAACGGTGACGTGTCACAATCACTGAAAATTCCACGGGGAACAGCACCCTTTACCGTTGTTCCCCAGTGATCTCGAAATCTGCGATGATGCGGATTTAGCATTCTTGCCATCAACAGCCCGAGAACGTGTAGAAGCTCGTGGGTCTGAATATCTGGCTCTTTGGTCTAAAAACACTCCTTGATGTACTTTCCAGTGGTTCTTTGAGTATCAAACATTCTGTCGACGCGAGCGGTCAAAGTCTGTAGGAAGTAACGGGTTGACTCCTTCGCCACTTTCTTCTACAAATTCTTCGGTATGAAGTATAAAAACAACTTCAAAGGTGAGTCTGTCAAACTCAGGGTTTCTTCAGTTGGTCCATAGTTTCCCGTATACATCCTGGATAACGTTCATCGGAAAGTGTAACGGTACTTCCGCCTCTACACCGGGTCATGAAACCCAAGAGCGTCCACCGTGGCAAATTAAGCGACGTTATCTGTCAACACAGCACCGTAATGCGGGTTGGCGCGACGAAAAGCTCATTCTTGCGATCAATGTCGCTCAGTTGTGAGCAAGCAATCACACAGTAAAAGTTTCACTTGATTCAAACAAGAGCTGAGCCCTGTTAGTGCTAGCCTGCTGCACAGTCGAACCAGAATGCGCTGGTCAAAAGGGAAGATTGCAAGCCTGAATTCCTTCCAATAATCAGATAGCAGTTCGATATTACTATCGGACCAGAACCAAAGTAATAGATACTATCGTAGTAGTAGTTCATACACTCCGTTAAACTAATAGCTACTCTAGTAATTTAATATTAGTTTGTTATTAATTATTACTGAAATATTACCATATGTTTAAATTACTATAAATCCCTGCATATATGTTGCTGATGTTTAAATTACTATAAATCCCTGCATATATGTTGCTGAAGCGAATCGATTGATGTGTCATTGCATTACTGTTTTGATACCCAGGATATGCACCGCAAAATAGTTGTTCATCCAGTCTCTTAATAAAAGAGACGCTTCACTTACCTCATCTTGGATAATTGTTCTCGTGATGGCAGATCCACCATGAATGTTTTACGTGTGACCAATTTCTAGAACATGTGAAAGGATTTGTGGAGTTGTATGTTTAAACTCGGTGCTCGCACTTATTCGAGATTATATACACACCAAATGTTTCCCTCTTTAACATGCTGGAAGTGAAACATGTTATCGAGTAAAAAGCAGGTTAAATAGGTGCTGGGGGTTAAATAGTGGTTAGGTATAGGAAGAGTGTTGCAGACGACGACACTTTTGATCGAGTCTCTCTTTTAACATCGTCTGGTCAGCTATTGCTCAGGTGTAACATTACGAAAAATCTAGTGAAATCTATGCCAAAGAGCTGAATCGGGGAAGTGTTGAAACCGAGTACTATCCAACAATGAAATGTTGACCCCATGCTCTAATCTACAGTATCAATTGAAGTGAGCAGAAAAAAGCTACTCTTGGTTCAAGTGTTGCTCCATATTTGCATTGTTGATTGTTTGGGTGAATGATAAGTGAACACATGATTGTTTTTGTTATTAGCGAGTGAATGGTTAGTGAGTGAGTGAAGGTTGAGTGAGCGAATGGTGAATGAGTGAGTAAAGCGTGAGTGAGTATTTGAGCGAGCGAATGATATAGGTTATACTTGCGGCGTATATAACGTGGATGCAGGTGACGATACTATCAAACAAGTCGACGAGTACAATTTTCAATGTCCGCTTACAGAAGGAGGTTACCAAGACAATACCAAGCTACATGGGACGGCTTTTTATTCTAATGACAAGTATTGACAGAGCGTTCGACAAGACGAGTCTGAAAAACTCCGAAAGCTCTCTGAATATTCGAATATATTTACTCTTCATGATATTTCTCGCAATAACAGGATTCTTTATTGTCATTTGAACTAATTCGAAGTAGTACTGAACACAAACCGAACACCACTTGATTCACATCAATCTGACACCTATCATAAACGTAACATACTATCGCTTTGAATATATCAATATATAGATTCGTATTTATTTGATGCTGTCGCTCTCAAAAATCCAGTGATTCTCTGGTACGAGGCTTTCTCTCATCGATAAAACTACCTGTAGGCGTTCTATACAACCTTTTCGAAGTGTTTTACAAAGAAAAGTTACTCACGGCGGGACTTGAACCCGCAATCTCTGCCTTAGGAGGGCAGCGCCGTATCCATTGGGCCACGCGAGCGCTGTTTCGATTCATTTATTATAAAATGTATTTATACAAGTTTATATGTCAATGTAACACCTACAGGTACCTCAACGATGTTCACGTCTCCATTAGTAACTTCTTAAGTTAAAAACTTTTTATGTACTGCCTCGATTATTTGCCCAGTATAAGTATATGGCCCAGCCATTGTTGCTCCAGTCGAGTCATACTCACTGGCTCGACTGCGGAGTCTTTGTGGATGCGAGCGTGGCACTGATCACGTCGAGTTGCAAGAACGGAGCTAACTAATTTGCAGCCGCCCTTGTATTCACTTTTACGGTGTTCCAGAATACACAAATCCGTCAGATGTCGAATCAACTCACGCAACCACAACAATCCAGGCGTTTGTCGTCCGTGCTGGGTTGCCCCCAAGCAATTCAACCCTTCTAGGACAGTAGATGTCTGGCCTCCGGCCTCCGCCGAGCGCCGGTCAGCCAAGCAAGCCAATAATGTGTCTTTCCGTGCTCTCCACCAAAGGAAGGACGATGGTGCATTAGCGCTTTTACGGGTCGCCGAGTCAAAGGCTACTTGGCTGAAAGAGTAACGGTACCCGACCTATACGGTATACCGACCCACCGAGCTTGGCAGGTTTGTTCTTCGCGCTTGGCGAAACACCCTTTCCCCGGAAAGCCTGATCTCTTGGAGCTGTCAGCCAGAACTCTACAAGCTTATGCCTCCAGCGTTCAGACGGCAGACGTAATCCCGTCCGTGCAGGGACTTCCGGAAAAGTTTACACATGTCTTGAATCTAGTAAATTCTGTCCTATTTAGTTTCAGGATTATATTATAATATCTTCGGTAAAATAGAGCAGAAATCAAACATAAATATCATCAACTCAGAGGTACAGACACCATCACTATGGTTTATGATTTTAAAATTGGTTATAAGTATTGAGTCGGCGGTAGGCGTCTAAGTCCCATTCTCAACCTGTGTGGACACATGTGTTTGTGGCCACTTTGTGATTTAATTGGCTAGGCGACGATAACAAAAAATACATTCAACACAGTTAAAACGCAAGTGTTTTCCATTTTGACCAATCAGCGTACGGGTCTCACTCCAAACTCACCGTACTCCAACGCGACGATATATCCCATCATCTCGACAAAGTCGTCAATGGAAGGCTGAAGATGAGCTCTGTGGACTTCTTATCTGCTTGATCGTCATCAAGAAACTGCGAGCGTCAAAGCAAAAAGATCCAGTCATTCGAGAACGAATTTTATGGAGAGTCCACGCTACAACACTTTTAAAAGAATCAGCGTTCAAAAAGTAATACAGATAAACTTTTCAACTTTCGAGGAATTACTACGTGTGCTGAGGCCCTATTTAATAGTCGATTATTACCAGTCGCTGCACCGCTCTTGTGGGTTCCTTCGCTATCACGTGTCAGTATGTTGTAGTGTGTGCTCTCATGGTTAGCAGGCGGTAGCTGTCATCATATACGTGTTATTACAGGCGTCAGTACTGCATCATTTTACCGCGTTGTTTGCGGTGTCACGTTTGCAATCAAGGATTGTGAAAAACTGGCACCAAGGTGTCCGAAAAGCCAAACTGAGTTGGAGCAACTTGCGGGTGATTTTCCGTCTCGCAGTAATCACGGGGTGATAAAAGATTGTATCGGAGTGATAGACGGCTGGCTTTGCCCGATACGGGTGCATCGCAAGGATGAATGTGGTCGCGTAATTTCATTTTTTCTGGCCATTATCAGCAGTGCGGGTTAAAGTGCAAGCTTGCGCTGATGTTCTTTCTAGATTTACAGCTTTCTCGATTAACTTACAGGTCGAATGAACGATTCATACTCTTTTCAACGCTGGAGACTGAGCAAAGTGCATCAAGATATAGATGGTAAGTACTTGTCATTGGCAACAATGCGGATGTTCAGAGTAAACGTGTGATGACTCCGTATAATAAAGCGCAATTGGTCAACCGCCTAGATCGTGACAGCTACAAATTCCAGATCAGTAAGCTACGAATTCGCATTGAAATGGTCTTTGGACTGCTAGTGAATAAGTGGAGAATTTTAAAGCAACCACACCATATACGACTTTACCATTGCCGAATAATTATCTCATCCTGTGTAAGATTACACGCTTTTTGCATCACCGAACGGTGCGCTTCATCACATTCGACTCCAGATCGAGTTTTGGCCTCTATTGTTCGGGAAATACGTGCATGGAACGACCAGGACACAATGGACTACGATAGGTCAGAAGTTGAACAAGAAGATGGAAGTCACGTCGATTTACTGAATAAAAAGTTCGCTCTGATCTTGTCGCTCTATTTGCAAGTCAAAATTTACATCGTCCACAGAGAAACGTCGTACGAAATGGAGTTAATACTACACGCGCTTAATGAACTCATTCCTTTAGATAACGTAGTGTTCTAGCCTCTTCAATACTCATTATATTAACTATTGCTGCCGCGAACCACTCAATGCGATGCGGATGGTTTGATTACAACATTCGACCAATCAGATACACTAATGCCACAATAACAATAAATACGCATACCAGTCACTTCAATTAGGCTTGTCACCATATCCTTTGACATCACAACATTCGCTAGGCGGAACAAGCAGTTTTTGGTCCATCGAGTGTTTCCTGCGGCCAGTGCTGTCGCAGCCGAAAGACCTGCTCCCCTATTATGAACGAGATCGTCATAGTGACGAATAAAAGTTAATGAGGAAATGTGCGCAGGGCGAGCTGATGAAGAAGGCATTTTGGCGAGGTTGCAAAACCAAAAGTAAGTTGGATTGAATAAGTTTAATGTCCTGTCTGCTGCTTACTCTGTCTGCACTACCTTCTGCTCCACGAGCAGCGGCCTCCTATCCCAAAACAGATCTTCAGCTGTTGAAGAAAGGTTGTGACCGTGACACTCAAACCCAAACATAGACATTGCAACAGTCCCTACGTAACCGACTCGCCACCATGTGACAATCTTATCCCTGATCTACCCAATCTATCTTAGCATCCCAGTCGCATGATGTGAAGACACAATTTGGCGGATTACGCGAACATCCTTGCGCACACGCACGCGTAATCACACCCGCCAACAACGAAGGCATTTAATTCGATCACCCTTGCTCGTCCGAGTGTTGACCTTAATTTCCCTCAACGAACACTCTTTTCTAATGATGTCTTGTGACTTCTTTTCGTACGGCTACCAGGCGAAATGACCCTCATTGATGGTGCCACTGCAAGTGTCAGGGATATATTCAACCCTTCTAGTATCACTACCGTTAGTCGGGCGCCGTGTGTAAGAGGACCCCTGTGATATTGCGATTTCGTAGAACCACTTCGCCATATATGGCAGGGGTGGTGGACGTAGTAATACTTGAAGCCATCAGGGCTATCTAGGTTGAACTTTTTCTCATCAGAAAAATTGTACATTTCCATATTCCTACACATTATGACAACTAATTAGTAGTACTAAAACAATGAATATCAAAATCAAAGAATCTTACCAGGATTAAGTATGTGCTCTTCAGCCCAGCTAATGCGAGCTGCCTTGTGGGTGGCAGTGAGAGAAAGCGTGCGGCCCATCTCAGCGTACACCAGATGGTCCACACGCTTCAGCAGCCTCTGCACCGTCCTCATCGATGCCTTGATATCGAGGTCAGTCTTGAACTCGGCGGCAACTTCTCCCCTGTGACCACTGCTCTAACAAGCTACCACACCTCCCTCTCGGTTAATGCAGGCTGTCTTCTTCCTCTTGGTACCTCAGACCCGCTGTCAATTTGTTGCCTTCTCTCCACCGTGATTGCCTTCCTTATGCACGTTCGAGAGCGGCCGGTCTTCCTTGAAATCTCGCCCAGCGAAATACCGTCATCATGAAGTCCGATGATCCACCAGTATTCCTGATTTGTGAGGGCTTTTCTTTGACCCATTTGAAGAATGAAAGCCTCCAGACTGCAGCAGAAGCACGCGCAACAACACGTGTTCACCATTCATTTATCCTCGTTAAGTAGGATATCTTAATATAGAGCTTTGTATGGAAGTTCATAAAAGGTGTAGATTTTGACAGAAAAGGGGACGGTACTAAATTTTGTCGTTAGTCCTGAAAGCGACAGTTTGTTTACCAGCCCGATCAACGGCATTAAAATCTGAATTGTTAACTCCAGTAGCTCCTTTGTACTGCTAATAGATACAACATATCTCAACAGTGATTTCTAGTTCGGCGCGCAAGCCGAGATATCGAGACTTATGTACCGCCAAATCGATGGTCCTAATGATTTGGCGCGCACTGTAGTGGTAGTTCTTAGTATCTAGGAGTACTAAATCCCCAACGTCTAGCGTGCTTAAATTTCCTCGACCTTTCTTGTCTGAGTGCTCCTTTTGTTTATCTTAGGCTAACGCCATTGTGTTCTAACCCGGCTAATTAACGTCGGCCTATCGTCTATAAATGACGACAATTCTTCCGAGACCTGGGGGGTGGAGGCTTACGAGCCTCCACCCTCTTACGATGGAGACATCGGCACCTCCCCGCAAAGATGGGGGCGACGCAGCCCGTTCAGATAGAACGAGGTGAACCCCGATGACGTGTATACCACATTGCTGAGCGCAAACTCAACCATAGCCTCTGCACAGACGCTCCTAAGAGTACAGCCCGAAGGCTTCACCTCTGACATGTTTCACATGTCTTGACTTAGTGTGCCACCAACTTATACATGCGGGGCCACCAAAATGTCTGAGAGACCATTTGGTAGGTCTTCTCCCGGCGAAGGTGGCCACTAATCGGCGCGTCATGTGCCTCCGGAAGTATGTTATACTTCAGATCCTTGTCGTTTGGAACGACGACCCGAACAGGATCTCCTGGGTCTACTCTATAGTGGAGTAGCTCATCGGCCAGCTCATAACGATGGAGCTGTACCCGCTGTCGAGGCGAAAGCCTGTCGAACTTGGGGTCCTTGCCACCGGATAAGAACTGCACCAGTGGTGTGTAGTTCTCGTCCGCCCGATACGCTAAGCGTATCCGATCGGATAGATCTGTCGTGACCCAACTGACATGAGCTAGCTCATAGTCCGGTCGACGCGACAATGCATCGGCAAGCACATTCAGCTTGCCCGGCTTGTATTCAACGCGGAAGTTGTATTCCGCGAAGAATGACAGCCACCTCGCCATCCGCTGTGACAGATGCGGCGAGTTGGTGGCAGTCCGCAAGGACGCGTGATCCGTATAGATCACAAAGGGCCTCGTGCCCAAGAGATGAACTCTAAATTTGACAAGAGCGTACTTCATTGCAAGTAGCTCCTTGTCATGAACGGGATAGTTCCGTTCGGCAGCCTTCAGCTGCCTGCACTGGAAGGAGATGACACGTTCGTGTCCTTCATCGTCCTTCTGCAATAGCGCACAGCCTATTGCATGGTCAGAAGCGTCACAGACGACGCTGAATGACTTGTTTTCGTCCGGCAAGGCCAGGACTGGCGCTTGCTGTAAGCTCGCCTTGATGCTGTCAAAAACATCCTGGTGCTGGTGCTCCCAGACCCAGTCGGCATCCTTTTTTTAAGAGATCCGACAAGGGTCGAGCAAGTTCAGCGTACCCTGCGCTGTACTTATGAAGATAGTTGACTAAGCCCAACCACTTCTTGATGTCCTTTTGAGACCTCGGGGTCGGCCAAGCCGCTGTGGCCTTGACCTTCCCTGGATCGGCGCGTACGGCGACCCTGCTGACAAAGCAACCGAGGGCTTTTATCTCCTCAGCTGAAAAGACGCACTTGTCGATATTGGCATAGAGCTTGTTAGCTCTCATGACCTGAAGCACTCAACGGAGATGCTTCAAATGTACCTCCATAGCCGTCTGACCTCTTCAGCACGGTAATGGACGAATATGTCATCAAAGTACGTCTTCGCGAACGTATGCAATGGTCTAAATAATTGGGTGACCAAGCGATTGAACGTCTCTGGGGCGTTCGATAGCCCTTGTGGTCATCGATGATACCACATCTGGTAATGTTGACAAGAAACGTTTTGGTAGAACATGGTTTAGCAAGTTCTGGAGATCATCCCTTGCCCCTTTCCAATGCATGGCGTCCTATTTCATCCTGAGCACCTTTTGCTCATCATCCTCGGTGGTCGGGGATGGAGGCTCTACAGGGTTGCTACGCAGGAAGTCAGCCGTGAGCACCTTTGCTTCTGGCTGCATCTTTTCTAGCAGTTTGGTCTGGTACTGATGGTCCAACTGATTGACGTGCGTAAGTAGCTTATCCTTCCACGTAGTGTAGGACTTGCCACTAAATCTTTCTAGACCGCTGCCAGACTTAGCATCAGCGATTATCGTACTTGAAATGTTGCGTGCACTAGGTAGTTATAGGTAGTTGTGTGTTGGCCGTCAATTTCAGAAGTGAGATGGTCACATGTGATCTCTCTGTTGTATCCCTTTGATGGGAACTAAGGATTTTATTTGGATCATATTCGGGTCGTCACATAAACGGTCAACCGTACTTAGTGTGATTGACTTGACCATTTGCGGTGACCGATTGAGAACTAGTGGCTCTCATTAACATTTTCACAAGACAAAAGGCAAGCCTCCACGAAGCCACGTCCAAGCCTGCTGCTGCCTCCCCAGTGCCTACCTTGGTGCTGTCACCTAGCTCGCACTTCACAGGAAGTAGCCCATACTCTCGTCGCAGCCCAAGCCGTCGTCATCGAAGCCCAAGTCATCGCAAACGTAGTTCAAGTAGTCGCACCAGGAGACAAAGTCATAACCGCTGCAGCCAAGACTATAGTCGCGGTTATGACCACCGTGCCAGTTCTCGCGGCCGCAGCCCGAGTCGTCGCAGCACAAGTCACCACAACCACAGCATGAGCCATCGCAACCGCAGTCTAGGTCGTCGCTGTACAAGTCGCCGCAGCAGTGGTCACGGGCGATGCCACCGTAGCCCACGTCGGTGTAGCCCTAGTCGTAGCCCGCGGTCACCGCGTATGGGTGATCGCGAGCGCAACTCGAGGAACCATCGCTCCAGCAGTAATGGAAGCATCCATATGGCTCACCAACGCATCAGCACCAATGTATCGTCTTATTCTGTGACCGGGTGCGGCTTCCAGCGGTCCACAAGCGCGATTGAGAATAACTTGGGGGAAGAAACCACGGCGCAGATGCAGCATGTACCGATCGCACGTGTTCAACCAACACGACGCACAGATTTGCATTTTGCAGGCTATGCATTTACAAGTTACCATGCCTCAGCCTCGAAACAGTCGTACAGATGCAGTTCCTACCGGAGAACGGAGTGCAAAGAGAAGCTACATTTCGATGTTACGCGAAATGAATACACCCTTTCTGACGAACATATCTGTAAGAAGAGCGTTAAGATGATTGCGCCTGGATTAGACGTTACGGAGAGCATGAAAGAAACTACTGATACGATAGCTATCACGCGCATGGATCTGACAGCTGAGCGAACATGGAAACATATTCGCAGCGAAGTTTACCCCGAGGAGCTGGCATTAGCGCAGTTTGGCTTGACTCGAGAACAAGTTATTCAGCGGGTTCACAGATCTCGACGTGATCACTTTGGCGCTGACTTACATGGAATTGTGGAGGTTCCACCACTGTCTCTGGTGCCTGGAACCGGTCAACCATTTTTCAGTTCTATAGATCCTACATAAATTTTGTTGGGGTTAATTCCATTAACCCCAGCAAAATTTATCCTAAAAATGAGGATCAATTGAGTTCAACTTTTATCGTATCTGCGAAAATTTTATCCTTAACCCATTATCTTTAGGATAAAAAAGAGTGTTGGTCTGCTGAGGCATCAGCGCTGTCCTCACTGGTCATGTGCGCACTGCTTGCCCTGCCTTGGTGCTGGAAGCCATGTCTGACAGTGAGACATCTGTGGACGATGTATGGTGGTCGGACACCGACTCTGATGAGGAGGAAACAAACCCTGGGAGCTGGAAGTATATCCATAGCAGCCGCGTTCATCTCCAGGTGGACGACGTGGACACGCTTCTGCTGGAGAAGGCACGAGTCGAAGCAGATTACGTTGTCGAGAGGCTATTACAGCGGATGTTTGGCACCACGCAGCACAACACGGCAAGCATAAGCGTATCACGAATCCTGTCCACGTGGCTGGATCTCCCAATTATCTCAAAGCTACAGCAGTTTGTGAACGTGCGCTTAGCTGACGATACAGCGGTCACTGTGGATGAGCTCTTCGAGTTCGTAGAAGTGGAACTGTGGCTGAGCTTTTATCATGCAACACCATCATGCTTTTTGACAAGGAGAACAGTAAACAGTATCGACCAGCCCAGACATGTATGCAGTTTAAAAGATATCGTTCCATTCTAGCAGCGTTGGGTACGACAAACAGACAGGAAACTGTTGGTACGAACCAGTGGGCAGCTCCATTTAGTCCAGATCGTGATACGACATATGCGGCTGAGCTCATTCGGCGACTGTGCGCCGATATCGGGTTTGTTTCAGGAGCTACTATTGCATCACTAGACGACGATCTCATACGACTACGCTCTGCGAGTGTCGACGACATTGGACTCGCTCATATCCGTAATCCGAAAAAGGGGGTAAATTAGTTCGCCGTTCTAAACTGGTTTGCGGTGCTTACGACAAACATGCGTGAGCAGGTATGGACCCTTGCAGCATGGAATTATTTAACTTGTTACTGGCCTATTCCTTGGTGGTCATGTTGCTGCCAGAGGGGAGTCTACGGTGGATATTGTGCGCATCCTTAAGCGTTCACTGTGCGGCGCATCAACCGAAAGCCAGATTCGTTTACCTGGAATCATTCACGCTTTAGACAGAGGTTACCAGTCGGAGCCTGTCAATCAACAGATAACCAATGCTGGTGGCAGCATTATCGGCACGCACAAACGAACAGGGAGGTTTCCATTCACCTTTGGAAAAACTCCTAGCCAGTATTAACAATCAATAAGTGAAAAGGGTGAAAAGTCAGCTTACTGGGCAAGCAAGCGGCTTACTATCAACCCAGGAACTCTACCTGTTCACGCGTATGCAGTCGCATATCGTTCCGGTCTTGGAAAAGTCGCTATGGGCTTCACAACAATACCGACTGCTGGACCTGACTACTGGACGTACGTGAGTCATCCTGTACCGCGCAGTAATATCCAGGAAGACGATTTGTTTTCAGCATTTGAGGACAAAGTGCAGTTGCTGACGAAGACACAGAGAACGCCAGACTGGTTTATTCTGCGAACGTTTCGGGTAACTGGATCCGTGGCAGCGAAGATTTTCAAGGTCATTTCTCGTTTCGGTGGTGGCTCCGTTACAGATGACCCGATGGTAGATCCTGCAACTGATCCCGACGTCCAAACTATCATTCTTTTGCTGTCGTTTCAGCAAACTGGTCATAATTCCCGTGAAACATTGTTGGAGCAGACATTTTCGAGAGATGAACTCGCCAAAAGAAATGTGCAGAGCTGAATAGTATGTGTCGTGATGGTCTGCTGCCAGTTTCGGGCAGAAAAAACGATCTGATTAATCGTCTGCTTGGTTCTAGCACTACTGCTTCGCCTGAACCTGACGAGTCAATCGAAAATGCCAGATTCACTATTGATGAGGCACTTTTGTCTACTTGGGTTATGGCGCCATTCTCAACTTCAGATACGAAGATTGGTTCGGCCAACGAAGAGAATATTGCGGTTCAAATCTCTTCCTTTCTTGACAAGCATTCGCAGTATCATATTGAGCGGCTTAAATCATACGGATTGTTGTGCAGGTATGTTAAACTATATTATTGGCGAAGTTGACCAAATGATAACGCTGTCTTGCAGGAGAGGTATGCCGATAGCTGTGTTCTCCCCAGATAATGTTGCTTCTATTCTGAATACTAGACGCGGACGCTTTCACGCGATCATGGAGTACAAAACCCGAACGACAGCGCGCACAGTGCAAAAGGAACAAGTATTGGCAAACTCGTGGGGGCGGTTCTTAACGGTGGATGTGAGCGCTATGGATTTTGGTGGGCGGCTGTGCGATGTGATTCCTGAGGCAAGTCACCGTCTTCAACTGCTACACAGTATAGCCTGCGGTGGTTTACAAGATGGATTTCTTGTATACGCTTCTGCGACGGCAATTATTCGTGTCGTACACGTTGTCGTCGAACCCGGAGTCTCTTGGACTTATCGCACCGCACTAGAAGCCATTCAAAGGGATATTTGACCTGGATCTATGATGACAATGCTGCTGTACCCCACTTTGATCCTGCTCAGCTAGGGCATTGCATGAATCAATCGACATTAGAGCAGAATCTGATCATGTGGAAGACACTAGTAAAATTGATCGATGACAAGGACAGCCTCTATCTCCCGCGAAGCACATCATACCAACGCTTGTTGCACTTTGGAATCGCGTAAAAGGCGGTATTGACGTCTATTCACGGTGTTTGAAAAACGTAAAATCAAAGCACGCTCGGTTGTCTCCAACCGCAACAGTTTGGCTTCGAATGTTGATGACGCTGGTGTACAACGCTCATCAGACACATTTACTACTGCAGGTGGGTGTTAAAGGCATGTCATGACATTTGGTTTTGGCTAACATGTTTCCAGTCCCATTCCTTTTTAATGAACAAGTTGACTTGTACTACCTACAAAGCCTACCAAAAGCACAAGCAAAATCTCTCAAGCTTTGCTGCATTTTGCCGTGAAGCTGCTGTGGCACTATCCAAAAGGAATAAAGCATCCCAGCCACTCAAACCAATCAGTGAAAACATTCCCGAAGCAAGCACATTTGAAGTTGGTAGCATATTTTCCTACAAGAAGTGTCTGCATTTTGAGACCGAGAAGGAGTGGATCGACTTGAGGCTTTCGAAAGCAAAGACCCACATTGCGGTACTATCTGTTCAACTACCTATCCCCATTTTTGTCTAACATCTTGTGTTTCAGACGCGAATCGAAAATGCTTTGCAACGAAGCTGCGTTCTTTGTTGTCGATTAAACCATGACAGCGAAAATCAAGGTCACAGCCGTCTAGGATACAAGACAAGCTTCGAGTGTATCGTCTGTAAAGTATCCTTGTGTCGTTCAAAACGATGGGATGATGAACAGTCGTGCTTTGAGATTTTTCACGCTGTCAGAAAGCTGCCACACCCGTGCAAGCATTCGGAACACTTAAGGTCCACCAAGAAGAACGAGAACAGAGCGCCACCGCCACTAAGGAACAGGTCATCATCGCTAGACGGTTTACCTACTCGAGCTCCAAGTGTCCGTCTTACTAGCAAGAAGCGACGGCGATCCTTGCGTCTGCATGAAGCACACAACACCTCAACTCGGCTGCTATAATTTATCCTAGAGTTAAGGATAAACCCCCGCAAAACGGTAGCTGGGCATGCAGGATTTTGCCGAAGCCCCACGAAGACATTGGGCTGCTGAGGAGCAAATGCTTACGTTTACAGTAAGAAGACATGCTGATTTTTCATTTCGTATGCAACTCGACGTTAAATGTCCTTGCGGACACCTCAAAACGAGCTCTCAAAAATTGATCCTTATTTTTATCCTAAAAATATTTTTGTTGGGGTTAAACTAGAGCGACTGGTTGGGTGGGCACATCCTGCCCTAATCACGCTTTTGAATTACAAGAAGACGACTCTGTTTCTGGATGGAACATTTCGCTGCGTTTCCCATCCATTCTATCAATGCGTTGTCATGATGGGATTTGACAATGCAACGGATCTATTTGTTCCTGTATTTTTCATATTGTGCTCCGCTAAGATATTGGCATTTGATGGAGGCGGTGAATGTTGCTGCAGACGACAAGATCCAGCCGAGTATGGTGGTCTGTGACTTCGAGGCAGGTTTTGAAGAGGTTGTTAAGGTGCAATTTCCTGAAGATGATGTGATAGGCTGCTATTTTCACTTCAAGCAAGCCTGTCGCAGAAAGCTGAAGGCATTAGGGGTGCCTGACCGCGAAGTTACTATTGCTATGAGTAAGGGCTATCTAGAAATGCTAACTGTGATTCCGCACGACAAGATTGAAGGACCTGGTACTAATTACATACAGGAAAAGATTAAGGAGGCATGCGAAGACAACAGAATTTCCTACTCTGACGTACTCTGGGGGAGATTCTGGCAGTATTTTGGGAACACGTGGTTGAAGACGTACAATCCTAGTGTGTGGAATGTGTTCGAGCTCGATGCTGGTGTAGTGAGTCGCACAAATATCCCTATAGAGCGTTTTAACCGTGAGATTAATGCGGCACTCACAGCTCCGCACCTGTAACGGGTTACATGAAGGGGTACCCTAGAAAGGGTACCGCCTCTTGAAGTAGATATACTTCTGTGAGTATTCGTTTTAGATACTCTGTTGTGGGTGGTGTGGACCACACCACTGTCACGTAGGTCTGGTGGCTGAGGGTCAACCAATAGTATTTGACCTACCTTTTATATGCATATTAAGGATAAATTATAGTTAATTAGTAGTTTGTATTACAGGCCAAATGACCAAATTAATTTTAAATATAAACCAGTCTAAAACGTACTCCCTACTGACTATTTAGTCCCCTAAGACCAGGGACTAGTGAGCCGCCGTTCACTTAGACTTTGTATACTCTTAATAGCACGCTTTCTCAAGCAAGGTGCTCGTGTGACCCCGTCACACTTGGTAGCACTTGTAGTCAATCCACACCTACGCGGGTAGATTGACTACCTGAATCCTCTGTGGCTCCTACAAGGTAAGCCAGGATGGATAGAGGGGAGTTCCCTCATCTGACCGACTCTCAGTTTGAGTCGGTCCGGAAGATGGTGGGCATCTTTGGAGGAGATGCCCTCCGAAGCTTGGCGGCTGCTACGCCGGCCGAGCAGGTCGAACGCATCGAGGCGTTCGACACGTACGAGAGAGGGCTAATCGCCCACGTACAGGGGTTGCAGACCCCCGTGGCTGAGATGAAGCCAGCCCAACCTAAGCCGTTGAGGCTTAAGGTTAATCCTTATGAGGGAAAGGAGGGGGAGAACCTCCACTTCTGGGTCCGAGAGGTCGAGCTCGCGATGGACGCGGCTCTAATCTCGACCGAGCGACTTCGGGTCGCTTTCGCCCTGTCCAACCTAGGAGGTCGGGCGAAGACCTGGGCGTACACGCGCGAAGCGACAACGCCGGGTTGTTTCACAACCTGGGCTCAGCTGTGTCAACAGCTTAGAGCCGCCTTCCTTCCGGCGAACTACGAGTATCGCCAGCGCTCGCGCTTCCTTGCCTGTAAACAAGGGGATCGTGAGCTGCATGAGTACATCCAGGAGATGCGAGTACTTGCTGCATCTCTGGTGGGGAACCCCCTACCTGAACACATCAAGGTGACAGTGTTCATGGATGGCCTGAAGGTGGGTCCATCCCGCACACAGTTGTTCCGCGTGCATGCGAACACTATGGAGGAAGCGATCCAGATCGCCCTCCAAGAGGAGTACAGCCACCGACAGGCTCGTACTCCTACGTCGGTGTGGCAAGGCCACAATGCGTCATCAGGCGCAGTGCAAGGAGCTCCAGCAGCTGGAGCTAGCACCGGGCCGGTACCCATGGAACTGGGTACGGCCGTACAGAGCTCCATCCGTTGCTACGGATGTGGGAAGCTCGGGCACATGCAACGTGCCTGCCCTGCGGGAGGGCAAAGGAAGTTCCCTTCCAAACCTAGGGGCTCGAGGGGCCAGTGGCAGAAGCCACGACCCAAGCGACAGGGGAACTGGGGTCACCAGTAGGGGCGGGGCGCCCTACTGGGGAAGATCTAAGTCCCCATGGTAGGAGTGCGGACGGCGCACGTCATGGAGGCTTAGCCCCTGAGAGCCTGGGTGCTCTCGAGACGAGAAAGAGTAGCGGCGGACTGCTCGTGGTACACGCGAGTGTACGGGGATATGGAGATCCCTTCAGAGTCATGATTGATTCTGGGGCGTCGACGAACTTTGCTCGACGCCAGACGGTCGCGCGGAATGGCGACAAGTATGCCGACGCTTTGCGCGAAAGCGAAGGCAGGGACCAGGTCTCAGTAAAGGTAACCGATGGTACAGTGATCAACGTATCTGGGGTCCGGATGGACCTGGTTGTAAAGTTTGAGGACTTTGACAGCACGGAGTCGTTTCTTGTCCTAGACATGGACAAGTACGACTTGATCCTGGGCATGCCGTGGCTCGAAAAGCACGAGCCCTGGATCGATTGGCGCGGCAAAGCCATTGGGGCTAGCGGGCCCGCAGTCTCCGACAGAGCTTTGGTGAGTAATGTTCCCACCTCTGTCCGGGACTGGGGCGCCAGATGGTCGCCGAGGCACTTTCACGCCCGAAGAAGTACTGGGAGTCACTGACTCCAACGAAGATGTTGCGATGAGCCTCGCAACCGGTCATGAGACCAAGGCTCATTGCCAAGCGTGTGGGATTGCCACGACGGCAAGTCCCAACGCTGAGAGTCGTCGCGCCGTATGGGCTTCGACTGTGGCAGTGCCGGAGGGCACTGACCAGTCGGGTAACATAGGTCCGCAAGCAGCAGAGGCTGCTGAGGAGAGCGCTGCTGGCGCCTCCTGTGTGGGTAACATAGGTCCACAGTCGGGTAACGTAGTTCCGCAAGCGGGTAACATAGGTCCGCAAGCAGCTGAGGCTGCTGAGGAGGACACTGAGAGCGCCTCCGGCGTGGGTAACATAGTTCCACACAAGGTCGAAGAGACCGAGAAGAAGAACGAGAGCGTAGCGTGCGTCTCTAGCGTGGGTAACGAAGTTCCACGCGGGGTCAAGAAGACCAATACGAGGGCGGAGATGTCGTTGAGCACCTCCCGTGTGGATAACAAAGCACCACACTCGGAGTCTGAGACTCCACCGGCATGGTCGGTCGAAGAACAATGCCGTGTCTTCGACGGCGTGTCCGGTCGTCAAGTGAGGGCAGGTGCCGTCCATCTGGAGGCACTACCAGAGGTGTCAGCACTGCTGAACCTCGAGGAATTGTCCATGAAGGACTTCCTGGCCGAGTTGAAGGCCGGAGAGATTGCGGAGATGGTGCTCCTGAAGCCGGAGACCTCTCCAAAAGAATTGAACGCTTCCTCCGTAATGGACGAGGATGTCCTGAGGAGGGGTTCACGAAGCAGCGTGCAACGCGCTTGGGTTCTGAGATCATCAAGAACCCGGAGGATCCGGTGTATCCTCTTGTGATCGAGTACTCGGATGTGGTGTCGAAGCACTCACCATCCCAACTCCCGCCGGATCGAGGAGTACGGCACGAGGCAGTGGCCTCTACCTCGCGAACAGCGCGAGATCATAGATGCCTTCTTCGCCGAGAAGGCGAAGTCGGGCATGGTGCGGGAATCGAAATCCCCGCACTCGACGCCAACCTTCTGCGTTCGTAAACCAAACGGGAAGTCGCGTCTGGTTCACGCTTACAACAAGCTGAACAATGCGACGGTACCGACACAGACGCCGATCCCTCGCAAGGATGTGTTGTAGATCAACATGTCAGGTTGTATGCTGTACAGCGCCCTTCATCTGGTAGATGGATACTACCGGATCCTGATGCGGGAGAGTGACATTCCTCTCACCGCAGTGAGCACCCCGAGCGGGATGCTCTGGGAGTGGCTAGTGATGCCACAGGGGCTATCGAATGCCCCAGCGACGTTCAATCGCTTGGTCACACAACTGTTTAGACCATTGCGTACGTTCGCTCAGACGTACTTTGACGATATATTCGTCCATAGCCGTGCCGAAGGCGGCCAGACGGCTATGGAGGTGCATTTGAAGCACCTCCGTCGAGTGTTTGAGGTCATGAGAGCTAACAAGCTCTATGCCAACATCGACAAGTGCGTCTTTGCAGCTGAGGAGATAAAGGTCCTCGGCTGCTTTGTCAGCAGGGTCGGCGTACGCGCCGATCCAGGGAAGGCCAAGGCCATAGCGGCTTGGCCGACCCCGAGGTCGCAGAAGGACCTCCGGAAGTGGTTGGGCTTAGCCAACTATCTTCACAAGTACAGCGCAGGGTACGCTGAACTAGCTCGACCCTTGTCGGATCTCTTAACGAAAGATGCCGACTGGGTCTGGGAGCGACAGCACCAAGATGCTTTTGATAGCATCAAGGCGAGCTTACAGCAAGCGCCAGTCCTGGCCTTGCCGGACGAGAACAAGTCATTTAGCGTCGTCTGTGACGCTTCTGACCATGCAATAGGCTGTGCGCTATTGCAGAAGGACGATGAAGGACACGAACGTGTCATCTCCTTCCAGTGCAGGCAGCTGAAGGCTGCCGAACGGAACTATCCCGTTCATGACAAGGAGCTACTTGCAATGAAGTACGCTCTTGTCAAATTTAGAGTTCATCTCTTGGGCACGAGGCCCTTTGTGATCTATACGGATCACGCGTCCTTGCGGACTGCCACCAACTCGCCGCATCTGTCACAGCGGATGGCGAGGTGGCTGTCATTCTTCGCGGAATACAACTTCCGCGTTGAATACAAGCCGGGCAAGCTGAATGTGCTTGCCGATGCATTGTCGCGTCGGCCGGACTATGAGCTAGCTCATGTCAGTCGGGTCACGACTGATCTATACGATCGGATACGCTTGGCGTATCAGGAGGACGAGAACTACACACCACTGGTGCAGTTCTTGTCCGATGGCAAGGACGCCAAAGTCGACAGGCTTTCGCCTCGACAGCGGGCGCAGCTCCATCGTTATGAGCTGGCCGAGGGGTTACTCCATTACAGAGTAGACCCCAGAGATCCTCCTCGGGTTGTCGTTCCAAACGACGAGGATCTGAAGTATAACATACTTCTGGAGGCGCATGATGCGCCGACAAGTGGCCATCTTGGCCGAGAGAAGACCTACCAAATGGTCTCTCAGACATTTTGGTGGCCCCGCATGTATAAGTGGGTGGCACACTATGTCAAGACATGTGAAACATGTCAGAGGGTGAAGCCTTCGGGCCACGCCTCGGCTCCACTGCAGAGCCTACCAGTACCAGCGGACAGCTGGAAGTCGATGAGTCTCGACTTCGTCTTTGACGCTACTGTTGATGACGGACAACACAGATATTTTAGAGCTTGCGTGCCGTTTGCAAGATGGTTCATCTCGCTCCAGTACATGACAAGATCACCGGGAAACAGGCTACACAGCTGTTTCTAGATAGTGTGTTCCGCTATCATCGTCTACCAGAGACCATAGTCTCTTTCACGGAGGCGTTTTGGGACACCCTGTTCCAGCTACTGGGAACTAAGTTGGCGATGTCAACTGCGGACCATCCGCAGACGGATGGTCAGACGGAGCGCGTCAACCGCGTGCTCGAAGATACTCTTCGCAGTATCTGTGCGGAAGCACCTCGGTCCTGGTCGGACCAGCTTCCTATGGTTGAGTTTACACTCAACAATGCGGTACACGCATCAACGGGGTTTACCCCGTTCTACTTGAATGGGTTACGACACCCCCAGGTGCCGCTAACCTTGCAGGGAGGCACCGATGCCTCCACCGTAAGTAGGGGAGAGGCTCGGAAAGCCTTTTCCTCCCAGGTTTCGGAGATCGAGCCAGAGTCTTTACAAAGACAGTTGTCGTCGTTCATAGACGACAGACTGACGTTAATCAGCCGGGTTAGAGATGCAATGGCATCGGCCCAAGACAAACAGAAAGAGTACTCTGATAAGAAAGGAAGAGGAAATTTAACTGTTTTTAAACAAGGTGAATTAGTACTGTTAGATACTAAGAATCTACCAATAAACTTGGCTAGCTCCGTAGAGAGCAACAAGCTGAAGCACCGCTTCATCGGACCCTTTGCGGTCCTGGCCAGACATGGGGCGGCGTATATCATTGACCTCCCAAAGTCAATGGTGACGCACCCGACGTTCTACTTGGGACGTCTTAAGCGGTATCACGATCCGCTGGGTCCTCCTTCTCAGACGGAGGAAGCCCAAGGTGAGAACTCACCTCCTCGAAACGAGGCTGAGTCCTCTGGACAACCGGAGCTGCCGGTGTCGAAGTCTGTGAATGATACACAGGCTGGTACCCACGCGAGTCATACGAAGGGTATGACGGTACAGAGTGGGAAGAACTCGGGTACGAACTATACCCATAAGCCGAGTGGTACGAGTACCCCTGCGGCTCATAAGAGGGCATCCGACCATGCACCTCATGGCTTAGAGCGTCTAAGCCTCGACGGAGTTCCTTCAGGGCAGAAGCCGGAACTCGGCGGTCAACGCTCGGGTCTCACGACCAAGAGCGTCCAAATCCTGACGAAGGACCTCTAGGGCCCCCGGCTCCTGGCTTGCCAGCCTGAGTGGCAGCCTGACCACCTGGTCCGAGCCCCAGGGCTATCTCGATCGCGTAAACGCAATCTCGAAGCTGACGAACCTCGTCGCTTAATAGGGACCCTACAGAATCCCGAACCGAAGTTGAGGGTCCAGAAGGATAAGGCTGAGAAGGAGCCTCGTACTCAAACGCGTGCGAGGGCTCCTCCTACCCACCTTGATTGGAACGGCGAGCTCCACTACCATGTGGAGCGGGTCGTCCAAGAGCGGCGGCGCTCTGAGAAGCGCCAGCTGCTTGTGAAGTGGCGGGATTACCCCTCGTCACAGAACTCGTGGGAACCGGAAGACCGGCTCCGGGTTGACTGCCCGAAGGCTGTTGAGATCTGGGATCAACAGCCGGGGCGTAATAGTCCCGCGGCCTTTTAGCCGCCTTACGGTGTACGGTCCCTGGATTGACGGAATCGTACCCGCGCTCGTCTTGAGCGCTGGACTTAGACTGCTGTCTAAGTCCCTCCATGACGGAGTGGAGTTGCCGCTTAGCGACTAAGTGGGCAAACTCAATGCGAAGATCGCGCTGGTCCAAGATATAGGACAGCAGACGATCTTCTCGGAGTTCTTTCAACTCCTGAACTGTGAAGTTCTTCAGAGAAACCCATCTCCAGAACAGGTCTTCTGCCTGGGATTGGGTTGTGGTGTTCTCGGGCTGTACCCAAGGGTACCCCACACGGGGAAAAGTCCACCACGGTCTTCCGGTTTCTTACGGAGACTTGTAAATTCCTTAAGAGGAATTCGGTGTGGTGCAAGTAGCACACACCTAGCGGCCTCAATGTCACTGATAAAGAGTGGCTCATCTTGAACCGAGGCACGCTCATAGGCGCCACGCGAAGTGCGCCCATGGTTAAGACCACGAGGGGCCTTAAGGCGCTCCAAGAACATATGAGACCCGGACCACGTATCCGGTGGGTAGTATCCGCGAGGATACGCCGGCGTGGGAGGCGTAGGAGCGCCTTGCAGCTTGATAGCGCTCCTGCTGTTCATCGAGATCATTGGAGATCTCTTGGGGCTCGGTGACAGCCCCCTCCTCTTCGTCCTCGTCTGAGAGTCGAACAGGGATCAGAATCCCTTTGCAATGGAACTCTGAAGTAGGAGAACCAGGGGCTGCGCGCTTCTTAGCAGCAGCAGCGCCCTCATGAGCCCGTTTTGGAGAAGCCGCTTTCGCAGCTTGGGCTCGAGCCTTACCTTCGACTAAGGTAAGGTTCTTGGCAGGCACGCTCGTCGAAGCTGCCTTTGCCTCTGATGATGCAGCATCATCAACAGGAGCGTCCTGTGAAGGAGTTGGATCCTTGGTTGATCCAGGAGTCCCCGTCAGACTCTGATCCCGTGATCATTGGGATATCGAAACAGGGGACTCTGCCCCAGGACTGTGGTCCCGATAGGTGAACCGAGGGTTCGGCCTATCGTCGGGCGACAAGGAGTGCGATCGACTGCGTCGCGGGCTCTCTCCTTGTCTGGCAGCAGCAGCAGTGCGCTTGCTGGCTGCCTCGGAAGCCGCCTTGCGGGCTTCCTTGCGCGGAGCGGCCTTGTCTTTCGACTTGGCCTTAGCAGTCTTCGACCTCGCGGTCTTAGACTTGGAAGGCGCCGTAGCGCCGTGGGTGCTAGCCTTCTTGGGCATCTCGGAAGAGGTTGACGTGGAAACCTCGGGTGTCTTGAACGCGCGGAAAGGCTGAATGAAAGCCTCAAAGCCACAACGGTGACTCGCCGATGGGAATCGACAAGGAAAGGAAAGAGAGCGGCGCTCTCCTCCTAGCTCCTCATTGGTTGGGGGTGTTTCCAACCTAAGTGGGGGAGGATGTAACGGGGTTACATGAAGGGGTACCCTAGAAAGGGTACCGCCTCTTGAAGTAGATATACTTCTGTGAGTATTCGTTTTAGATACTCTGTTGTGAGTGGTGTGGACCACACTCCTGGTGTGAACCACACTACTGCCACGTAGGTCTAGGTGGCTGAGGGTCAACCAATAACATTTGACCTACCTTTTATATGCATAATTAGGATAAATTAAAGTTAATTGGTAGTTTGTATTACAGGCCAAATGACCAAATTAATTTTAAATAAAAACCAGTCTAAAACTTACTCCCTACTGACTATTAAGTCCCCTCACACCAGGGACTAGTGAACTGCCGTTCACTTAGAGCTTGTATACTCTTAATCGCACGCTTCCTCAAGCAAGGTACTCGTGTGACCCCGTCACACTGACGTACTATGGGGGAGATTGTGGCAGTATTTTGGGAACACGTGGTTGAAGACGTACAAGCCTAGTGTGTGGAATCTGTTCTAGCTCGATGCTGGTATAATAACCCTATAGAGCGTTTTAACCGTGAGATTAATGCGGCACTCACAGCTCCGCACCCCTTTCCACCTTCATTTGTCAGAATAATTCAAGAACTATGAATGCGGTATGTCGACCGGATCGACGACATGGTGAAGTACCGATCGAAGAAACGGAGACGACAGACTTCTGAACCTACCAACCTGCCTCTTCTGATTGTTTTTGGGGATAACACGACCCAGCCACTTCCGATAGGTAGTTAGGATAGCTTTGTTAAGCAGCTAGATAGTAGAGTAACATAAATAATAATGATGTGAGCGTCCAAACAGCACTTCCACATGTTCCAATTGGTTGCAGGTGGATCAGCACTTTCGGTCAATTATCGGGCTCGATCAAGAGATTTGGTCAGCTGACCATTTATGTGACGACCCGAATATGATCCAAATAAAAGTCTACCGATGGGAACGCTGGCCTCTTTCACTTGGAGTGGTGGTGGCTTTTACAGCCAATCGAAACATCTTCCTATTTCATATTAGCTATCACCTTCACTTCAGTTTGCACCATACAAACTTACATATATTGCGGTGCAAACAGATTCCTTGCCGGCTGTAGCATTCTCCGAGCAGCCATGAGAAATGAAAGGGGTCGTCGAGTTCAACGCGCTGGATGTACCAGAAGCATTTTCTGGCAATGCTACTACCATCAGATGGTCGACAATGACCCTGCAGCAGCTTCTGCGCCAAATGAGCACACCACCGGATGTTGCCAAAGCAACCTGGATGGGATTGCAGCGGTGACGGTAATTCGCGACCCCAAAAGTGGTGTCCACGTCGAACTCAGCGAAAATGAGGAGCAGCTGATAGCACTTCAGACTCAGTCACTTGCAGCCACACATCACCATACATGTTTCGGCACAGCAGCGTGTGAACGCGGGAATCTCCTGATTGCAAGAATAGGGATCTCGTTCACATAACACTTGTCGCGCTTAGCAATTTTCTAGTTTCTACAAAATGACACTTCGCATGTGACGGGGTCACACGAGCACCTTGCTTGAGGAAGCGTGCTATTAAGAGTATACAAACTCTAAGTGAACGGCAGTTCACTAGTCCCTGGTCTGGGGGACTTAATAGCCAGTTTAGAGTAGATTTTAGACTGATTTATTTATAGTTAATTAGGTTCATTTGGCCTGTAATACAAACTCCTAATTAACTATACTTTAAGCTAATTATGCATATAAAAGGTAGGTTTAAAACTATTGGTTGGCCCTCAGCCACCGAACCTACGTGGCAGTAGTGTGGCTCACACCACAGTGTGGCTCACACAACTCCATCAGAGTATTAAAACAAATACTCACAGAAGTATATCAACTTCTAAAGGCGGTACCCTTTCTGGGGTACCCCTTTCATGTAACCCCGTTACATCCTCCCCCACTTAGGTTAGAAACACCTCCAACCAATGAGGAGCTAGGAAGAGAGCTCCGCTCTCTTTCCTGTCCTTGTCGATACCCATCGACGAGCCACCGTTGTGGCTTGAAGGCTTTCATTCAGCCTTTTCACGTGCGCAAGACACCCCGAGGTTTCCACGTCAACCTCTCAAGATGCCTAAGAAGGCAAGCACCCGCGGCGCTTCGGCGCCTTCCAAGTCTAAGACCGCGAGGTCGAAGACTGCTAAGGCCAAGTCGAAAGACAAGGCCGCTTCGCGCAAGGAAGACCGCAAGGCGGCTTCCAAGGCAGCCAGCAAGCGTACCGCTGCTGCTGCCAAGCAAGGAGGGAGTCCGCGACGCAGTCGCTCGCGTTCCCTATCACCCGACGATAGGCCGAACCCTCGGTTCGCCTATCGGGACCACAGTCCTGGGTCGGAGTCCCCGGATTTCAACATTCCTATGATCACAGGATCAGAGTCGGACGGGGACTCTCCTGGATCCGCTAAGGATCCATCTTCTTCTCAGGATGCTCCTTCACAGGACGCTCCTGCACAGGACGCTCCTTCACAGGACGCTCCTGTTGATGATACTGAATCATCAGAGGCAAAGGCAGCTTCGACAAGCTCGCCTGCCAAGAGCCTTACCTTAGCCGAAAGTAAAGCTCGAGCCCAAGCTGCAAAAGCGGCTTCTCCGAAACGGGCTGGTGAGGGTGCTGCTGCTGCTAAGAAGCGCGCAGCCCCTGAGACTCCTTCTCGCGAGTCTAGTTTCTCGAAAGACTACCATAGTCTGTTCGACTCCTCTTCGGATGAGGCAGAAGAGGAGGGGGCTGTCTCTGAGCCCCGAGAGATCTCCAATGATCTCGATGAGCAACAAGAGCGTTATCAAACTGCTCAGCTGCAAGGCACTCCTGTGCCTGCCACGCCGGTGTATCCTCGCGGATACTACCCACCGGATTCGGGGTCTGGGTCTCCCATGTTTCTGGAGCACCTCAAGGCCCCTCGTGGTCTTAACCATGGGCGCACTTCGTGTGGCGCCTATGAGCGTGCCTCGGTTCAGGACGAACCGCTCTTTGTCAACGACATCGAGGCCGCTAGGTGTGTGCTGCTTGCACCACACCGAATTCCTCTTAAGGAATTTACAAGTCTCCGTAAGAAACCGGAAGACCGAGGTGGGCTCTTCCCCGTGTGGGGGTACCCTTGGGTACAGCCCGAGAACACCGTAACCCAGACCCAGGCAGAAGACCTGTTCTGGAGATGGGTTTCTCTAAAGAACTTCACAGTTCAGGAGTTGAAAGAACTCCGGGAAGATCGCCTGCTGTCCTATGTTTTGGACCAGCGAGATCTTCGTATTGAGTTTGCCCACTTAGTCGCTAAGCGGCAACTCCACTCCGTCATGGAGGGACTTAGACAGCAGTCTAAGTCCAGCGCTCAAGATGAGCGCGGGTACGGTTCCGTCAACCCAGGGACCGTACATCGTAAGGCGGCTAAAAAGCCGCGGACTACTTACGCCCCGGCTGTTGATCCCAAATCTCAACAGCCTTTGGGCAGTCAACCCGGAGCCGGTCTTCCGGCTCCCACGAGTTCTGTGACGAGGGGTAACCCCGCCACTTCACAAGCAGCTGGCGCTTCCCAGAGCGCCGCCGCTCTTGGACGACCCGCTCCACATGGTAGTGGAGCTCGCCGTTCCGGTCAAGGAGGGCAGGAGGAGCTCTCGCACGCGTATGAGTACGAGGTTCCTTCTCAGCCTTATCCTTCTGGACCCACAACTTCGGGTCGGGAATCTGTGGGGTCCCTATTAAGCGACGAGGTCCGTCAGCTGCGAGATCGCGTCTATGCGATCGAGATAGCCCTTGGGCTTGGACCTGGTGGTCAGGCTGCCTCTCAGGCTGGCAAGCCGGGTGCCCTTGAGGTCCTTCGTCAGGACTTGGACGCTCTTGGTCGTGAGACTCATGAGCTCCATGGGCGCGTTGACCGCCGAGCTCCGGCTGCTGCCGTGAAGGAGCTCCGTCGAGGCTTAGACGTTCTAAGCCATGAGGTGCATGGTCGGATGTGTCCCGTACTTCCCCTGATTGGGTCGAGTATCTCGCGGGTTGTTATCAAAGAGTACAGGTCTCGAGAGGGGTGTGTAGGAGGATTAGATGTGTGAGATAAACCAAAAGTAAAGAACTTGTTTCCACTTGTGTTAGGCCAGGTAAAAGTACGAGTGACTAAAAAAATAAAAGTGTTTCACGGAAGACAAAGAACGCTCATGAGCAGGACACCCCTTCCACTTGGGTGACCTGGTCTCTACGACGTGCCTTCCGTCCTCCAAAGCAAAGACATGCACCAAGTATCTTCCTCGCGAAGATACACTCATCAAACTTGCTAATGAGATACTAGTAGGCTCATCATTCTCACAGGATGCTTCGCCTCGGTCATCCGCCGTGATGACCTCGCGCCATCAATGAAAGTCCACTGTTCCGTTATGCACCCAGGAACGGTCCCGCTTCTTCAAACCTGATACCCCGCCCTGGTACTTGAATTATGGATCCCATCCCTTTTAACCCGGTCGGAAGACCCAGTAGTAGTAGCGGAGCCATGGCTCAGGGTCCCACCCCCTGGCACCACCCCATCCGATCCCGGCACGGGACATTCTCCCCAACTAGAAGTTTGCCGTCCTCGGTGAACGTCGGGAACCTGGGCCATGCTCCGTAATAGCTGCACGACCATTTGCTCAGCTGCATTGAGATCCGAGGTAACACCGTGCATCAACGGACCTGTTCCAATTGTCCTTTCACGCTTAGATCTCCGAACTTGTGTCTCTTGGGGTCTCCGCTCTCCATCATTATCGTCTCGACAGTCTTGTAGTTCTTCAGTCTCAGTGTTTCGAAGTCGAGTCAAGTTTGCAGCTTCTTTGCGCCTTCGTGTAGCAGCGTCCGTCCGGACACTACGTAAGGCTTCGTTAGTCAGAGTGTCTGGAGTAACTCCACGGAGTCTGCCGTCACCATCTCCGAGACGCCAACAGTGGGTGATTACTCCTACAATGATGACTGTACCACTGGTGTAGTAACCCTCGGGAACCCAACCAATGAAGTAGCAAAGCGTAGTCGTGACAACTAACAGGAACGCTACTCCTACTGTACCGCAGGACACGAACTCCAAGAGGTCGTAACTCGCCATTGGTAAGTGTATCGCCATTGACAGCAGTAATAATAGAACCCAGCAAAGACCCTTCACGACAGACAACATTCTCATCCAAGTAGCGATAGCAGCTCCAATTAAGGCCCGATAGTATCTGACAGTAGACCAACAAGTACGCACGACCAGATCAGGAAGATAAACGCCGTAAGTGACTTGTAGAGCTGTCCACCAGGTTCTGATCATCCGACCGTATCTTCCAAATTCATCTTCGTTATCAAGTAACACTTGAACAGGCACAGCGAACACGGCACTCCACAGTGCATACGCGTAAGCAGGTCCTTCGAGTCGACGCAATTCGCGGTCTCGCAGTACAGCCTGATAGCATGCGACGAACTCTAACAGCAAGTTCCCGTTCATACTAATCACTCGCCATACTTGAGCGAAGAATGTCCAAGCTACTTGTCTTATCGGGGTCGTTAACACCCATACTCCGATAGCACCCACGTAGGCAGGTAACAGTTCCAAGCGGACAAACTCGTCCATCTAGAAGCGTTTAAGTTTTTCCTTGCCGGCGCGAACACGTTGTGCAGTCGAACTGAAAATGCTTCGACAAGGTACACCTCGCCTTGTCGGGAAAGGCCTGAGAATAGCTCTAGTCTACGATCCACGAGGTCTTCTTTCTCCATCAGCGTTTACATTCACAGAAAAATCCTTCTCTTTTCTCGTCACCTTGTCGCAGTTGTCAAAACCCATCAGAAGAATCATCAACAGAGAAGCATTCTTTCGAGTTAGCTTCAATGACAGAAAAGCTCAGTTGCAAATTCGACCTCCAGTGATCAGATCACGACAACTGGTTCTAGCCATGGTGAAGACATCTAGCAAGTCGGCTCTGTTGGAACAGTTCAAGCAAGTTACGGCTCTGCTCGAGCAGGAACAAGAGGAAGAGCAAGCTGCGAATACGACTCAACAGAATCGCCTCGCTCAGCTTTCTTTTTGGAGTGAAATGCGCGAAATTATTGGCGTCAATGAGAGTTCCGTGGGATTGGAAGTGCTTGATGATATAGCTGAGGCTATAATCGACAAGACAGGGAATGCGAGTGACGCTCTGAGTGGTCTGATCACGATCTTGCCGAAACCGTCTCGTCAGCGTATGAGTAGACAAGCTGCAGATCACCACAGGTTCTCCAATTACACAGATTTTTCGAGTCCTTCTTCATCGTCCCCGAGATCATCTCCCGCTAAGACGTCCAAGAAAAGGAAGGACCCACCACCAGCTAAATCCAGCAAGTACTTTCCACACGAGCTTGCAGACCGTACCCCCGATCAAGTCAAGAGAGATGTTGAGAAGATTTACCGAAAAGCAGCCAGTCTGAAAGTATCTCCCTATGAAAGAGCGTACCCTTGGGAAGGTTCGATCGTGTGGTATGATCCTGAAATTTTCAGTGACTTGCACTTATATCATTGGCGCTTCTGGATGAAGAACCGTCCGAAGTTCTGGGATTGGCAGCTGAATGTTCCTTTAAGAGGGTCCAGCGCACAGACGCAGCGTCGAAAGGCGAAGATGTCCGCAATCATCGAGAGACTGGATTTCATTTCATTCTGCATTGAGACATGGGGATACTACGAGTTTCTCAAGAGGATTGAAGCCGTGAACAGTTCTCGCTTGCTCATGTGGTGGGGAGGCCAACCAGGTAAGAACTCTCCGGACGCGAAAAGTTACCATGGACCCATTATTCAGAATTTGAGTGAATTATTTCGCCACGACCAGCAAGCGTACTGCCTCAAGATCAAAGATTCTCTCAAACCGTTCCGAATTGATGATGGAGGTTTCTCCAATATCACTGATTTACTTGTGCAAACGGACGCCCTTAACCCCAGTCAAGGCAAACCAGAAAATCGCCTTAGTGAGCGTGCTTTAGCTCGAGTGCGTTTGGATATCTGTTCCAAGGAAGATCCACAGAGTGATCACTGGGTAGGAGATCTGTCAAGAGGCGTTTGGTCGAAGTTAGTCCATTGTACACGTCTTCAAAAGTTGGGCAAGAGGATTAGTGATGAGCTAGAGGCAGGCAAGTATCCTTTTCCAGTTGTGGAGCCGTTCAATCGCAAAGAAGAGAAGATCAGTGGATATTCGCCATTCAAGCATTCCGATGGATCCTACACTGCCAGTGTTTTCAAAGATGCAAAAGGGTCAAGTCACACCGACCAGGGAAAGAAGCATTCCAAAGACGGATCCACGTCTGACATCAGCGAAACAGATTCAGACAACGGGAAGAGTCAATCAAACAAGAGAAAAGAAGGCTCGAGGAAGAACACTGACATCGAGACAAGCGACACCGAAGAGATTCGTTCGGATGAAGATGAAAAGAAACCTCCAGCGAAAAAGTCAAAAACAGGATCTCCCGTCTGTCCGTCCAAATGAGAGTTTGCACGTAAGGTAGTCATAATTCAAAGTTTATCAGTTCCAGTTTCTCGTTCTCACAGAATCATCACAGACGTTCATCGGTAATCCATAGTGAGGTAGTCAGAGCACCTTCAGTTCATCACTAACACCATGTACGTAAAATAGAGTTCAAATATAAAATCGTGCCGAATGTACTCCCAGTACTATTCGCACGATGCTTCTCACCATCAAGTCATTCCATATGTAGCCCTTAAGTCCTTCCACACTAGAAAAGTATCTCATCTTCATCGACGGCCACGTTAGCGTCGGCCAGTCGCGAGCTCCTACGGAGTTCAGGAAGCCCTCGCTCTTTCCGCTGAGTATCTTCGAATGCTTTAATGAGAACACTGTAGGTAGGCAGGAGAGTAGCACGAGAACACCAAGAGGTCTCATAGGTGGCTAGTAACACTAAAAACTGTTCTTCACCGTTTTTCTTTCGTCTCGCAATAATGTCGACGACGGGATAACTCACTCCAGAAAAGGCAGTCTCCTCACTTCCGATCACAAGTCTCTCCACGTAACTCGTCGATGGTAAATCTTCCTCGGTGAGAGGGCCATTATCATCCAGTCCTGGCTGAGTTTCCACACCAGCAGGCACATCCGAAGGGAAAGGACGACTCCACCGTCCTCGGAAACGCTTCAATCGGTTCACGTTGATAGTCACTACTCGGTTAGGATGCGTAGGGATAGCTATTCGGTAAGAGTTCTCTCCAACTGTTCCAACCACCCGGTACGGTCCGTGCCAAGAGAAGGCCAACTTCTTGGTCTTCTTTTCCCCTCGGCGAGCGCGAAAATATTGGTACACCCAGACGGGGTCACCTTCTTTAAATTTCGCAGGCACCTGATTTTCAAGTCGTTGCTCGTGCCTTCCTTGAGCCTTGAGTAGTTGTCTTCTACTAGTCGTCGAGTGTCTCTTAGCGATAAGTATAGTCGTCTTCGGTATGCAGCCACTTCATTGCTCTTCCACTCAGGATTGGTGTTCAGGAAAGCTAGGTCCAGTGGGAGTATTGGGTCCCGACCGTATAGGCTAAAGAAGGGAGAATCCTTGAGCGCTTCATGATAAGAGGTCCGATATGCAAACAGGACTCGTGGTAAGTAAAGGTCCCAATCGTCCTGAGCTTCGTTCACGAACATCTTGAGCATCCCGATGAGCGTACCATTGAATCGTTCTACCAAACCTTGTGTCTGAGGATGGTAAGCAGCTCCGAAGAGTTTCTTAATGCCAAGTGTCTCGTAAAAAGATCGCGCTAATTCGGATATAAAATTAGACCCTTGATCACTCAACAGTCGCTCGGGTACCCCATGTCTAGAAATGACCTCATTCACCATCGTCTCAACAAAGGTAACAGTGTCAAGTCGCTTGATCGGAAACGCTTCCACCCATCGTGTAAAGTAGTCGGCAAAGACTAGAATAAACTTGTTCCCGCGAGGAGTAGTGACAAGAGGACCTACAGCATCCACTACTAGCAATGAAAACGGTCCAGACAGATCTTGGATAGGCATCCGCTGCATGAGTCCATTTTTCCAAGGGCGATAACCCTTCCCACTACCACAAGTGCTGCACTCTCGAACGTATTCATCGACATCTCGCTTCCAACCATGCCAGTACGCGTGCCTCCTTACTCGGTCCCTCGTCTTAGTGACACCCATGTGAGCTGCCCAAGCATCCGCATGACAATGATGTAGTACTGTAGCAATAAAAGGGAGAGGAATCACTGGAACCTCGATCGTTCGAGCATGCGCAGCTCGAGCTTTCAAATGGACACGACGCATGAGGACACCGTTCTTAACGACATAGTTAGGAGCCATCAATAACACTTTCGCACGAAGTTGAGCATCTAAGGCAAGCGCCCCACTTTCCAAGAAGGCGATCAACGCCATAATCCACGGCGTTTGTCGTTGCTCCGCAACAAACCGTTCTTGATCGAGTCTAAACACATCCACAGGGGACACTGATAGCTGTTCAGGGGTTTCGTGACTGGCATCAGGGCGATCCTCCCCAACTAAAACGGTACTAGGGTCTTCTTCAGCATCGTTTAAGAGGTCAGACATAGTTAAGGCGCAGATAGTAGTCTGGTGAAGTCGTGATAGTCCATCTACGTGTCCCATAGCAGTACCAGCCTTGTGGAACACTTTGAAACGTAACTGTGCTAACTCCATAGCCCATCGAGCCAACTTAGCGTTACTTGTGCGATTAGTTTCATTGAACACCCACGTGAGAGCCTTGTGATCGGTGTAAAGGTCAAATTCACGACGATCCAAGTAGCATCTGAACTTACGAGTCGCCCAAACAATACCCCAACACTCAATCTCCGAAGTACCATTTTGCTTGTGAATCCAATTCTTCTCAGAACCTACGAGAAGTTTACTAGCGTAAGCTATAGCGCGTTCCCTTCCATTCACGGTCTGCATAAGGCATGCTCCAACTGCTAGTTTAGAAGAATCGACATACAGCTTAAAACGCTTGTTGAAGTCCGGATACACTAGAATAGGGGGCTCCACTAGTTTTCGCTTCAGTTGCATGAAAGCAGTCTCACAGTCCCCGCTCCACTTGAAAGGAACACCTTTCATTTTCAAACGTTCAATCGGTGCCGAGATTGCAGCATACCCAGGAATATAGCGACGGAAGTAACTAGTCAACCCAAGGAAAGCTCGTACAGTGTGAATATCGTGAGGTCTTTCCACATTCATCACAGCCTTCACTTTCTCCGGATTAGGGAGAATCCCAGACGGAGTCACAATGTGGCCCAAGAAAGCAACTTGATCTCTACCCCACTTGCACTTCTTCATCTTAAGTTTGAACCCAGCAGTTCGGAACCGTTCCAGCACCTGTTTCAACCGCACGAGATGAGTAGGGAAATCCTCACTGAACACTACACAGTCGTCGAGGTAAACTAAGCACGTTCGCCACTTTAGATCAACTAAAACGTTCTCCATCAGGCGCTCAAACGCAGGAACAGCATTACACAACCCGAAGGGCATCACTAACCATTCGTAAAGTCCGTATTTGCAAGTGAATGCCGTTTTCTCCACACTGTCAGCAGCCATCGGTACATTCCAATATCCGGAAGCGATATCCATGGTGGAAAACAGCTTAGCGTTCCCTAATACGTCAAGAATATCATCTATGAGTGGCATAGGATAGCAATCCTTGATAGTTACAGCATTCAATCTCCTGTAGTCGATGCAAAGCGAATCCCACCATCGGGTTTCCTTATCATCAAGACAGGACTGGCCCAAGGACTAGTAGACGGTCGAATGAAATTTTTGTCAAGGTACTGCTGAATTTCTGCTTCCATCACATCCCCTTCCGCCTTCGAGACACGGTACGGTCTTGCTTAATAGGAGGATGATCGCCAGTGTCAATCGAGAATTCCAACAAATCGGTTCTTCCAGGTTTCAGAGAGGTCTCTACAAAGAGATCGGTGAAGGACTCTAGCACTTCTTTGAACAATCGCTTCTGCTCGTCTCCAAGCGTAGAATCGGAGAAATCCACAACCAACCCTTGATGTAACTCCTTGTCAACAGTAGGCATCGACTCATCCACACTAGAGGCTAACTTGCCTGCTTTAGTAGTCGAGTACACGCCCCGCGAATTATCATAGACCGCCTTCTTTTCTGGATCTTCAAAAGTAAACGCAGATTCAGGGACAACCGTCACAGTCGCGATAAGGGTACCTTTCTTAATGATGACCTCCTCAGTAGATGAATTGCATACTTCAACGACGACCTTCTTGTTGTGCACAGTGCAGAGCGTACGAGCGACCTGGACGGTACTATCCAGCTCCGGCCAGCCTTCAACTAACACAGTAGACGCTTCCTCAGTTTCACCTTGCACATCAGCGACAACCAGCACTTGGCCTCCAGGACGAATCCGAACAGTCGAGTTGATCCTAGAAGTATGCATTTCTTCAACACGCGGAGATCCAATGGGAAACACTTCACCAGTACTCTTCAACATGACTGTGTCAGCTTCTAGGTCAATCACTGCTCTAAATGCCTTGAGAGTATCCGTTCCCAGAATCACATCCACATGTAATCGCTTAGCCACGACAAACGGAAGGACAAGTTCCAGCGTTCCTAACCGTATAGGCAATTCGACCACACCGCGAATATCTAGAGGCTTGCCTGACACACCGTTCAAGTTCATCGAGTAGGGTTTCAGAGAGAGTTCGGATAGTCCCACTTTCTTGAGCACGCGATAATCGACTAGACTAGCCACTGCCCCAGAGTCAATTAGCATATCCATCGGAACACAATCAATGTAACCCGTCGACACGGCTTCGATTCCTCCGACTGACCCGATCACTCGCTTCCCTTCAGGAACAACTAGTGTCTTACTAGAAATAATTTCGGCAGGTTGTGGTACTTCGACTAGACCGGTTTTTGTTTTCCTTTGAGCTGAGTCGGTCACCACATAGACATATTGGAATAGTCCGTCACTCTCATTAGAACGTGAATAGTGAGATCCCAACGCTTCAGAACGCCTCGAGTACAGTGAAGAGCAGTTGAAACTCACTCTCTTGCTGGATCTGTCCTTACTAGAACGGTTCTTAACAGGGCGACAAGAGTCACAGCAGGACCTTCGCTCGATCAGTTTCAACTTGATTAGAGGCGCTTCCTGGTCATATAGGGAGACAACCTCCCTCACTAGTCGTTCACGAAGAAGTGTATCCTTTTCGAAAGGGAAGACCGACAATTTCTCCTCGATTCGCGACTGAATCCTCACATCAGCGGTTCTTCGGAATTTTCTTGATCCTTCTCGACTTCACCATGCGAAGTGTTCCGTGCTTGACATGCTGGACATCGTGCTTCGCCTAAACCTTCTTCTTTCACAAGTGAGTACACAGTCTTGCGAACCCACGCTAACCACAGATGGGAAAGAGACTCCGAGTATACACTGTCTTCAGACCGACATGCGGCAACCACAGTATCCACCTCCCCTAGGCACACGGCAATATTCTCCATTACAGTATCTCCATCAGTGGGCGTCGACCGATGTTCAGAAGAGCGAGTTATAGAATTCTTTACGCTCGAAACCCTTCCACCGCTCACGTCTTTTCCATCCGAAGCAGTGGAAGACGCTGTGCACTTTCCGACAGACTTCTCATCCTTATCGTGGGGTCGGAAATCACGGTTAGCTCTCCTAGCAGCTTCGGAAGAGGCTAGCGTTCGATGATACCAGTCGATCCAATATTCAGGGGTAGATAACACTCCAGGCGACGAATTACGAGTTCTAGTTAAAACTTCCTCAGGAATCCCAAGAAGCGTACTCAATTCCGTTAGAGATAGCTCCTTCTGCTGTTCCTCATTCTTCTTCATTCTTCTCTTCAGTTCCACCTCATCCAGTGGAAATAAACGATCATCAAGCTCTTTTCCATACTCTTCAACCTCTTCGATAACACCGTTTGATTGTCCCTCTTCCATTGCCTCCAACTCAGCAGAACTGAAAACCCTCCTGTAAGCACTAGGGCCAGTAGCGTTCTGCTTATCCTCGGGCTCCTCAGATGCACCCTTCCCAACAACTTCATCACTCACCAAATCTGGCGGTTCAACGGGAACCGCTACCACTGGATCCCCGTCAATCGACCCTAGCACTTCGCTTCTTGTGCTTTTTACTACATTCAGCCCCACATCACTCTTAGAAACACTCGCCGTAGACGACTCCTCATAATTAGCGAATACACTTCCATCCCTCACCTTATCAACACTCGTACTTGACAGAGGTACGGTCTCCAACCGTTCTCTCGATGACATCTCAACCTTCTCAGTAAATTCATCACTACTAAAATCTTCAATCTGCGAAAAATTTCCCTTTTTCACACTGCAAGTTTCTTCTTCACAACGGGGTGACGTGTCCCCTGTTTCCGCAATAATTATGTCATCTTTTTCTCCCTCAGTATGGTGAGTAGGCTCGACAGTTCCTTTAGTCGATCCTAGTACGCTGTCAAAGAGTTCTACCGAAACTCTCCTTGCATGCGCAGGATGAGTACCCGAACTGGCTTCCACAAAACGATCAGTATTCACTCAACTGTCTTCTGAATCGCTCCCAGATTCAGAGCTATCCTTCGTCGCGAAATTCTCAACTAACACAGGCGCCAGACTTCCACTCACACGTGACGAATTCCCAACAGTATCCGCAAAAGTAGTAAAAGTGGTAAAAGCAGTCGCTCTCAAATCAGTAGTCTCAACAGTATTCCCCGAGTCACCCTCGTGGTCCTCTGACCCTGTGTAGTTGTCCTTTGACGCTTCAGGCTTGCTCTCATCCAGGCGATTGCTCGTGAAGCCCTCCCTTCCCCGTTTAGGCTGTTTTCCATGTAGACGCTTCTCCCCAAACTTCGTAGGACACTTGGTTACCGCAACCTTGTCCTCAACGGAGAATCCCTTCTCACAATTTCTCAGATAGTTTTTTTCTTGTTTTCGCAATAATTTTCGTTTCCAGTCAAATTTTCACCAATGTCAGTCGCTTCACACTTCTGAGGTACACTCAGCGCCATTCCAGTCCGTCTAGATCCAACTCCAGTAAGTCCCGCAACACTTGACTTCACACCCGAAGAGTCCTTACCCGTGTCGTTCTTCAGGCAAGAGGAAGGAGCGACACACCCTTCCCCTCCCTCCTGCCACCTTCAGTTCTGGGCCTGGGGTTGTCCCTGAGGACCCCTAACACCTGTTGACTGTCGAGAAACCATCTGATCGAAAGCCGCACGCGAAGGACAATTAGCTACTAAATGATCCGTAGCTTTGCACAGGAAACAAGCTCGGGAGTACTGCGTTCTGCCATCCGCTGAATTCATAGTTGGAGCTCCAGAAGTATCCCGCCTAGGTCCACTCGAGAAGCTACTGAACTGTTGTTGTAAAGACACTTGTTCACACTCAGGAGCAATGTGTCCCAACATCTGACACTTGTTGCAATTCAGGTTGTTCCTTCCACAGGATAGACGACCATGACCTACACGGCGACACCTCCCACAGACAATGACACCCTCCTGCGTACGCAAATCAGGATCAGGACGTACCCCACGTGAAGAGGACTGTTGAAACGCAGTGTTCACAGACTGGTAGAAAGGCACTTCGTGAGCTTGAGGTGCTGTAGGAAGATACACAGGAGCATTCTGGACCAATTGTTGAGTAGGTATAGCGGCAGCGACTGTGTTCCGCCTCGTTTGACGAGAAGGGTTAGAATTTGCTGCTGTACAGCCTGTGTTGACTCGATCAGTTCAAGTATACGCTGCATCATTGCATTCTCAGGCACTTGTTGCGAAGTAGGTCCTTCCACAAACTCAGACTCGTCTTCCACAGGTAGATGTAGGTTCTTGTAAAGTAGAACAGCTACAGCTTGAGGAATCGAATTCACCATGGTAGTAGCAAGTGCAGATCTCCACTCCTTATTACGAATCCCAGCCAAGAAATACTGGTACCGCATCTGGGGATCGAAGCACTGAGCAGCATCGCACAGACCAGAAATCAAATCACCCCACACTTCAGCCGACATCCCCGAGAACGCTTTGTTGTCTTTAAACGTTCAATCATTTGCTGAGGAGTCTGACAAACAAACTGGTTATGAAAGCGAGTCTTGAGCGTCTCGAAGTCGTCAATCTGCGAGTACATCCACCAGTTTTCACCCGAACTACCCTTCAACCGATCACGAAATACACTCAGTCGAAGAGGATCACTGAGTCCAAACGTTGCACGCTCAAAAGCATCCCAAAACGTCCTAGCTTTATCCACAGTAGTGTTGTCAGAGTAGAAAGGAGGTAACATCCGAACAGCGTTCTTGATGTGAGAGGGCATTCCCTGTCCATAGGGAGAATTAGTGCCGTAACCTGAGCCGTTCGCTTCACCAGTATAGTGACCATAAGTGTTCGCGTAGTTCTCCGTCGAGAACTTGTCGAAACCATTCGCGCTAGCCGGAGTAGTCGGCTGTTGTCCTAGATATGACTGATGCCCATACTGTACTTGAAGTTGCTGTTGTTCACCAGGATAGTACTGACCTTGAGATGCTAGAGGTGTAGACCGCGAATACTGCATTCGGGAAACTGACTGTGAAGGTTGAGTCGGCGGCACTTGGGAGTTCCGCATTGTAGACTGAGAGTGAGATACATGAGAGGTTTGCTGCATGGGCTGAGAGAACTGGACAAGAGTTTGTTGTGTCGAAGGCTGAGAGGCTACCACCATACCGGAACTGCTCACGGGAGTGGCAGTTATACCCGATTGTACGAATTGTCCATTGCCGTACGGGGACACGTGACCATAGTTCATCGCAGCCGCTTGAGCCCATCCTGACTGTTGATTGAACGGATAGTTGAAACTGAGGCCGGGAGTCATCGGAGACTCGCCAATCGTACAATTCCGATACGAAGGAATAGCAGTCCGAATGCGCTGCGCAGGTAAAGTAGTCCTTGACGGAGTCACGCTAGGCGGAGTGACCGCACTCAACCACCCAGGAATCGAGGGCCAAGAAGTCTGCATCGTGTAGGCAGGAGAAGGCTGATGTTGATATCCACTGTAAGGTTGAGACTGGGTCCCAGCATCTGCTCCATGCTGTGATAGACTCACGGCTCCACTAAGTGCCTGAAAACCAGTAGAAGTGCTAGCCTGTTGCTGGTCTCCATTACCTATCTGCTGAGCTCCACTTCCAAGAGGGGCCAATTGCGGGCCCGATTCCCCCGCAGCTAACTCACTTGATCGAGAAGGTTGCAGTACCGAAGAAGTCCCACAAACAGTGTTGTGACTCTGGATCCTAGTTGTAGTGGACACGTCAGAGGTACCAGTAGTATTGGTAGCAGCCGACACTTGACCGATAATTCCCGTTGGAACACTCCTATTAGCTGTTGTTGAGCCGCCAAAAGATGGTGATAGGCTTCTTCCTAACCGACGAGCTGGTGCTCGCGTACTTCCTCGCCCACGACTTGTATCCATTACTGCACGCTGCACTAAAGACTCGACAGATCCCAATCCTGCTGGCGTTGATAAATCCGGCCGAGACCGATCGGTCATAATCTGGCGAGGTCCTCCTGGTACTGTTTGAATCTCACCAATGTCCGTTCCGAACATATCGATCTCAGAGCCGCCACCACTAGAGTAGGCATCCACAGCGTCCCGAAATTCCTGTCCGTCTCCGTGAGAAGTCATGCTTTCTTCGTCTTCCAGCACTCCTCCAGCTACAACTTGTTCTAGACACTGCACTAACCCCGCTCAGGGAATCAACTCCAAATTCCACCGCACAACCTACCACTGTGCACACCTCTCGGACCTTTCTCCAACGAACGAGATACCCTGCTTCTCCACCAAATGTCCCGTACTTCCCCTGATTGGGTCGAGTATCTCGCGGGTTGTTATCAAAGAGTACATGTCTCGAGAGGGGTGTGTAGGAGGATTAGATGTGTGAGATAAACCAAAAGTAAAGAACTTGTTTCCACTTGTGTTAGTAAAAGTACGAGTGACTAAAAAAATAAAAGTGTTTCACGGAAGACAAAGAACGCTCATGAGCAGGACACCCCTTCCACTTGGGTGACCTGGTCTCTACGACGTGCCTTCCGTCCTCCAAAGCAAAGACATGCACCAAGTATCTTCCTCGCGAAGATACACTCATCAAACTTGCTAATGAGATACTAGTAGGCTCATCATTCTCACAGGATGCTTCGCCTCGGTCATCCGCCGTGATGACCTCGCGCCATCAATGAAAGTCCACTGTTCCGTTATGCACCCAGGAACGGTCCCGCTTCTTCAAACCTGATACCCCGCCCTGGTACTTGAATTATGGATCCCATCCCTTTTAACCCGGTCGGAAGACTCAGTAGTAGTAGCGGAGCCATGGCTCAGGGTCCCACCCCCTGGCACCACCCCATCCGATCCCGGCACGGGACAGATGCCCTCTTATGAGCCGCAGGGGTATTCGTACCCCTCGACTTATGGGTACAGCTCTTACCCAAGCTCTTCCCATTCGGTACCGTCATACCCTTCGTATGACTCGCGTGGGTACCAGCCTGCGTTTTACTCGCAGGCTTCGACACCGGCAGCTCCGGTTGTCCAGAGAGCTCAGCCTCGTTTCGAGGAGGTGAGTTCTCACCTTGGTCTTCCTCCGTCCGAGAAGGAAGACCCAGCGGATCGTGATACCGCTTAAGACGCCCCACGTAGAACGTCGGGTGCGTCGCCATTGACTTCGGGAGGTCAATGGTATACGCCGTGCCATGTCTGGCCAGGACCGCAAAGGGTCCGATGAAGCGGTGCTTCAACTTGTTGCTCTCTACAGAGCTAACCACCTTTAGCGGTAGGTTTCTAGTGTCTAACATCACCAATTCACCCACTTTAAAAACACTTAAGTTTCCTCTGTTTTTGTCTGAGTACTCCTTTTGTTTATCTTGGGCTGATGCCATCGCATCTCTAACCCGGCTGATCAACGTCAGCCTGTCGTCTATAAACGACGACAACTGTCTTTTTAAAGACTCGGGCTCTATTTCTGAGACCTGGGAGGAAAAGGCTTTCCGAGCCTCTCCCCCACTTACGATGGAGGCATCGGTGCCTCCCCGCAAGGTTAGCGGCACCTGGGGGTGTCGTAACCCATTCAAGTAGAACGGGGTAAACCCCGTTGATGCGTGTACCGCATTGTTGAGTGCAAACTCAACCATAGGAAGCTGGTCCGACCAGGACCGAGGTGCTTCCGCACAGATACTGCGCAGAGTATCTTCGAGCACGCGGTTGACGCGCTCCGTCTGACCATCCGTCTGCGGATGGTCCGCAGTTGACATCGTCAACTTAGTTCCCAACAATTGGAACAGGGTGTCCCAGAACGCACCCGTGAAACGCGGGTCTCTGTCTGAGACTATGGTCTCTGGTAGACCATGATAGCGAAACACGCTATCTAGGAACAGCTGTGCAGCTTGTTTCCCGGTGACCTTGTCACGTACCGGAGCAAGATGCACCATCTTGCTCAAACGACAGACAAACACCAATATGCCGGTGTTGCCCTTGTCATCGGCCGGCAGGCCGAAGACGAAGTCGAGACTCATCGACTTCCAGCAGTCCGCTGGTACTGGTAGGCTCTGCAGTGGAGCCGAGGCGTGACCCGACGGCTTCACCCTCTGACATGTTTCACATGTCTTGACATAGTGTGCCACCCACTTATACATGCGGGGCCACCAAAATGTCTGAGAGACCATTTGGTAGGTCTTCTCCCGGCCAAGATGGCCACTTATCGGCGCATCATGCCCCTCCAGAAGTATGTCATACTTCAGATCCTCGTCGTTTGGAACGACAACCCGAGGAGGATCTATGGGGTCTACTCTGTAATGGAGTAACCCATCGGCCAGCTCATAACGATGGAGCTGCGCCCGCTGTCGAGGCGAAAGCCTGTCGACTTTGGCGTCCTTGCCATCGGACAAGAACTGCACCAGTGGTGTGTAGTTCTCGTCCTCCTGATACGCCAAGCGTATCCGATCGTATAGATCTGTCGTGACCCGACTGACATGAGCTAGCTCATAGTCCGGTCGACGCGACAATGCATCGGCAAGCACATTCAGCTTGCCCGGCTTGTATTCAACGCGGAAGTTGTATTCCGCGAAGAATGACAGCCACCTCGCCATCCGCTGTGACAGATGCGGCGAGTTGGTGGCAGTCCGCAAGGACGCGTGATTAGTATAGATCACAAAGGGCCTCGTGCCCAAGAGATGAACTCTAAATTTGACAAGAGCGTACTTCATTGCAAGTAGCTCCTTGTCATGAACGGGATAGTTCCGTTCGGCAGCCTTCAGCTGCCTGGACTGGAAGGAGATGACACGTTCATGTCCTTCATCGTCCTCCTGCAATAGCGCACAGCCTATTGCATAGTCAGAAGCGTCACAGACGACGCTAAATGACTTGTTCTCGTCCGGCAAGGCCAGGACTGGCGCTTGCTGTAAGCTCGCCTTGATGCTATCAAAAGCATCCTGGTGCTGTCGCTCCCAGACCCAGTCGGCATCTTTCGTTAAGAGATCCGACAAGGGTCGAGCTAGTTCAGCGTACCCTGCGCTGTACTTGTGAAGATAGTTGGCTAAGCCCAACCACTTCCGGAGGTCCTTCTGCGACCTCGGGGTCGGCCAAGCCGCTATGGCCTTGGCCTTCCCTGGATCGGCGCGTACGCCGACCCTGCTGACAAAGCAGCCGAGGACCTTTATCTCCTCAGCTGCAAAGACGCACTTGTCGATGTTGGCATAGAGCTTGTTAGCTCTCATGACCTCAAACACTCGACGGAGGTGCTTCAAATGCACCTCCATAGCCGTCTGGCCGCCTTCGGCACGGCTATGGACGAATATATCGTCAAAGTACGTCTGAGCGAACGTACGCAATGGTCTAAACAGTTGTGTGACCAAGCGATTGAACGTCGCTGGGGCATTCGATAGCCCCTGTGGCATCACTAGCCACTCCCAGAGCATCCCGCTCGGGGTGCTCACTGCGGTGAGAGGAATGTCACTCTCCCGCATCAGGATCCGGTAGTATCCATCTACCAGATGAAGGGCGCTGTACAGCATACAACCTGACATGTTGATCTACAACACATCCTTGCGAGGGATCGGCGTCTGTGTCGGTACCGTCGCATTGTTCAGCTTGTTGTAAGCGTGAACCAGACGCGACTTCCCGTTTGGTTTACGAACGCAGAAGGTCGGCGTCGAGTGCGGGGACTTCGACTCCCGCACCATGCCCGACTTCGCCTTCTCGGCGAAGAAGGCATCTATGACCTCGCACTGCTCGCGAGGTAGAGGCCACTGCCTCGTGACACAGTACTTTGTGCCTGGCACGAGATCAATCTCGTGCCGAACTCCCCGATCCGGCGGGAGTTGGGATGGTGGGTGCTTCGACACCACATCCGAGTATTCCTTCACAAGAGGATACACTGGATCCTCCGGGTTCTTGAGAATCTCAGAACCCAAGCGCGTTGCGCGCTGCTTCGTGAACCCCTCCAGGACGTCCTCGTCCATTACGGAGGAAGAGTTCAAATCTTCAGGAGAGGTCTCCGGCTTCAGGAGCACCATCTCCGCAATCTCTCCGGCCTTGAACTCGGCCAGGAAGTCCTTCATGGACAATTCCTCGAGGTTCAGCAGTGCTGACACCTCTGGCAGTGCCTCCAGATGGACGGCACCTGCCTTCACTTGACGACCGGACACGCCGTCGAACACATGGCATTGTTCTTCGACCGGCCGTGCCGGTGGAGTCTCAGACTCCGAGTGTGGTACTTGGTTATCCACACGGGAGGTGTTCACCGACACCTCCGCACTCGTACTGGTCTTCTTGATGACATGATGCTATTTCCGATTTTCGAGCGACAGGTGGATATTACGTTACGATGTGATTGGTTATAATATGGGTTATGAGAGAGGGGGAGCCTGGGACACGGCTGCACCCGTGCGACATCTGTGGAAGATTTTAGACGAACCTTCGCCTGACTGTAAAGGGGCCCAATGGACCAGAAGTGTACTTCAGAGTGTGCACAACTCTGAAGATCAAATGCACTCTGTCTGGTCACCGGACTTTCCCCGACGATGAGTGCCTAATTCCTGGCGGAAAGTCTCTCAGAAGAACGTATCTCTGAAAGACCTCATCCCGTTACCGTCCAGCGCGACGATGATGGTTCAAGGATCTATACTACTTACCCGCAGAGACCAAGTATCGCGCGCCGGACGCCGCGCACCCGCGCACCCCTCAAGAACTTCGTGTACGTTGAAGCATTGGTGCTCCGTACTATGATATTCCGTTCAAGACTTGGGTATTCCACACTATACGACCAAGACTCTGAAAATCAAAGCGATTTCAGACTCTGAAAACCTGGATACCGGACTCGGAGATCAACGAAGATTCAAGACTATACTGAAACCAAGTGAACCCACGTTCAGGTCACGCAATCAAGTGATGACAGACCTGCACATCCCCAGTGATGACGTCTCTACCCATCAGCTCATCGGGATCTGCTGCACTGACTATTCTGAAACCAAGTTTAAGTCACGCAATCAAGTGATGACGGACCTGCACATCCCCCGAGATGACGTCTCTACCTGTCAACTCATCAAGGTCGGCTATACTGACTGTATACTGAGACCAAGTCAAGATGCCTGATACATACAAGAACCAAGTGTACCTGAGATTTGAAGACTGAATGCATGAAGAACGCCAAGGACGACAAGAAGAAGAGAGTTACCAGAGATATATGAGAGTTATGAGAAAGATAAAACGATAAACAGAGTTCAATTTGCTTGCTACTGCACAAGTCCGCTTGAGAGGTATCTAAGCCACTGCGTCGTGGACGTACGCCGTGTGATCTCCACCAAATTCAGTCCCCTTAGGTGGAGATCAGGTAACGTAGAGACCTGAGAGGACCCGCCTATTCCATATCCTAGTTGGGTCGTTTGGTTTGTCTCTAGCGGTAGCCCATTTCATATTGCTCGTTTGGACAGGCTCTGGAAACTAGACAGTCGTTTCCAGGGTGCAAGGTAGACTGTTATATATAACTGATTGTATTGGTTTATATTCCCTCTATATTAGAGGGTGGTGCGCGAACGTGACAGGGATACCAGACAGACCAGGTGTCTGGTAACGAGTCCCTAGTTGACCTGGAGTATTAGCCCACCGTTCAAGGGCCCAGAAAGAATAAGAACGGCTGTATATTTGTATATTCCTGAACTCTGTATATTTGTTGGTTTATCTCTGAGAGTCAAGTATCTCGGTTCTGGATTTGTGATATTCAGATACCGGTATCAGACTTTCTCTCTGGTATTAACCTCTTTCCGACCACCAACTTTCTGGTAACCTACTTGGTTTCCAGAAGCTCCGACTCCGAATGCTCCTGGAAGGACTTCCTGAATCCCGACACCAGACTCCAAGGGAACACAACTTCTCTTCACTTTGAACTCTAGACTCCGGCGAGGGTCATATTCCCAAGACAACGAACCCACAGGGATACAACAAGGTAACACACGCCCACCTACGTTGTACGACTCTGAAATACTTTCAGTAGTCATATAACCGGGTTCACTATACGCCACCTGCTCCGCGACCAATTCACATCACCGACTTCGCGACAACTGGTGCGCGTGCCCGATCTTGGTATCGTGATATCACCGGATTTGAGAGTACAAGAAGAGAAAGTTTCCTGTCAAGCGTCTATATTCAAGATGGCTACACCAGGATCTACGAGAGGAGGACGCCGTGGTCGCGGTCGCGGTGCTCTGACACGTCAGTCCAAGCGTCTCCAAGGATTGCCGCCTGACGAGCAACCAGACTTGGATGCTATCCAGAGGCGGCTCGCGAGAAGAGAAAGGCTGCGCGAGAGAAGAAGGCAGCTGAGAGTGTGAACGTCCCAGAACCGGCGGTCGAAGACCAGCCTGCTGCGGAACCAGAAGCTAAGGAGGCACCCGCTGTCTCTGGTGAACAAGGTCTGAGGAAGGCTCGTCAGAAGTCGAAGCTTCTGGTGACGAGGTGACCACTGTCCGCGAGGGGTGTGATGAGGCGTCTGAGGGAGGCGCCGATATGGTTGAGTCCCCGGAAGTGGTCGATCTGCGTTCAGAGTCGACGACCTCCGGACAGTCCGTGGAAGAGGTGAAGCCAGAACCCGGACTCTCTGAAGATCGTGTTCCGCAGTCTCCGAAGTCTGAAGGTGCACCAATGTCGGATGACACGCTGATCAAGTCCGAAGATTCTCTGAAGACACCGTCTGATGAGTCTGGGAGGGCTGATTCGCTTGATGGAGAACGAGCTTTAAAGTATGTGCGTCGTGAGCTCCGCCGCTGGAAAGACATGGATGCCGGTAGAGTCGTCCCGCAAGCGTCGAGTATGTATGGCCGACGACGAAGCCCAGTGTAGACGTCTTCCAGAAAGCCGCTGCAGCGACCGGCGACTACATCAAGTGGCGGTGCTCCTCTGTATTCCCTGAAGACATGTGGATTTCGGAATTTCACGTGAGACGTCATGGTTTTGGTCGGATTCAAGACCTTTCCTACGTTGAGATTCCAATGAGCACGCTGACGGCACCAGAGTGTGTGGCTGTTCTCCAGACAATGCTGTACGAGGCGGGTTTCGAATTCCAGAACTTGCTCCCGACGGGTCCCAGACCCAGGCGTCAGCTATCTTCGAGTCTCAAGTACGCAGTGTGGCGACCGAACTCAGAGCCGTCTTGCCATGGAGCTGGTTGAGTGGGCCACCGTGACTGCCAGGTTACAAGTTATCCGACTCTCGGAAGGCATAAAACAAGAAGACACAACAAGTCGAGAAGGAACCGATAGTATATTACTGACAAGGATGCTGACCTACAAGGACGACAGCTGATCATGCGCCTCCGGTTACCGGACTCCGAGTGACGCATAGTTCCAATGGTTCCAGCAGTGATGAGCCGCCGCAGTCCAAGCGCTTACAGCAGAGACCGCCGCGCCCACAAGTCCCGTCAACACCGTCAGCCTTGTCGACACCGTCGCTGTCTTCATTGCCACAGTACGAGAGTTATTCTGATAACACGCGACCAGAGTCGGCACCTCCCATGTCTGAAGATCGTAACAGCTCTCGATCTCGAATGACGGATGTGCCGGTCCCAGTGTTATCGGGACCTCTGATGATCAGTCGTCTGAGTTCAGACCTCGCGTGGAAGCTCCACAGACTCGTCCTTGATGTCTGTGAGTCGAGGGGCGGCATCACACATGCCGCTGTCCGCAGAGGGTCTAGCGTTGATTGCCAAGGCGCTGACGTCGGAGGAATGGTCTCCGGAGAAGGTATGGGAATCCAAGTGACTCGAACGTTGTTTCCTGTGAAGTCGGAACCTGAAGACATCGACATGCTGGAAGAGGAAGCTGAGGTGTCAGATGTAAAGCCCGAAACCAGGCGGCTCGTCCATGAGCCTTCACAGGGTTTCAGACAACCAACGCCAGAGATTCCGCCTTCCTCTGTCTCCAGCCGAAGTGCAAGCCATCGAAGCCACCGTCCAGAGTGAGAGAGTGAAGACCTTCGGAAAGCGCCGTCTCGACGTTTGAGTTCCATCGCGTCGAGTCGCACGAAGTCTGAAGCTCGAAGCTCTCAGAGATCAGGGCCTGCCCAGATCGAACTGAAACGTCATGAGGCAACAGCAGGAGTGGCAGAGCCGGATGGAGCAGCGCAGATGGAGTTCTTGGCCCGAGAACGCTTGGAATCCATGGAACGTGACCGTCGTCGGGAACAACGCGACTTGGAAGCAAGACGCGAGATCCAGACGCTCACCGATCGCTTGTTGGAGTCTGAAAACGCGAGACTGGAAGCGGAGAGGCGTGCGGACGATGCCGAAGAACGGAAGAAGTTTGGTATCAGAAAGTAAACTCAGAAGCCGCAGCGTGGCAGAGCTGGAGACGCTGAAATCAGATCTCCGGAGGTCGGAAAGCCAACGTCTGGAATCAGAGTTCGCTGATCGCTGGCGACAGCGAGAAGCCGAAGCCGAAGCCCAACGTGCGCGCGCAGACACGAGATGAAACGAGACTGGATTTCCCAAATGAAGACCTTACAGCAGCAGATGAAAGATATGGAAGCTGAGCGCGACAGGGAGAAGAGAGTTCTCAGAACATGCAACGCTTCCAAGCCGGTCAGTTGAGAAACCTTCGAGCAACATTGTCCCAAGTTCAAGAGGCGCGAAGGGTCGGTCACCCTGATTCAGCAACTGCAACCCCGGTTAAACACTGAGGACCCTGAAGTTGCAACTAAGTATCCCGTAATCGGATCAGAAATCAGAAGTGGGTTAGGGTTGAACCCATGTCGCACCCACGGCTCTCAAGGCGGCCCCTCGAGAAGTTGCTACCTTCCAGCAAACTGCCCCTGCGCGAAGCTCGGTGGACGAAGCGAGTGAAGGCCGAGAGGAGGCGTCGCCGCTACGACCACTACAGCAACCAAGTGACTCGAGTAGCCTCGGTGACGGAAGCCAAGGGGACGCCAGGCGTGCATCGACTCCACGACGAGATCCACCGCGGAAATCAGACGCTAGACGGTCTGATGGAGACCGAGAGGCACCCGCCGAGAGAAGCGCCGTGGTGAAGCGCCAGACCCTGGTGGAGACTCTGAGGGCTCGAGCTCAGAATCCGAAAGCTCGTCTTCAGACGACTCTGAGCTTGGTGAAGTGATGAACCTGACAGCAGCGACGCAAGCTCAAGCTGGAACTACACTTCTGACGTTGAGGCCGTTCATGAACCCAACACCTCGGAGAGTTCGATCCTAGAGCCACACTCAGGGAACGCATCCACTGGTGGGAACGATTCACGAATATGCGTCTCAAGGAGGGTGGTCGACCAAGACACGCATTCAGGAGCTCAAGTTGAAGCTTCCGGTATCTGCGCGTGACTGGTTCAACCAGCTCCCCAAGAGTGTGTCCCGTGACTGGAAGGAGTTTGTCGTCAGAGTTCAAGAAGCGTTATTGTAAGGCGCGGTCATCGTATTCAGAGAGGTATTTCACATGGCTATGAAGGACTCTGAGACACCGCTCGAATTCTTCTATCGACTCAACTCCGCCGCTGGGAAGGCCGACATTGACTTCCGAAAATCGTCCAAGCGTCTCGAGAAGCATGTGCTCCGTTTTATCACGAAGCTCAAGGATGCGCATCTGAAAACTTCGCTACAAGGTCAGAGATTCCGACGTATTTCAGACTTGGAGTACGCTTTACAACAGGATGAAGATGTCTGGCGAACAGGTGACCAAGATATGACCAGCACCAAGCCTCGAGACTTCCGAGCAGACAATATTCCACGAGGACCGTTCAAGCCCAAGCGCACGAACCGGACTTATGTCGTGAGAGACCCGGACTCTGAAGATTCTGATGATGATGATACTACAAACTATAAGGGATCGTTTAAAACCCGATCAGGATGCCAGAGACCAAGCCGGTGATTCTCGACTTCAGAGTGTGACTTCAGAGCCTACCCGTGATGGAGACACCACACAGACTTCTTCGAGTACCCTGACAGCTCTGCCGAACGCTGGCTGGACGCAGACCCTGACAAATGAAGTGTACCGAGTAATGGGAGACATGGGATGGCGTCCACCTCCCCATTCCCCGTCTGGATCGTCGGGTCAAGGTTTTCATCAGAGACGTCCTGAAAATGGCGGTTATTGGAATAAGTTTTGCGAGAAATGTCAAACGCTCAGGACACTCAGAAGAAGACTGCTGGAGGATATCACGTGTGACCGTGCCAGGAAAAGGGGCATCCAAGCCGAATGTGTCGGCACCCCCCTGTGAAGTGTGTGGAAAATTACATCCCGGAAAACCCTGTGAAGACTTGAAGACTCTGGAAGCACTCAAGCAACTCGCCCGTCAAGGCGCACTGAAGGACATGCCAAACCACCTGAGAGAAAGACTTCTGGGTGAGGAGGCAGACTCTGGGAAGCCGTTAAACTAATACGCCGTCGGATGGGGATCCGAAACGCGTCGGGCAAGGCAATACCCCAGAGTTATGTGTTCTAGTGTGTGTAGGACCGGAGCTGAGAAAGGTTCAAGATAAGCCCACAATGCATGACCACTTTACCCCGGGATCAGCCGTGCCTTTCAGAACTCAGGAATAAGTTACCCGAGATCTCTGAAAACACCGACCGATACCTGACGACACAGTGTCATTCAGACTGAAGGATGGCGAATGCTACGGCTGGTGGGAGGATAATTACCCAGATCGTTCCAAGCGAGATGTGGTGATGGTACATGGTGCTGTGAATGATCGCCGGACTAAGATTCTCCTGGATACCGGTGCGACTATAAACATTCTGAGTTAAACTTTGCGCGTAAGCTCGACTCAGACTCAAGTCGCACAAGCAAACTAAGGTATCAGGGATGGGTGGTGTTCCAACGTACATTGGCGCCAGCGCTGAGATCAAGTTGACACTTTGGGCCAAGAGTGGTGTACATTGTGAATGTTTGGGTCGCGAATATTGGTGAAGGAATTGATGTGCTTTTAGGAATGGGCTTTATGTTTGCCGCTGGAGTGAGGATCAGTACTTGCGAAGGTCTGGTGTCGTTACCGGACGAAGTCGTGGTGACGATGTGTAATTGGGAACCTGGTGACCACATTGGTCGTATCAGGTTTGTCAGACCAAGTGAGGCTGTTCTTCTGAGTCCTGGAGAGGTGTTTATCGTTAGGATTGATTACGGTCCGACGAATCCGCAACGGAAGTCGTGTGGGCTGGACGTGTGATCGTTGGGTCACACAGCTGATTTATGCTGCCCGCTCATGGCCTGTGGCAGTTTCGAGTGGTCAATATTTCCGATAAGAACACCTGGGTCAACGAGCTCTCTGATGTCGCGAGGATTGTGGAATATGGTTTCTTCCCGAGACATGGACTTTCGTGTGCGTCAGGTTCCGCTGCATATCGTGATTGGGAGGT